>JAQMYG010000013.1:14658658-14670622 GCA_030014215.1 Clariallabes teugelsi
GGGGGGGGGGAACTTGGTGAGGAATAGTGCATTAATAATCCTTGGATTATAGACTTGAACCTCTTTATGTAATGCTGGACATCAATGCACAACATGGAAGCATGACCACAAACCCGAGGCGATATCTCAAGAACTGTTTCGCTTTCGATCTGTCATTGGAACCAAGTGCTGATGATCCCAATGGCTTCTAGTCTGTCACAACTCTCACTGCTGCTTTTAACACCTGATCACATCAACAGGAAGGTATACGTTCTCAAATAGCCCTGATCTAATCTCTGTAAATGAGGGTGACTTGATAAAAGTTGTTATCGATATTTAAAGTGTGGTTAAATCTCGGTGTCAAGCTGCTTCGCTTCCGTCATTCGATGTTCCTGAAGTCACAGTGGAAAATCATCATGCGTCATGCTCCGTCAAGCGATTCGAGTCTCTATCAATGCTCCTGTCAAGGCTGATTCAAATAGCAGAATCAGCTAGCACACACACACACTTAGACAGATACACACTCTCTCTCACACAGCATATCACGGTATCTACCGTTCAAGGGACATAGGCTATATAGATCTATAGTGTAACCCGTCCATCACTCTGCACAAAACACATGCTGTTCACACTGTTACTGAAGTTTTGTGTTTTAATGCAGAGAGGTTCGGAGAGGAAGCTGCGTGCATGTGAGCTGTGGGAGAGATTTTGTGCACACTTACGGGAAAGCTCTTTATCCGGGACACACCTTGAGACGGGATTCTCTCTTTGTCGTGAATAGACCCAAACACAAAACACAACTCTTCGTCTCATCTCCTTATCTTTTCTTTTTTACTTTTTTTTTTGCTTTTTTTGTTTTCTCCATTCTCTCTTTTGTCTTTTAACTTTCCTTTTGGTGTTTCACTTTTCTTTTGTTTATTGTTTTTTATATTTTCACTTATCTTTTTTGTCTTTTTTCCTTTTTGGTCTTTTTTCCTTTTCTCTTTTTTGTCTTTTTTCCTTTTCTCTTTTTTGTCTTTTTTCCTTTTTTGTCTTTTCACTTTTCTCTTTTTTCTCTTTTCATTTTTCTCTTCACTTTTTTCCTTTTCTCTTTTTTGTCTTTTTACTTTTATATTTTTGTCTTTTCTTTTTTGCCTTTAAATTTTTTTTATTTCTCCTTTTTTGTCTTTTCACTTTTCTTTTTTGTCTTTTGTCTTTTCTTTTTCTCCTTTTTTTGTCACTTTTGTGTCTTTTAACTTTTCTTTTGTTTTTTTTACTTTCCCCTATTACGGGAGCGATATACCTGCATCGTCTTCTGGACCTTTACAACTACAGGCTTCACAATTAAAATGTCCTGTAGATGATGAGTTTGAACTTTACATAGTTCCAAAGAACTAAATAAAAGAAAGGTAAATAAATAGATTTACTTCATTGCTGTACTTAAGTACAGTTTTCACTTATTTACTATGTAATTTAACTTGAGTAGTTATATTAGTGGATTACTTTTACTCCATTACATCCTACAACAAATATCAGTACTTTCTACGTCACTACATTTGTTCAACCTTTGTTTGTTAGGTACATTTGTTACCTAACCGCAGTGGTGTGTAATATTTGAAGCGGGAAGTGCTGTAACCAGTGCCGTCTGTCCCCTCCGAAATCTCTGTGTGAATGGTATGCGCCAATCCCATCCTTTTACCTGATAAAGTAGGAAGGCACGAGAGAGCGTTGCTCTTGACATTTTTTCCGCAATATCAATGATATTAGGTGTAGTGCGAAGGTTGTGGTTTGTATTTGCTCACAAACGAAGTAGCTGCATACTGCCACCTGCTGTATCGGAGAGTGCTTATTTAAATATGTAAATAAGAACTTTTGTACTTTTCCTCATGTAGAAACGTAAATAGACGAGTTCTGCTTTTACTTGATAAATATTTTGCCTGGGATATCCTCTTACTTTTACTCAAGAACAGGATTTGTGTACTTTGTCCATCTTTGTATATAAATAATAAGAGTGACTGGTTTGAACAGATTCCAGTGGACTAAGAATGAAAGCCCGGCAAGAGGGATGTTTTGTCAGATGGGAGTGAGTTTAACAGCTCGCAAATTAAAAAATCCTGCCTGTAACCCAGAGTAAATAGCACATTTTGTTGAGTTTCTGCATTTGGGTTGAATCATGTTTTTTTTTCTTTTTCTTTCGGCGCAATCAAGCTGGAACACGAGTCATGGGAAGTTTTGGATTCGTGCTCGAGTGTAACTGCTGTGCGCTGTTGCTTACGTCTGCGCCAAAGAACGAGGGAGAGAGTGAATGCACCGTGTTGTGATTCAAACACAATATGTGTACCTTAAAACCGACAACCGACCGGGAGCAGGACTAGAACTCCGGCGTTCCAGGTTATTACTTATTGCAATTATTTATTTATTTTTTTAAACGTGAATTTCAAATCCGCTACTGGGATTTAGGAGCTGGATCACACTGTCTGGCTCCTGAACATAAAAGGCAAGGCTAGAAACATTAATCCTAAAAAAGATCACTAGCTTTTTGCTTGTGACCACACACACACACACACAGCTGTCTATTGCCTGAAATTTGAGCAAAAGAACAAAGGAAGCAAAGAAACAGCACTTCCTTATTAGCGAACCTCAGCTGTGGATAATACCTCCTGTTGACACACACACACACACACTCCCAGTCTCTCTCTCAGCAGTAAAGGCAATGCAGGGATTCAGCTGTAATTGCTTGGTTAGTCAGGCCAAAAATCCCTCTCCCATCCACCCACCCACACACATACACACACAGTTCAGTAGACATGTCTTACTGTCCAAATGCATTAAGGTATTTGTGTGTGTGTGTATGTGTGTGTGTGTGTGACAGAGAGAGCCAAAGAGCCATCTTAAACCCCAGTTGGAGGACAACACAAATGATATAAAGCAGCAGACAAACACATAAACAATGAACACCATAAACAATTAAACATTAACTTTATGAACAAAGTCAGGACATGCTCTTTGTCCAGTGTTTTAACATTCACACGTATATATAATATATTTGCATTTGAGCTACATGGTTAAGAGATGTCTAAATCAGCCAAAACTTTTTTCCCCCTAAAAACATGCTTTAAACAAGCTTGTTAAAGTTCAAACAAGGGTTGTGTAATCGTCTACATCACTTTTAATTCTCCTTTGGAAAAGGTTTAGAAGATGAGGAACTGCACTAAGGAAAAAAACAAACAAACAATTATGATCATCATGTTCCTCCAGTCAACCTAAGCTTTTGCTTTCTAATGGCTCGCGAATTCACATGACAGGTCAGATGTCCACATATGTTTGTCTATATTACAGGTTGTCCGTTCCAGGAGCGCGTTTGTAAGTCGGATTTGTTTGTAAGTCTGTCTTATACGCCTTTGACACGAATTTACAACGTAAAGCACCATACCAATCCATTTGACTAAATCTCTGTCCTCCTTTCCTGACACTGCCAAAATGTGGGCAAAAACTGTAGCCGTGCCTAAGGAAATGAATCTCACAATGAAATGTAACAGTGTTGTCTCTGCGCGTTTAAATCGTGAGGGGAATCTCGGGCGTCATTTTGTCAGCTGTTTTCCACCATGAACTGTGAAAATTAGGATTATTCACCATCAGGACAGCTTTACAGGACAAACATTTTCTATCATTGTGCTCCCGGACTGATTCCTTGAAATCGGTGAGGCCGACTCATTTCTCTCGCAAACCCCCCCTCCTCCCACCACACACGCACATACAATATACCAGATTTTAGACATTTTAAACATTCACTTACACACTGAAAATGTTGCATATAATTGTAAATATCGGTATCTGCAGTGCACTGCAGTGTCTATTTTTATAGTACAACACACATGAGCTACTACCGACTGGAAGTACTGGAAATTCGTAACTCGAATGTTCATAAGTCGGGAACTACCTGTGTTGTTACCCTTGACATTTCATTCAGGACGATCATCGATTACAGTTCAGTGGATTTCTTGTGCAACTGATTATGAAAGATGTCAATTGATTGTAATCGTTATGCATTTCTAAAACACACCTGTCACGAACACGTAAAAAAAACAGGGTCCACTGAACAATAATTAAACAGCAAATTCAAACGCGCAAATCATAATTGTGGTCGAGAAACAGGCAGGGTCGGGTGAACAGCGAATCGCAGTGCAGCGGAAAATCAATAACAAATCAGAATCGTACACTGCTGATGTACACTACCAGTCAAAAGTTTGGACACACTTTTTAATTCCATGGTCTTTCCTGATTATTAATTCTTCCTACACTCTAAAACAATGCTGAAGGCGTCCAAAATATGCAATGATCTCTAAAATTAGAGATTAGCATTATTAGAAGGTTGACTGTGGATTATGTTTCCACTGTCCATATCACAATGAATGCTTTTTCTCTGGTTGGACACTAATCCGTCCAGAAAAACTCACGGGAGCGTCCTATTTATCACCTGGGTAACTGGGTGCAGGTGTGTTTAGAACTTCTGTGGTTTTCAGAGTCGTAGTTAGTTTTTTCCGCTACACTTGTGTATGCGAATACGGCCTTGTCTGTTCTGCCGTCCTAGCTCTCCATGTTGCATGTTTTTTTTTTTTTCCTGGTGTGTAGCGGAAACGCGCACAGCATCTGAATAACCGCGAATGCTCATGATCAATGATACAACCATGGAAAAAGCTTTACATGAATAGTGAGGTGAAAAAATCTGTCACATAGATTAATAGTAAAAGTAACAATAGTAAATAATATTTGGCCTATTATGGCAATGGACTGCTTTGACATTTGTAATATATATTTAGTAATAGATGCTAATTAAGTGAGTTATCTTAGTTGATGTACTGTACACTACCAGTCAAAAATTAGGAAACACTTTCTAACTCCATTGTCTTTCCTGATTTTTATTTCTGTCTACTGAATTCTTTCTACACTCTAAAACAATGCTTCTCTAAAACAGAAGGCATCCAAAATATGCAATAATCTCTCTCTACAATTTAAACAGCTGGTATTGAGATGTACCTGCTTACTTATACTCTTTAAGCCTTCGTTAAGGCTCTAATCTGAGGTGCTGTTTGTTAATTGGTGCTTTCTGAGGCTGGTAACTCTAAATGAACTTGAAGGTTTTGGTCTTGCCTTCCGTGGAAGGTCTTCATGAGAGCCAGTTTCATCATGGTGCTTGATGGGTTTTTCAAACGCACTCGATATAATACTGGTTCTTGCAAGAACTGATCCAGAACAGCTGACCTTCATGTCTTACAATAACAACTGACTGTTGTTGTTGTCGCCATTGTTACTTAATTAATTAATGCCATATGTGTTAGTTTATTGTTTTGAACTCACCAGTGCTGTTGTAGAACGCAGGAAAACAAATCCAAACTTGTGTCCAAACTTTTGAATGAAACGTGAAGTGAAACACAACGAGTGTAAGAAGCATCGTACAGAACATTTTGACTCAGTGGTTCCGACTCCCATCAATACTGTTTTAAAAGTGCATTATGTACACTGATTAAAAGTCTACACTCTGTACGTTATCCTGTAACGTTCAAAATACCATGACGAAATCATAACCAACTTTTTATTTTCTACATTTACATCCCTATTAGAATGGAACGAGCAGACTGGCTCTCGAGTCAGTGGACATCTGACACTCCACTCCTACCCGCTTGCTCCCTAAAGACCTTCCAGTTTAAGCATGTTTATTCCACCAACATGGCGACAAGCTGTCTCCCTCTCGCTTGAGAAAATTTGATTTTTAATTTTTTTTGCTCCAAATGAAGCCTGGACAAATTATATCCTAATTATATCTGTGTACATCCTTTTGGTTTTACTTACAGTACAAGTAAATCCATTGGTACAAAACCAATCCCCTGTTGGTTTTAAAGCAGCATCGCGACTCTGTACTCCCAAAATAAACAATAAACTCCATCGGGCTATTTATAAAAGTGATTACATGCGAGTGCGCAACTGTAAACTCGGAAAAGGTCAGAGCTGAGAACTGGTTACAATGAGGAGAGAAAAAAAAAAAGAATAACAACAGCAAACAAACAGAAACAAGATATTCTGGGGAAACATTAAACTTCATGTTTTGCCAATTAGTCGACTAAAAGAAGAAAGAAAAATAGAGGTAAAAGTTTAAGCAAACTTAATGTTCAGTTCAATCATAATAAAAAGGCAGGAGGCCTAATTTTGATATGTATGATGGAAACGTGAGTTCAGCGTTGGGACTTGGGCATTGTGCACTTCTCACTAAAACCAGATCAACCCTGAATCAGAAATGAAACAGAAATGGTTTATTCTGTCATCTGAAGGTTGCAAATCAAAAGAGAGCAAATCTGGCTCTGGGACAGAGTGATATTCTCTCTCTCTCTCACTCTTATATCAATCACAAGATCACGGGCCGACCATGGGGTCTTCTGTCGAGGCGGAAGTGGGCAGGTAGTAGCGCTTTCCTCCGAGGGTGTGATACTCTCTGATGTGGTTCGCTGGATTCAAGAGCTAAAAAAAGTCTGAGTAAAAGAAATTCAGATCCATTAGACCCTGGAAAGTTGATCATTATTCAGATTGAAAATTGTGCCCTTAAGGCCAGTATTAACATTATTAGAAGGTGACTTTCCACTTATGATTTCTTTCTCTCTCTAGTTGTACACCACTTAAGTCTCACTTATTTAGAATGGCTTTTGATATTTTATAATTTCATGTAGTTCTTTTCATATAATTTTATCATTTTAGTTTCTTTTATATATTTTTTATAGCTATTTATTGCCATTTGTTTGTCATTTTTCTTTTAAAAGCAAAACTTAAGACGCATTTATTTAGAATGCCTTTTGATATTTTATAACTTCATGTGTTTTTCATAATTGTATAATTCTACATTGTATTTTTTATTGCTATCTTATTGCCATTTTTTGTCATTTTTCTGTTTAAAGTAAAACATTCACTTATTTAAAATGACTTTTGATATTTTATCATTCCATATTTTTTTTTATTTGATAATTTTAGTCTGTTCAACATATTTTTTATTGCTATTTATTGACATTTTTGCCATTTTTCTGTTTAAAGCACAACTTAAAACGGACTTATTTAGAATGACT
This sequence comes from Clariallabes teugelsi, assembly GCA_030014215.1. Lineage (NCBI taxonomy): Eukaryota > Metazoa > Chordata > Actinopteri > Siluriformes > Clariidae > Clariallabes > Clariallabes teugelsi. The sequence continues at coordinate 14,665,726 of JAQMYG010000013.1, forward strand.
TTTGATATTTTATTATTTCATGTGTTTTTTATTTTTATTTTATCATTTTAGTGTTTTATATATTTTTTATTGCTATTTATTGCTTTTTTTGTGTGCCATTTTTCTGTTTAAAGCAAAACTTAAGAAACGCTTATTTAGAATGAGTTTTAATAATTTTATCATTTTATGTGTTTTATTTTGTTTTGTATTTCTTTATTGCTATCCTATTGCCATTTTATTGTCATTTTTTTTAATGCTGTGAAACATTAGGTTGCTGTAAGGTGCTACATAAATAAATGTTGATTGATTGATTGATTGATTGATTGATTGATTGATTGATTGACCACATTTACACATTTTATAAACAATGTAAGAATGAGGACGATAAGGTTTATAAAGTGTCATTGATAAAAGAGAATCCGTTGATATCCTGGTGAAGGACCGAATCGCTAATTGTCGATAGAAGTTCAAGGTTAGACAAAAAGTGTTTTGTGGCAGCGTGAATCATGAGAGTTGAAATCCAGAGCATGAAATCCAGAAAAAGCGAGCCATGGGCATTTATGAAATCCTGCAGAAATAGCACGGCTGATGAACCTGTCAAGGCCTGGCTAGAATTCTTAGCCATTGAAAGATCACGAAGTAAACACATGTGGTCATGTGATACACCGCGACATGCCAGCGCTGCTGATTAACTAATGGCAACCGACTTCAAATGGATTTTCTTCTGGTAATGAGTTATGATGTACACGCCGTGATTTGGAGAAGAAAAATAACTAAACTGTTTACGTTTTATGAAGCAATTTACTTAAAATGAGGAAGAAATGTTATCATTAAAAAAAGATAGATTTTTTTTTAACAAAATGCCAACAGAAATGCATCTTGTACGGCGTTGTTTATTAGGGGAACGTTTGCCTGGAACCAGGAAGTAGTTACAGCCAATGATGATGATGCTTTGGTGAGGGGGTGGTGCCGGTAATCGGTGGGCCCAAGCATGTGTGCAGATTTCCTGAGGAGAGATTGTAATGCAAGAATCCCTGATCAGTGATAAAGACAGGCTGCTGATGTGCAGGTTAGTAGTTCATGTCAGATTTGGAGGATCCTCTTGTATATATGAAAATAATACTCCGGCCCCTATCAGAGCCGTAACCCCTGGCAACCAGGAAGTTCAGTCTACAAAAACACCCTAATGTGTTGAAAAACAAGCGGAAAAAGTGATGAGTCATGAGGTTAGTGTATGTGATGGGAAAAGTCGAATGACTGTACAGGCTACATTAATATGACTTTTATACACTAGATTGGTTAGAGCATGTGTGTAATGTGTGTAATGTGTGTGTTTGGCAAACAACCACCCATCAGACCCCTGCAGACTCTAACAAGCCCCTTCCTGTCTCCTCGTATCAGTGGGAGTGTTTTGAGTGTGTGTGTGTGTGTGTGTGTGTGTGTGAGAGAGCAAACAGCCGCGCTTGGAGCGAACGTGTTTACAGTACGTGTGCGCTTTTATATACTTACACGTATTTCAGCAGAACTGCCTGGACTTCCAGCCCTGAATGTCAGCCGGAGGGAGCCAACGGATCTACGTGTGGGATTGAAAAAAACATGGGAGAGAGTTTTACAACATGCTCGACTAATAAATCAATTACCCTTAATTTCATTACACTGAACTTATCAGCTATATGTCCTGGTGAAATGCAAACAGCTGCGGACACACACACACAACAGACACAACCTGACATGTTTGAACCCTCTTGTTCAGGTCGATCAGAGTGAAGGGCGTGGTCCAGTTTTTCTGGCGTTAAATGAGATGTGACTTGGCCTCCCACTACTTTTTTAGATTTATTGATAAAGCTGTAGTTTTGCTTCAGTCTAGCATTAAGAGTGCTGTGCTGTTTTTTATTATTTCAGCTTGTGTGATTGCAGGTTTGTAGGCATACAACTTGTCGAGCTGGATATCAACACGATTGTTATTGAAGTGCAGAAAGACATACAGTACAGTGCCAGTCGAAAGTTTGGACACAAGTTTGTACTTATGGATTTAAGTCAAAACAGTCTGTGGTTATTTAAAGTCACAAAAGGTCAGCCGATCTGGAATAGTTCTTGTAGGAACAGTATTGTCATCGAGTGCGTTTGCAAAACACCATCAAGCACCATGATGATGAGACTGTCTCTCGTGAAGACGTTCCCAAGAAAGCAAGACCAAAACTTCAGTTCATTTAGAGTCACCAGCCTCAGAAATCACCTCAGATTAGAGCCGTTACAAAGGCTTTACAGATCGTAAGTAGATACAGGTACATCTCAACATCAACTGTTCAAATTTTAAAGATCACGAGATGAGCCGGTGACTTCGTCCGTCTGGAATTTAATTGCTGTCGCTGCGCCTAAATTATGGAAGAGTTCGCCATTTAATATTAGAGCTACTGGCTGAAATTTTTGATCCCCTTTTATGCTTTTTTTTTATAATTTACTTTAGTTTTTTAGTTCTATTGATTACATATATTTTAATTGAATTATTTATATTTGATTTCACTGTCTTACAAAGTTAAGTTGAATTTTATCGGCTTTCATTTTATCCTGTTTAATCCGGGTTGTTTTGTTTATTTATTTTTATTTATTTATTTTTTTTTATGATTATTGTACAGCAATTTGGTCAACTTTAGTTGTGCTATAAAGAAATTAGAAATTTTGACTTGACTTGAAACACTTCGTAAGCGCATTTAAAAAAATTAAAATGCTGGAATGAACTAAATTTTTTACGTGTTACCGTGAAGTGCGCGGAATGAAGGCGTGAGATATTTATTGCGTTTATATTAAGTAGATTTCAATCGCACACTCATAAGCGCGTATAAAAAGAAAACGCCTAGCGCCATCTGTTGATTTTTTTATGCTATAAGGGCGTTTTCCATTTAAATTTCAAAGTAGCGTATCTTCTCCTCCCGTGGGGCCGACTGCGATGAAACGAAGCCTATATGTTACCTCAGACTCGGACGTATATGTCTGTGAAAACCACGTTAAAATTCGTGCGGTAGTTTTTACATGATGTCTGCACAAACAGACAAAAATTCCAAAAAACATCTGGATGTGTTCTTTTACTCATCTTACTTCACTGCATTTTTTTTTATACAAACATGCCAACTTTACAGTTTTATTTTATATATATATATATATATAGATTGCATATTTTTTACTGTATGCCTTCGCAATCTGGAAAGAAATAAAAATCAGGAAAATCAGGAAACACCGCCGAAGGCGTGTTTGTGTATTTTCCTGAGAATATAAGGAAGCCATAACTAAAATCTGAGGTTTTTATATCTACAGTGATTTATAACCTGATATGACGTGAAAGCAGGAATGAACGAGTGTATGTTAGTTAGCTGACTGTGTGTTAGTTGTTGGAGGAGAGCGTCTGTGTGACTCGGCTCTAGACGTGTGCTGTGCAGATCTGCTCGGGGTGTGCGTGAGCGTGTTACCTGAGCGTGTAAGGAGGAGGAGGGGTAGGTGAAAGCGGGCGCGAGGGTGTGTGATAGGTCAGCGGGGTACAGCGGGTATGATGCCCACACATCGGGGTTGCTAGGATACAGACCAGGAACTGTGAGCTCATCTGGAAGCACAACAAGGGGACAAGACTGAGACGTGGACACCAAAAACACACACACACACACACACACACACACACGCACATGTACCGTTACACACGGTACAGTACGTAGAGCGAGTGAGTGAGTGAGTGTTCGGACTCAACCTCTCACACAAAACACACAAACACACAAAACAGAGTAATAATACCTTAAATACTGAGTTGAGTTAGTGTTTTAGTGTTTTTTTTTTTTTTGTTTGTTTTTTATTTGAAGATCACAAGAAATATAAAATGTTATGCGCCCCAATCGATTCGGTGTTTGTAAAAACAAAAAAAAAGACATGAAAGCAATCTTAATCTTATCTGACATAGCTATCAGGAACAGAACGCAGGGCTGAATACTATCCTACATAAACAACCACCGTTTCTCTCTCGGTCTCTCTCTCACACACACACATACACACACACACACATGGAGTGAGTCGAGTCTCGTTACGTTCTCTCATAATCGTTTCCTTCCATATTTTCGCTCAGGGACCGCCTTTATTTTATTTTTTTTTTTTTTCAAGAGATAAGACTTAGCAGGATTGCACAACTCGCAAAATCCATCCACGACTGGAATGCTGTTACAGCTAGGATGCCACGTCCATTTGAACAAAAAAGTTTACGTATCGTTATTTTTTTTAATATGCAATGCTATCATTATTATAGTGAAAAAGTGTTTGTACTTTTTTTTGTCACACTTTAGTGATTCAGCTCATCAAACAAATTTCAATACAGTATGCAAAGATGAAAAAACCTGAATAAATACAAAATCCAGTTGATGATTTTATTTATAAAGTTATCCAAAATGCTGGAGTAAACAAGTCCTTGATAACCCTTTTCCGCAAGTCAGTTACTTTATTTCTCATCTGTTCTTAAATATCTTTACATCGTGTTGAAAATCACGTCGTTCCTGAACTTGGGATTCATTACTAAAGCTCAAACAGGTATCACATTCATATTGTAGTTTAACCAAACTGGTGTGACTGGATTCATGCAGCAATAATGTTGTACAGTGTCTTGACAACACTTCGGTGCGCTGGGCTCTGAAACAAATCATTGTTCTGTGTTACTACAGCGGAACTGACCCACATGACCCTGCATTATACGGGGTGTTTCTCAACTTCTCTCCCAATCAGACCTGCCATCTCGGACCAATTCATTGGAACGGGAAAACTAATAGGCTGATTATGGGTGCACTTTGGGGGGCCGCTGATCTTATCAGCAATCTGTGTGTGTGTGTGTGTGCGCGTGTGTGTGTGTGTGTGTGTGTGTGTGTGTGTGTGTGTGTGTGTGTGTGTGTGT
>JAQMYG010000013.1:14734900-14747257 GCA_030014215.1 Clariallabes teugelsi
TAAAAAAAAAAACTTTTATATCATATTTTTTCATATACCGTATGTTCATTAACTAGTTGGCGGAACTGACTAACCGTGACTGGCAGAGCTGGCGAAAATTGTTTCTCTTACATAATTCTTAGAAGTAATATGTATCCAAAAGGTGCGGAGAATAAACCATGGAGATGGTGGACAGTCCTGAGAAACCTTTATACTTCATATATTCAACTCATTCCGTTTTGTCCGAATGTCAGCTCCGTTAAATACCGGATTCCTGGATTGAATCCCAAATAGTGTTAAATGGAACGTTAGTGCACTATGTAGGGTGTACAAACCCTTGTGCCACACACCAAGTAGTGCTCTTGATCAGGGGTTAGAGTGGGATTGGGGATTCAGTCTTGTGTTAAAAGTTAATTGGCTTGGAAGCTCGTGTTAGCTGTGAAGAGCTCATGTCCTAAAGGACATCAGGATCAGTAATACGTTGACAGGATCAGTAATACGCCCCTTTCCCCATTCTGGACAAGTATCAAGCTTTTAGGAGCATTGCTGCCACCTCCTGGACTAAATCGGCAACGCTGAAGAGTCAAGTTTTGCGAGATCACGAACAAAAAAATGGCAAAAAAAAATTCCCCTTGAATTTTTTTTTCCTAGCTTAAATTTATTTTTTTCGCCCATATTTTTTTTTTCCAGGTGGAATTTTTATTTTTCCTTCAACGTAAATTTTTTTTCACCCATGTCCCTTTAGGGGCTCAGTACCCGTTCAGACGCAATTCAGAACGACTTAGAAGAAATTATTAGGGAGAAAGTGTTGTATAAGATAAGATAATGTTATCAGATGTGTTTTCGTGCTGTAAATGGTGCTGTGACTGATGGTTTTTAGTAGGCAGCTGCTCTCCACTCTTTCTAGTACTGCGGAGTGATACATATAGTTAAATGTCCCAGTGCTGTTATGCTCAATATCACCACTCATGCAATCAGGTTACTCAGTCAGAACTAACTGTTGTATAATTTACTATATATCAGGATATGTGTTTTTGTGTTTTGTGTTTTTTTTTTTAAAAGCTACCTGAACATAGATAGATAGATAAGTGAATAGATGGACAGATAGATGGATGTACCTATGTACCTATCTACTGCAAGTACTGAGAGTGCGAGTGCCTCAACTGAGAAAAACTACATTCTGTTACATTTCCTGTAAACGACTGAGAATAGTGCAATCATTTTAAGTATTTTTTTATGCAATGTGTTAATTCTGTCTGATCTTTCAGACAGTTTTCTCATATACACTAAGTTTTGATTCAGGGCCATTGGTGGCTCAGTGTTAGGTTTCTTGCCTACCATGCGGAAGGCCCAGGTTAAATTCCCAGCAAATACCCAAAACCCCAGGCACTGGACAAAATGGGAGGGTTGCATCAGGAAGAACATCCAGTGTAAAACCTGTCCCAAACTGTTTGGTCTACTGTATTGAACCCTCAACTGGAGCAGCCGAAAGACTAACAACAACAGCACTATTTTGATTCCAGTTTTTGATGTTCAATAAATTTTTTATAGGTTTAAATAAAAGATGCATGAAGCAGAGTAAATGTTTTGGGTGTGTCTGTTTCAGTGTTGACACTCCGGTCATTCCGGTATCATTCCTAAGCAGGTCACGGGTAGCTTTAAAAACCTGTTGCACAATCTTCTTTTCTCGAGGTTATCATCACAGAGAGAAAAGAAAAATGTTATGTTTATTTAAGTTAAACGGTATAAATCCTTAATGTTAAATTGTTCTGCCATTAGTTGTGCACATACAGTACATAATTTATAAATGTTACATTTTAAATCTGTGCAACACAGATGTCTTCAATATACACACACACATACACACGCATGCACACACAGATCAGCTGGCAGTGACATCATGCTTGTTATTATTAAATCACGGGTCCTGTGTGTAAGCATGACACAGTAGATTTTTACACCTGATGGGTGTATATAGAATATGCCTTTCCCCTTATATGGATGCCAAACATCGAAGTCATGCAATAAATGATAACATTTTAGAACAAGATCAATTGTTTAACAAGGGAAAGTCAGGTTATGCAACACTTTACACAAAAGCAGAAGACAACCTTCCCCACACCGAGTACACATGTGACTGAAAACCAGGAAGTGAGAGTGTGTTTACAGTGTGCTGGTTTTGATGAGGCACTATACAGTATAAAGGAGTAGGGAATACATTTCACACAAGTGCAAACACACTGTACTGGGAAGACATGCAGCTCTGGGTGTGTTGTGTCCTGTTGGTGTTTGTGGCCGGAGGCTGCTTGGCTCAGAAACCTCATCCATGCAGTAAGTAATGGATTCAACTTTTTTTTGACGTCTTGCTGTTTTGTAAAAAATATCTTGTGAAGCAACACAATCATTCTCATTAAAGTTGATGTTTTTTAATTCACTAATTATTACCGTAGATGTTAACATTATTATTTCTTATACAAAGGCACTTTGTCAGCAGTTATGCTTCCATTGTTATACTTATCAACTACACAACACGTTCCCTGTCCACGGGCTGCTTTGCGTATTTAGTAAATCACTCCTATTCGCATATGATTCAGGAAGTAGTTTGAGCTGACAAAATAGTTTGAGTTGACAGGAAGGGTATGGTATCTTAAATAACCACTCTTTACATCTGTGGTGAGCAGAAAATAATTTTTATTAAAAGCTTATTTTGTAAAATAAGTCACATGTCATTTTTTTTTTTTTTGCCTTAATGATGAAAGAACAAGTGCATGTATAATTACATAAATTTAGTTTTTTTTTAATGGAGAATATAATTTTTTTCACTTGCTTTAGAAAATTGAAAAGTAAGTTGTGACATAAATAACATAATTATCATATAGTCTTTTAATAACCCCACCCACGTAATTTAATATCCCCACATACCTTTGACTATACAGTACTTTATCTAATCATGCAGTAATTAATTTCAGTACCTGTTAATGGCTGGTGAACATACATAATAAATACATAATAAATACATATACATGAATACATAATAAATCTCTTTATTTATAGGAAGTCCTCCTCTCCTTGAGGGACACCTCAGTGTGGTGAGTGCTGAACACTTTTCATTCCTTCAGCATCATTTTACCTTCTCAATACCTTTACCATTAGAATCAGACAGATCGTGTCTCCCATTATTTAGGATCATAGTTTCCAAATTATATATGTTTACACCAGCGTACTACTACCAAATAAAACAATTGTACAGAGCATGCATATACTAGTTTTATAATTGAAGTTTTTTTTTCTCTAGCTAGTATGTACATGTTACGACTTTAATAAAATAAAATAAAAAAGAAGTTACAGGCAGAATAGAGTCACTGTAGAAATTAGACAAACATGTCAGGAATATCTATAGTTTCCTTGTAAAATTATTGACTAAAATACAGGTATTATACTTGGCATAAACTGACAACTCCTCTGCAGAGAGAAATGTCAGCAATGCGTCACAACTTGTATATTCAGACCTGTCCGATATGTCACTATTTAATTATATACTGTAGTGATGAACGTCCAGCAATCTCTCTCTCTCTCTCTCTCTCTCTCTCTCGCTCTCTTTCATTAGGGGAAATTTATTGCAGTACATACTGTGCGTGATATACAATACATCATTCATCAGTCAGCTAAAAAAAAATTATACACCCTTCAGTTAATGCAAAAGTTTTTTAATACTCAATTCATTGTCATATGTTATATATTGATGTATAGATACGATAATATTGTGATAATAATATTCTCATATTATTATATTGATATAATACACATCATACTATTTTTCTTTTCCTGAAGTGTGTATACATTTCTTTTCTCTGACTCTATTACAATTTTTCTGTACTATTCATATTTCTTATAAGAAATTCTTCCTTGTCTTGTCTTGTCTTTCTCAGGTAAACCAAAATGGCAGTTTCCAGGCACTTGGGAAGTACTCCTATGACGCTTTTTTACGGCGAATCCGCTTTGGAGAGTTTGTAAAGGCTAAGAATCATACAGCATTCCTGGATGCTCTGCTCCTTTACAGAGAGGTAACACATACACAGTTACACAAAGACACACACAGCTTCACATACATAGACACACACATTTTTCGAGAACCAAATACACAACGTCACATTTTGCATAATGTTAGCAATCAGGTACAGTGAAGGAAACGAGGGAGAAAAAGAACGTGGGGCATCAAGTAATTTCCTAAATGTCCAAGTAGGTTTCACTCTGGATAGTCGGGATTCTGTTAGTCTAATACGAACTTATCAAGAGGTTAGTACAAGTATAATTATAGATTTTGCAATCATAGTAAATAAATCAACTTCAGTACATACAGGTAGAAAATGTGGTTTACAAGTACAGTATGTCAGAATAATGTTGTTAAATCGTCCATGTAGCACATTAAGTACAACGCAAATTATATCCCTCGACACCAACAACGCCATCACCTCTCCCCAAGTGACCGCTGACATCATGGATACTGTTTGTTTAACAACACTGCACTGTGTTCGCTACTTAAGCTAATATAGCATGGCATCCCCTGACTAGCTAGCTGATAAAATTAATTAGCTAGCATTCATCGGATTGTTGCCTATGAAGTAGCCAGAATAACTGGCTAATAACTAGCAAGGGGAGTTAAAAAAAAAAAAAAAAAAAAAAAAAGTATACCGGGGATCTCCACAATTACCACAGTCATTTTACCCTCAGGAAGAGTGCTAACCCACTAACATGCTAATCTATTTAAACATATTAAAGGTCAGCAGTTATCATGAGTACAAGTATATCAGAATAATACTGTTATGTGGTCCATATAAAGTACAAGATACTGTTTATGTAACTACAAACAACAACACTGCACTGTTTTTGCTACTTAAGCTAATGTCACATGATGTCTGTTCATTTAAGCTAACATGTCTTAGCTGGGTGATATAATTAATTAGCTAGCATTAAGAAAGTAGCAAGAATAATTGGCAAATAACTAGCAAGGGGAGGCAAAAAACAAGTATTTAGTACTCTCAGAAAGAGTGCTAACCTTCTAACATGCTAATATCCCCCCAACCACACACACACACACACACCTGAGGAAACCGAATTAAGGAACAAACACACATCCTCATATACTGTAATTATGATAATTCTAAACAGTGTAATTGAGGAAGAAAATGAAAAAATTAGGAACATAAGTTCTCAAATGGTCACATGAAGGTACTTCCTCTCTAAGCTAAATTTATTTATCAGTATAACTAATCTCGAAATGAGGAATGGTTTGTTTGTTTGTTTGGTAACAATTACGCTAGCTTTTGTTAAGAGAATATGAAGAAAGGTAACATCAGCTAAATTAGCCAAATGCTGTCGGTTGCTAGCTCATGCTAATTTGCAATCCAGGAAAGATTGCACATTATTCTGAGGAATACCATTAGGCTGTAGTGTTGCAGCACTAATGTTAATTTTAACTTATATCCAATCACTATGGAACATAAAAGTGAGATATTACATTTAATACAGAGTCTTCATACAAAAAATTTTGGCTAGCTAGCCAAGATCAGCTGGTTACTGGCTTGACTGTACATGTCTGCAGGGTGGATGTAAAGCTACAAATCCCAGATCTATCCATTGGTTTGAGCTAACATAATTGGCCGTTTAGTTTAATTAATTCAAACTTTAAAATTCTTGCCTGTCTCTAGTGTCTCATACATTGAGACAGGCTTTTGGCACATGAATTGTAGAATTTTGGAACCATCTAGGAACCTCTGTAGTCCAACTAGGGACCGTGGAGACCAATGCTGACCATTGTATTTATTCCCATTTGTACAACTGTGGTATGACCTCCGGGTTAATATTCACACACTACGGGCAAATTGGGAATGCCACTTATCTGCCTAATCTGCATGTCTTTGGACTGTGGGAGGAAACCGGAGAACCCAGAGGAAACCCTCCAAGCATGGGGAGAACTTGCAAACTCCATGCACACGGCCCCGACGGGGAATCAAAGCCATGTGCAAAGCAACAGTACTAACCACTAAACCACCATGCCGCCTTGATTTACACATATAGTCGTATAATTCGTTTTAAACAACAGGTCAAATGAGAAACCGCGGCTATTAAAGCTGAGGTTGTAACTTGTTCGCTCTCTCTCATCAGCAAGTGATGTACCTGATCAACTATAAAAACAAGACATGCCAAAAGAAGACACTAGCGTCCGAGTTCCACCCGATGAAGATCCCGCGCAACTCTACTCTCCTCGGCCAGGTGGTGTTAGGGAGTCTCTCTGCACCTGGTGAAGGTTTACTGGTCAACTCATGGGCTGGACAGATTCCTCAGGTCCAAGGTAGAAACACACACTAAAAGAAATCTTGACCTAAAACGAGTGTTAACGTTAATACTGTTAATAAATTAATTTGGGTTGTATTTGATCTGCTCCTAAACCGGTTTTAGAGCCGCCTCTGAATAATGAGATTAAAGTTTTCATCAATAGCCGATGCACCAAGTGAGATAAAATGTAGGGGGTTTATTTTGCCCTACAAAAGTATTCATCCCTCTTGAACTTTTCCACATTTTGTCACGTTACAACCACAAACGTAAATGTATTTTATTATGATTTTATACACAAAGTGATGTGAAATTATGTGCTCTGGTCAGATGAGACGAAAATGTTACTTTTTGGCCTTCCTTTTTTTTAGTTGCCATTTTCCCTTCTTCTTCACATTATGTGTCACTTTGTGTTGGTCTGTCATATAAAATCCTAATAATTATGATCTTATTACAATTATAGACAAACAGAAAAAAAATGCTTATACTGCAAGGCTGCTTGCCAATGTTTTAATAGTTTAAAGTGTGCAACCTGCAGGATCTCAGGATTATAGAGCATTTGTTGTTGTTCTTTCGGCTGCAAGGGGTCGCCACGCGGAATATCCAGTCCGCACAACAACTTGGCACAGGTTTTATGCCGGATGCCCTTCCTGGCGCAACCCTCCCATTTTATCCGGGCTTGGGACTGGCACTGCATCCAGTGGCTGGGGGGTTTGGGCACTGGCTGGGAATCGAACCCGGGCCTTCCGCATGGCAGGCGAAACACCTACCACTGAGCCACCAGTACCCCAATCTCAGGATTATAGAGCAAAGGCCAAAAAAAAATAAAAATTATTATAAAGAATAAAACCATATTTCAGCACAAAAGACTGCAATATGTAGTTGAATTGATTTCCCCCATCTCTATAATGTAGTGTAGAAATGTTGTGAATATTGTATGATTTAAGACTTTAAAAACTTTAAGAGTTAATATTATAGAATGTATAAAAATGTTAATATATGAAATTGTTATTTTATTACATAATGATGTTCCTTACTTTACCCTAGGCCAGTATGCGATGACATTCACAGAGTTCGGCTGCCTTCCTGTAACTGTCCTGTACAACATGCCTAAAACTGGCTGGGTTGTTACCAAGTAAGCTTATATACAGTATACTGTGTGTGTGTGTGTGTGTGTGTGTGTGTGTGTGTGTGTGTTTCTGAGTGAGAGAGAGAGCGAGCAAGAATTAATAAACTTTGTTTACCTGTACATAGAAATCCAGACTGTTTGGATCTGTTTCACAAATCCTGTCTTATCTGATTGTTTCAGCTTTTTTAACATTGTTCGTGGAATTAAGAATCCATCTGTGTTCATTCCTCCGCCGTTCTGCCAGAACGCTCCTCTGGAAGAAGGGGAGGGTCATTTCTTCAGTGCTTTCTTCTGAGTCAATACCAGTGCTCTTCATATGACCCACGTGTAACATCCCTCAACTGATTTAAATAAAGATTTTGGCAAACATGGCTTTAGTCAGTGTAGATGGTTCTCTTAACACCCAAATCATTTTGTCAGATTAATTAGGTTTTTATTAACAATTTAATTTGTTCAGAGCACTGAGTTCTACTTTTTACATTTTTCGCCTGTGCAAACATTTAACTCTAATTTACCTCTCTAAGTAAAGGCTGATTGACAGTAGAAGCAAGACAATCTCTTTAGGAATATTGAAATATATACATAGTATATTGCATTTAGTTAAAAAGCAATATGAAAGCTTTTCTGCTCATCCCAGTTGTAAAGACTGGCTGTTAACTTTTTCAGAACTTTACTATCAGATGTTGTTGTTGTTGATCCTGTGGAATAATAATATTTCTGTGATCATATTGTATACAGTAGCAATTCTTACATGCACTTCAGCATGAAACATATATTAATATTATTAATCGCAATATGAGTTTACTATACTAAAACTAAATAAATCATTAAAATACCATGAATTAAACACACATTTGGAATTTGCATGTATCATTAAACAACATTGCATTACACAGATCTACATTAGCCAGTGATGAAATGATGCTAGTTAAAGCGTGTGAACACGTCCTTCCATAGGAGCCAAACAAAAGAACATATTGCATGTGTTAAAGTCAAAGAGCTGCATTCAAAATACCATCTTTAATGATTTGGCAAATCAGATTTTGAGCAGAAATTAAAAAGAAATGCTTCAGCCTGGTGTTGATTTGGTCCCTTCTCTGTGTTAAAGAGACAATTGTCTTTTTAATTTAATCATAATCTAAACTAGGTGTTTAGTGCTCCCTTTTTATACTTTTATTATACTTATTGTGTGTGCAAATAGTACTTGCTCGGATATTGAGATCATATAAAAAATGAAAAAGACTTGTACATCCCTTTGTCAATATATCATATTGCTTTTATACAACTGTTCTACAAACATTTTATGATTTGTTTCTTTATTTAACCAGTTATTTTGCTCCACCAACACATCCACTTCTGCAACTGCGACCGACAGTTAGTTTAATGGGTGAAAGTATTTTTAAATTCTTACAAGGTACTATGCAGCCAAAAGGTGAGGAGAAAAAACCAATGATGTATAGTGGACTGTCCTGAAAAAACTTACTTTATATTTCCACTTATTCTGCTATACAATATCTGCTCGGTTAACTTCCGGGTTCCAGAGTTCAATGCCTAATAGTGTTAAATGGAAAGCTAGTGCACTATGTAGGGTGTACAATGGCTTGTTCCATACAGCGTAGTGCTCTTGATCAGGGGTTAAACAGGGATTTGCGATTCAGCCTTGTGTTAGAAGTTAATTGACTTTGAAGTTTGTGCTAGCCATGAACAGAACAACGCATGTGGTTCAGACACAATTCAGAATGACTTCGAAACAATTATTAAGAATAGTAGTGATGGGACGTTTGAATCATTTTAGTGACTCGATTCTTTGAATCTCATACATTAAAATGACCAAATAATTTTTTGAGTCATTTAGTTCATTTCGTTCTTTTGATCAGAAATAAAATAAAATGTTACATTCTCAACAAACAGACCCTTAACACGTCTACATACACAAATTTTGGCTATAGTTCCAGTAATGAAAATATTACAATGCAGCTAAGGACATATTATAATAAACAGAATGAGCAGCTCACTTCTTATATCTTCTCTTTTTTTCTTTTTTCCCTGATTTTCTCCCTAATTTAGTTGTGTTCAATTCCTCCCCGTCACTAGGGGGCCTCCACATTAAGGCTACTACTACCACTCAGTCGGGAGGGCCAAAGGAGGGCCACATGACGCTAGCTAACCGCATGTTTTCGAACTGCTCGCTCACGCAGCTAACCGCATGTTTTTCGAACTGCTCGCTCACGCACCGTTGGTGTCGGCATAACACTCAGAGGACAGCGCTATACGCTCCTTCCACTTGCGTGAGCTCACAGACATACCTCTCATCCCTCCCCTCTGAGAGAGCTCGGCCAATCAGCTCTCTCTAGACCTCCGGCTGTGAGAGGTTACAGCATCACGCGGGAATCGAACCAGCGATCTCCGGATGACAGGGCGAGCACATTACCACTGCGCCACCCGGAGGCACTTCTTAGATCTTCTAGTCCGAGTCGTTCGTTCTTTTGAATATACTGCACTGCATAGCGTCAATGGGAGTCACGTGACAAAAGAACAAATGACTAGGACTTGAAGACTCGTTGAGAACCGTTCAATTCTTTTTCCTGTGTACTGCACTGCATAGCATCTATGGGAGTCACGTGACAAAAGAATGAATGATTCAAACCGAAAAAACTCAAAGGTAACTACTCATTTCTGTTCCCGAACATAACCTTCTGAGGTTTTGCGATGCTTTGCGCATGCACACCCAGTAGAAAATGAACGAATCACTCTCCGAGACTACTTGTTCTTCTGAGTCACATTAAAGATTTGTTCAAAAAGAATGAATTGTTCAATGAACGACCCATCACTAAAGGAGAGAGTGTTGTATAAGATGACATAATGTTATCAGATGTGTTTTCTAGCTCAAGGTGGTGTCTTGACTGGTTTCAAATGTGGTTTTTAGCAGGCAGCTGCTCTCTCCTCTTTCTGGTACTGGGGACCGTACAGACCTACTTTCACCCATGAAATTATTGACCTTGTAACGAGTTAGAGAAGCGGAGAGCAATCACAGGAACCAGATTCCACAAGCACAATGTGACAAAAAGTCAGTTATTTAGCACAATGTTCAGCAGCAAGGTTAAACGTATGCAGCATAACAGTGGTTTCGTTGATGCCTAGGTGAGTGGTTTGGGTCCACTAATGTGCATGCACTGACTGTAAGCTCGCTGTCACAACCTGTGATACGGAGTGATACATGAATCCTCTGCTGTAGAGGAGAAGTTCGTTTAGAGTTACCCACCTCAGAAGTAACCTATTGTATACAATAATGTATATCACTGTATCTCTCATCAAGAGGACAATAAAATCCATAACTGAACATAGATAAATAAATGGATGGATGGATGGATGGATTGATGTACATACATATGATGAGGGTACGAGTGCCCCAATTGAGAAACATCACATTGTGTTATATTTCCTTTAAATGACTGGAAAAAGTGTATACTTGAGATTCTGGACCTCTTCAAGTATTTTCTTTACACAATGTGTTAATTCTGTTTGATTTTTCAGTTATATTTCCCTTATACACTAGGTTGTGATTCCTGTTTTGGTTCATGACATGACCACAATTTCAGTGCCTGTTGATTTTAAAAGATTTAAATAAAAGACTCATACAACTCAAGTTTTTTTTTGTTGTTGTTGCTGTTTCAGTGTTGACATTTCTGTAATTCCGGTATCATTCTTAAGCAGGTCATGCATGGCTTTAAAAACCTGTTGGACAATTTTCTTTTCTAGAAATTATCATCATTGAAAAGAGTAAAATGTCCCCTGCAGATTTTATAAGTTTACCCACTTACAAATAAAAATCAATAAAAAAAAATCAATTGAAAATCCAGAAAAAAGACTCATTATATAGATGTTATAAATCCAGTTTCATTTCAGTAAGTAAAATAAGTATTTGATCCCCTAACAACCAACAATAATTCTGCCTCAGACAGAGTGGTTATGTGCTCATGTGGTACACAGATTAATTTAAGAAGGTGCTCCTAATGACAACTCATTATATGTATACAAGATGCCTGTCCATAGAATCTGTAGACTGTAGACCTGCAAAAGGTTGAAATGGGCTACAAGACAAGACTAACAGCAAACTTGGTGAGAAGGAGTCAACTGTTGGAGCGATTATTCATAAACAAAACAAATTCAAAATAACCACCAATTGCCCTTGGTCTGGAGCTAAATGGAAGATTTCGCCCCATGGTGAAAGGATGATCATGAGAAAAGTAAAGGATCAGCCCAGAACTACACAGGAGGAGCTTGTAAATTATCTCAAGGAAGTTGGGACCGTAGTCACCGATCAAACTATTGGTAAAACAACACGCCACCATGGATTGAAATCCTTCAGCGTTGCAAGGTCCCCCTGCTAAAAAAGGCACATGTACTTGCCTGTCGAAAGTGTGCCAATGAACAGAGAAGGATTGGGAGAAAGTGCTGTGGTCAGATGACACCAAAATTGAGCTTTTTGGCATCAGTTTGACTGTTGCCAAAATGCTGACTGTTACTCTAAGAACACTGTCACTACAGTCGAACAGGGAGATAGAAACATCATGCTTTGGGGCTGTTTCTCTGCTAAAAGTACTGGCGAATTTTGCGCATTGATTGGCCAATGGACTTCTATTTAAATCTTGGATGGGAACTTCCTGAAGATGGGTTATGGATGGGTCCTCCAGCATGACAATGACCCAAAACATACCGCCAAGGCAAGGAGTGATCATTGGGGTCACTCAGCTTAACTCAACTACCTCAAAACATTGAGACTGGACTGACTAATCAACACAAGCGCAGACACACTGATCTACATTACCAAACTATCGTACACACCAACCTGTAAATGCTCTTTTGCACAATATTCTTCACTGGATTACTTTTGCACTAACTTCTTAATTCTTGCT
>JAQMYG010000013.1:14930634-14945499 GCA_030014215.1 Clariallabes teugelsi
CTTTACCATAAACCTATGATAAAAATTATAGACCCTTCATTTCTTTGTAAGTGGGCAAACTTAGAAAATCTGTAGGGTATCAAATACTTATTTCCCCCACTGTACATGTATAATATAAATTAGCACAGAATTAAACATACAGTAATAGAGAGTTTAGTAATAGGGAAATAACCAATAACATGGTGGTGTGTGGAAGCAAGACTTGAAGCAGATTTACTTTTACCACCCTGAAGATGATTATGCAAAGAAAATCACATAGCAGACCAAACTCCAACATTCAGCTGTGGTAAATTTTTTCCCATTGTGTTTTTTTTCACTTATGCTACAACAATTTGTTATATGAGGGTAAATCAAAAAAATTTTCAGCATTAAGGTTATATTAAAATTTCCGTTGGCCGCATGGTCTTATCAGTGCTTTCCGTTCAATTCTGATGAAGAAGTGAAGACAGCAGTACATTCATGCCTTGCAGCTCAGCCTAAAACATTTTTAATGAGGGAATATGAAAGCTTGTTGACAGATGGACAAAGTGTATTGAAAAGCATGGAAATTATGTTGAAAGAAAAATTTGGTATTTCCGATGTCCTTTCTAAAGATTTTTGGTTTGCCTCACCCACGTATACTAAAGAACAATATGTCATACTTTAATAACGCCTTCAATACCTGTAACAGAAAGTATAATTATGTTAACGATTATATACAGTATTTCTAAGCATGGTGGGTTAAATTCCCACCTCTGGTCTGTCTGTTTGCAAAGGGGGTGGCAGTTCTCCCCATGTAAAAAGCTGTAGAGAATTGCTGTTTATAGACATCAAATATCTATCTATCTATCTATCTATCTATCTATCTATCTATCTATCTATCTATCTATCTATAATAATAAATTTTTATTTGTGTCCCATGTATCTCTTTTATAAATAAAAGAGGGAAAAAAGCATTGCTTTCATTTATGTTTCCTCTGTCACTCTTATCTTTCAAGGCTGTTGTGTTGACTTAAAACCACAATAGTGTGGTTTTAGGCTGATGAAATGTGACAGTAATTTTGATTGCAGTCTCCAACCAATGAAATCAATTTGTACAAAAAAATTTGTTTTCGTTTACTTCCTCAGTTACCATCATGCCACCAAAAAGGAAATTTTATCCTGACAACAAATCAGCCACAAATCTTCTTAGCTTTTGGACAAAGTGATGAAAACAATTATTATTATTTATTTTTTTTACTTGTGAAAAACTGGCTAGACAGAACTTAATGATACTTTGTCAGTACTTAGGTTTTTACCTGTGTTAAAACTGAGCTTTAAATGAAATCAAAATGTTGATTAGAAGTGAAGTTGTGAGCAGTTACTGTATGTGCCAGATTTTATCACAGCATCACACGAAACTGACTGGACAGAATTTAATGATACTTTTGCAGAACTTAGATATCTGTTTAACCTGCACCATAAGTGAAATCTAAATGTGGCAGATTTAATAATCTACTTTAAAATAAGATACCAATAAGCTACTTGCTCTAAACAAACACCTGCACCAATAGATATTAATTAGAAAAATATAGTAAAATATTTTTTACTGTGATTAGTTCATATTTTCACCACTGAAATAACAGCACTGAAACGGTATAAGTGAATTTTAACGTGTTGGACAAAACTTCATCTTTATCCGATCTACTTTTTGGATTTCTCGTCTGATCAGCGTATTTATTATAATACTGTAATTATCACCCTTTGCAGTCACCGACTATCTAGCGGAGCGCACACACGTGCTAGGACCTGTATTTATTTATTTATTTATTTTAAATAGCTCCGGATGACGTAAGCGACAAAAACCCGTTCCAGAGACCACGCCCCCCTCGGGACGGCGGTTTGGCTGCGCAGTTGAAGTTGTACGAATGAGGGACGACGCTGGGCGACTCCGAAAATATCAGCTGACGTTTCAAAGCTACGCAGCACGACATTAACACATCGGGTTTATCGCGGCACCGATTTGGTAACGAAATAACACGAGTTAGTAGATTCTCCGGGTTAAAAAACAAGCGCCCGTTTATTTATTTATTTATTTTTTGCGCGTGTCATCATGGAGGGCCAGAGAGAGCTCGAGCCGGGTCGGTCGGACACCGCGCGTGCTGTTGCTCTCGCGCACTTACTGCACAAGGAGTGCACTAATCTATTAGACCTATATGTAAGTATTGTTTAATTTTAGGTGTTTATTTTATTTTTAATCAACACGACACGCCTGGATACCCATGCACCGTTATGCGCTATGCGGTACAGTCTGATTGATTGAGTTCTGTAAATCACGTGTTGTCTGCACACCTGTTTGTGTGTGTGTGTTTGTGTGTGTGTGTGTGTATATATATATATATACACACAGAGAGAGAGAGACCTTAATAGATATTTTGCATTCCATATAAATTGATTTCTCTTGGAATATTAAAGCAAAACTCCACCCTGATGAACATTTACCCATTATAGATTGACATAATTGTGGTGTTTTTTTTTTTTTTTTGTTGTTGTTTTTAGTAATACTTAATTGATGATGCATTGTGCAAGTTGCGTCCCACGCTCATGTTACGCTCATTACTTGCACCATTGCATTAATGTCACGCTCATTGCTTGCACCATTACATTAATAAGGAGCAGAGGCCCTGGGTTTGATTCCCAAAACCACCAAAATGCCCAAAATCCCAGCTACTAGATGCAGTGCCGTTCCCTAACTTGGATTAAAAAAAAAAAAAAAAAAAAGGGAGGGTTGCATCAGGAAGAGCATCCAGCATAAACCTGTGCCAAGTCATGTGTGCGGATCATAGGTTCGCTATGGCAACCCCTCGACAGGAACAGCTGAAAAACCAAAAACCCTTAAAACTGAAACGTCACCAATCTGTGCCAGCAAAACAACAGTTTAATGACAAAAGTGGGGGAAAAAAAGAATTTATTTATATATATATATAAATTCTTTTTTTTCCCCACTTTTTTCCCCCACTCTTTCCACATACATATGCTTATATGGAATACTTGCCATATAAGGAGGTTTCAGACACCAAACTGTGTATTTCGTTGTTTTTAAAAAAAAAATTTTTATGTCAGCTAGAACAAATGTTATCATGATTTTTATAATGTATAAATTTTACTACTACCAGAATATTGGAATGAGATTGTGACAGTTGTCTTTCAATAATGATTTAATTTATTAAGGGAAAAATGCTGTCCGAACATGCCTGACCCCATTTGAAAAGGTAATTGCAGTGTAAACCTCCTAATAATACCTAATAACTGGTTGTGCCACCCTTGGCGGCAACAACTTCAATTGCCAGTTGCTTACATTGAGTCTTTGACAGCGCTTTCATATTGTTATAATTCAGGCACGTTGAAGGGTTTTTTAAGCATGAACAACCTGTTAGTTTTACGCCAGAGGTAATTTAGAAATGGGTTTGTACCCTTGTACCCTTTCCAGACTGATGCATGTCAATTACTTTGTTTCCGGATTTAGATCGCGTCATGATTGTGAGATATTTTGACATGCTTTGTCAGAAAGGTTTTATTTTAGTGATTTCTTAATTCAATAGGTCTGGCAGTAATCAGGCCTGGATGTGGCACGTGTAATTTAACACAGCTTTCCAATAAAAGAAATGTGGCTAAGCACCATTCATTCATGGTTTAGCACATGGGAGCAATGACTTTTTCACATAGGAGCAGGTAGATTTGGGCAGCTTTTTTTCCCCTTAATTAATGAAATCACTATTAGGAAAAACTGCAATTTGTATTGAATCTGAATTATTTAAGTGCGACAAATATGCAGAAAAATAAAACAAACAAAAAAATCGGGAACGGGCGAATACTTTTACACTAACATCTTTGTGGTATTTGGCGGCCGGTTTGTTTCCTTTTCGCTCACACAGCTCTACACGCTCTTGTTACTCTTTCAGAAAGAGCGAGAGAGCTTCCTCTCTCATCACGTCCCTGAGGGCGATCGTTTGTTGATCTTTGACCTCTGTGGCGACACGCCGAGCTCGGCTCAGCGGGTAAGCCACGCCCACTCCGCCTTAAGCAGGTGCCTGGAGATGCTGGAGTGCCTGATTGCCCGTGAGGTAGAGGAGCTGGGTGAAGATTTCGAAGGCGAGTACGAAACCACCAGGAAAACCGTAAAGGACCGAATCGGGCATCTGCTGCACAGCACTGGAGCACTGCTGGAGAACGGAGAGGGCGCGTGCGCGCCGTTGCCCGAGTTTCAGTGTAACCAGGTGGGTAACGAGACAGTGAACGGGATTTTTCCTTCATGCTTCATAAGAATGTGTATCCTACAGTACAAAAGTGTATACCTGTAGCACAAAAGAAGGAATGTGTTGCAGATTTTTCAGCAGAAACACACGTGTACACTTCTTTAGTTAAATGGTTCGATTGAAGCTGCAAGCAGGATGCACATAATAATAAATGTCTCGAGTGCTCATGACCTTCTAGTGCAAATCGATTGGTCGCTTCTGTATGTTAAATTGATTAGTGTAGATTTTTATTTTATTGATTCCGATTAGCTTTTCTTTACTTTCCACACTGATCAGTGGTTTAGAATCCTTTTAGGTCAAATTTAGATTTGAATTTATAGTAATTCTGCATGTGTATGCTTTCTTCACTAAACATATTGAAAAGGCATAATATTTCCAATATAGAACGCTACATGCCTTTTCCCATCCTTGTGAAATCTGATCCAGAAAGTCACATGACAAGTTTAACTAATTATTCACTGCCTGGCCCCAGGATCATATTGCCTTTACACGCCAGCGTCCACTTTAGGTGCGCTCGAGAACCAACCTCTCAAAGAAATACCGACCTAAAGTACCAAGATTTTTTTATGCCTTAATGGCACTGATATGAAATGCTGTCTGTGGGGGGGTGGGTCTAGATAAGGAAATAAATTTTTTTTTTTTTTTTTTTTTTTTTTTTTTTTTTACAATTTGTCACTTCTGAGAAAATGATTAAAAGCTTTTTGTGGGTCATATTTGTGGAAATCTTTATGGGAATTCAGTCGTGTGCTTTCTAGTACCATATATTCCCAACCGTGGAGGCGGATTTTTCTACCATAATGACCAAACGTAATTTGTTCGCTGTATGGATCACCTCGTCCAATCATTGCTTAGCGGTGGATTGTTGAGATGCTGTCCCTTTAAATTTGAAAACATGTTGCCTCTTAAGACACAGGGAGACTTTCAATACTGTTGTGGCTTCTCCATCAATAAGAGTAAACTAAAAGATTTCGTTAATCATGTTGCCGTTTTCAATACTTACAGTAGCTAGCTCGCTAATCTTGTATCTCGGAGGAAACATGATAGTCTCTGTCCTCCCTGATTGTAGACTTGATTAGCTATGACTAAATTAGAGCAAAAATCTGGAAAAATCTCAAGGAGAAAAGATTATAATTATAATAATAAAAAAAAAATCAGCATGACTCTGATTTCTTGTTTGAGAAGGAAAGACATTGGCATATGGAGCGGCTAAGAAGCCATTTCATATTGATTTCATATTGATTGGACTAACCCGTTGTTTTAAATTAAAAGGTTTGAGCTGGAAGAGGATCGTGGAAATTAATTTATCTTTTTTTTTTTTTTTTTTCATTCTCATTCCCCTGTACGATGAATCAGTGTAAAACTGTGGCAGTAGTGAGAACTCTAGCTCAGGCTGGAGCTTTGCCATGTTGTGTCAGTAAATCCCCCTTTACAGTAAGTATCCCCCCACCACACACACAAAACACACACACATAATGAATATAACAGCTACCAGCAGATCACATGGTGAGGAGATGCCATTACGCTTTCATGAATGTGCTTGATAGAATTTACAGTAAGTCTTACATACTACTACTACATACTACGTCATAAAGTTGCCTGTTCATATACAGTATACTGGAAAAAATTTTATTTATTTTTTTTGAGCTTTTAATAAAATATAGTGTAGAATTGTAATGTGTCAATAATATAGTATTAGAAGATAAATATATTTTTGAAGCACAGAATGAGATATAGAAATAAATTCTATAGAAGTGTTATATAGGTGTATATGCTGACCACGGTGGAATGTGGTCAGCATATACACCTATATAACACTTCTCTCTTTGTGCAGTGTCCTTGTACACGCTTTATTTTCTTATTAAACACAGTTGTAAAAACACACACACACTCAGACAAGCAACCTCTATTATTCTCTATGTCTCACATACCAGTCTGTCTCACTTTCCCCCTGGGATTGTCTGAGAGAGAAAGAGAAACCACAGACATCTCATTTTCCTCGATCTTGTGTGTGTGTGTGTGTGTGTGTGTGTGTGTGTGTGTGTGTGTGTGTGTGTGTGTGTGTGTGTGTGTCTTTTTATTTGAATAATAATAGTAGTAATTATTATTATTATTATTATTATTATTATAATCATTCAAATCCAAAGATTTGAATCGAACAATCATATAAAAAAAGAAATGAAAATATATCAGTCCTCCTCCTATTTAATCTTGTATTTCTGTCTGTTTTTTGAAATTTCTGCTAAATCTGTACTGGCAACCTTGTGTCCAGACAGTGATTGGAAAGTCTAATGGTTTTGACTTTGTAGAGACATTTGGCTGATCCCCAAGAGTAAAACTGGTTTACACTGACAGGAAGAAATCTGAAGAATCAAAGCGTGTGCAGTAGAATAGTGCAGTGCGAAACATCACCCAAGATCTTCCAGGGGTTCGACCCTGCTTCGGGGCGTGCTAATTTATTCAGGCATTTGAAAATACATGAACGGATGAAAATACATGTATGAAAACAAATTACTGTAAAAGATAGAGAGAGAGAGAGAGACTTTTATAATCCCAAATGGGAATTGTATCTGTATCGGAAATTCTTCTAATGGAATGCAGTTCATTCAAGTGGAACTGATGTACTCAATAAAATTAAGCACATTCAGTAACTCTCTCTGCTGGACTGCCTGGCAGGCATTTTTGCTTACTGACTCACTTGTCTCACTGTCTCCAGGACTCCAGATAGCTGAATTTCAATCCTGTTACCTTAAAGCTAGCAAACATTAAGCAATACCAGAGACACTCTGTATTATGCACTGATCACTGATTGGAACATCATGACTAATATTTAATAAGTCATTCTTTTGGGTATGGACTCCCCAGGTAAGAGATCCACATGATGTAAAAGACTATGTGATTCATCAGGCCAGGCCATCGTCTTCCATTTCTACATGGTCCAGTTCTGATGCCCAAGTGCCCGTTTCGGTGGTGCACACAGGTCACCCTGAACAGTCTGTGGCTACACGACCCTTTGATGCACCATAGCATCTTAATACCAGAACCAGCATTATCTTTTTTAGCAACATGAGTTACAGTAGCTCTTCTATTGGATCAGACTTCTATTGGGCCAGCCTTCACTCCCCATGTGCATCACTGAGCCTTGGCCGCCCATAACCCGTTCACCGGCTCACAGGTTTTCCTTTTTAGGACCACCGCAGCCTGGAAATATCCCACAATATCCCATTTGGCTGGCCGTTGTCAAAGTTGCTCATGTCCTTAAGCCTAACCATACTTTCCTGCTTTCAATACATCGACTTCAGGGACAAAATGTTCCTCTGCTGCTTAATATACCACGCCCACTTCCAGATGCCACTCTAATGAGATAATCAGCATTATTTACTTGTCAGTGGCCATAACGTTATGGCTGATTGTTGTACATGTATGTGTTGACATTTGTATAACAAATGCCGGGTACAGTGCCATGAATAAATTAAAAGGATTTAATTTATTAAGCGGAAAATCTGTCCTGGCCCTACGTGAAAAAGTAACTTTAAGTAAGATTTTTGACAAGCTGAGGTAAACTTCATTTGCCACACCTAGGCCTGATTACTGCCAGACCAATTGAATCAAGAAATTACTTAAATACATCCTCTTAGACAGTATTTGACATGTATCAACCTAGAAAGTGTTACAAAGCCATTGCTAATGCTTTGGGACTCCGGCGCACCACGGTGAGAGCCATCATCCTCAAATGGATAAAAACTTTGGAACAGTAGTGAACATTCCCAGGAGTGGCCGTCCTACCAAAATTACGCGACGACTCATCCAGGAGCTCATAAAAAAATCCAGAACAACATCTGTAGAACTTCAGGTCACACTTGCCTTAAGGTCAGTGTTCATGATTCAACGTTAAGAAAGAGACTGAGGGACAAATGGCATCCATGGGAGAGTTCCAAATGAAAGCAAATGCAGATAAAAAAAAAAAAAAAACACAAAGATTTATGTAATATTAAAATTTGTTTTTCTGAATTGTTTAAGTGTGACAAATAAGCAAAAAACGCCACTGTAGATGATGACTAGGCATAGTTGTCTTGTTTTATCTTAGGAAACAAAAAAAAGACAAAAAGGTTATGTTTTGGTTACTGAGGTTTATGTGTATGCATGGCTTTGTTAAAGTTCAATACTAACTATTATTTTTGACATAACATGTCTGTATGTGTGTGTTTCTTGCAGGGTTTGGATGAGGTCGAGGGTTCAGGCAGCTTTGCTGCTAAGCTCTGGACCTACAGGGTTCTGCTGGAGCTGATACACTGGAGCGACTTAGCCGCGAACGCCCTCCGACTCCTCCACTCCGAGCAAGCGAACGAGCAAGAACTCTAGACGATTACATTGTGCGTGGGGGTATGTCCTGATTTTGCTGAGAAATGGAGTCAGCAGGGCGAGGCATAAGAATTTAATTTCTTACTTTTATTTCTTTGCATTTCTTTGACTTGTCACGCTGACTTGCTTAATAAGGTCTGGTTTTAATGAAACAGTATAACGGTAGAGATAAAACATCAGCTAAGCTAGCTATCTCATTAAATGCCGCACTGCGCTAATGTGAGCCAGCTAACTAATCACTTTAATTAATGTTACCTCTCTGGCACCAGGCATCTGATGTTTTACGTAGACTGCTAGCTAACGTTAGCTAGCTTGGTTAATTTAAACCAGTAGTCAGGTGCACAAGCAAGATTCATTTAATTAAAATCAAGCCCTGTCCTTGTTTACTGCCCCAATAATGACTGTTACAAAATCAGGACATGACAATGTGCATTATGATCAATTACTGTATTAAAAAAAAAAAAAAGACGCAAATTTTTTCACCCGGTCATCTGGAGATTGAGTTTAATTCCCAGTGATGCCACGGTTGTCCACGACCACTGGGTGTAAGTGGTGACCTAATTTCATGCGGAATGTGGTGGATAGCTTTTTCCCTCTGACTTTGCTGCGCCACCCTGTGATTCGGCATGAGCAACAGTTCGAGAAGATCTGCTTGGCTGCCTCCAGGTTTTTCAAAGTAGGCATATGACGGCAGTCAACCTTCTTGGTTGATAGCCGTCATATACGTGAGACCTAACTGGTGCATGAGAATTGGTCAAGATTTAAATTAGAAAGGAAATAAGTGTGGAGGGAACCAAATCAAAGTGACCTCTCTGACCAAAGTAGATACTTCCTTTTTATTTTAGTGATTGATTATATTTCAATAACAGTACACCATAAGATGTTTTATTTCTCAGCTACACTGCCCAGCCAAAAACAAACAAAAAAAGTCAACACATGGATTTAACTAAGCGAATAGGTAAGTGCCTTCCATTGGATAATTACTGTAGTGGTTCATCTGGTTCAGCTGCAAAAAGTTATTTAACCTAAACTGATGCAGTGAGTTTCTTTTCATTTCCTTTTTCACAACCATGTCAGAAGACATGTCCTGTGGTTGTTCCTCTGTTTCAGAAGGGTCCAATTATTGTCCTGCATCAAGCAAAGATAACTAAGGAGTTTGCCGAAACTACTAAAATTGGGTTAAGTAAAACGGTAAAACCCATTGACAAAACCTGGAAGAATAGTGGAGAGCCATCATCTTCAAGGAGGAAATGTTGTCCTAAAAACATACCTTAGGAGTGTGAAGTGTGAGGGGAAAAGTCTTAGTGAATTCAAATCATAAAAACAACAACAGAACTCATGACTATGTTTACTGAAAGTAAGAGCATTTCACACACACAGTGCGAAGAGAACTCAAGGGATCGGGACTAAACAGCTGCGTAGGTTTAAAAAAAAATCAGTGAGGCTAATCAGAAAAATTGCTTCAGTTTGCTAGGCAGCATAAAGAACAGACTGTGGAACGATGTAAAAAGGTCTGATGATTTCAGATTTACCCTGTTTCAGAGTGATCATGAGGGTGGATCACGCCTACCTTAGGCAAGCCTATGGGCCCACTGTACAGGCCTATGGGCGCAGTATTATGATCTGGCGTTGCTTCTCTTGGTCAGGTCTAAGTTCAGCGATGAAATTTGAAAAATGAAGTCAGTATATACTATTTTTTTCATCCATTTTTTTTTCTTTCCTGATGGCATGGGCATCATCCAAGATGCCAGAATTAATCGGGCTCAAATTGTGAAAGAGGGGAGCATGAGGCATAATTTTTTATCATCAATATAAGATCTTGGAGAGAAATTAATGGAACTTTGGATGGAAATAAGTGTCGTGAAATTTCATAAGCTTGTCAGAATGATTCCACTGCCGTTATCAAAGCAAAAACGCGGCCCGATGAAATATTAGTGTGTGACTTTCTTTTTTGGCCGGGTAGTATATCTGCTAGAAAAAAATTTATAAGTTATTTATTTGACTCATTATACTTTATATACATTTAAAGTTGTGGACCAGCCAAGAGATGGAAAAAGGATATAACGTTATTATATTAACCGCAATATCATAATTTAATAAACAAAAAATTGTAACGCAGCGTGCTCTGCAATCATGAAAATGCAACATCTTGCCTTTTAAGACTTGTTTCATGTGTCAGAAAATTTTGGTTACAAATTTCACCTCTGACACTGGAGACTCCTTCCGTTGACATTTAAAAACAAAAATCACCATAAGTTAAAACATGTTTCATCCTAAATTAGTTTCAATTGTGTGTCCACAATATTGGGTTCTTTATAAGCTGTTATTCTGGACAAGATAAGATTTAAAAATGAGGGTATTTAATAATGCAGTCCTGAAAATTAAGGCCTTCTGAGTTGTTAAATACATGATTTTTTTTCCTGTTTATTTATTTATTTTTATAATATATATAAAATTAAAAAAAAAATTCGGTATCTGCTTCCAGTTAGAGGTAGAGCCAGCATGTATTAGGTAGAGATTAGGAACTTAATGTTTATTTTATTGTTTACATATGTAAAGAGGAAAAGCCGACATATAAAAATGTCCAGTTAGTTAGACTTGGTCAACATTTCTCTTTTGATTAATTGTGTTATAGATATACTAATGATTCAAATCCTATTCAAGAGAGAATTATAATGAAATGATTCACTATGACGTAACTCAATGATGTTCAAAATCATGTCACCCGCTGCTCCTTATGAAAAGATAACAGAATCCTGGGCAGAGTTCAATGATACGCCAAATGTTGCTATACAGATTTACATTTCTTCACAACATGTTGGATTTTAATCGGGTTTTTCTAGTAATGTTGGATTAAAATTGCTTACATAAGGTTTAGCTACTCTGAAAGGAAAACCTCCAGGCGGTATGCTAGTGATTGACGTGTCATGATAACAAGAATACTATTATATCACAATATTATATTTGCTGTTTCGATGTTAAAGAACATTTAATACTGATTGGGTGGCAAAAGTAAGGGTTTAGTTCTTTAGTTAAGGAATATTTTCTTGAAGTTGTTGAGATGAAGGAAAGGTTGATTTTCTGTTTCACTGGATGTTTTTCCCCCACTGGAAAAATGTCTTTAAAAACATGTCAGAAATTGTATAATTATTTCAGATTGCATTATGGTGGTAATTTGGAATGAGAATCACCAGGGACCACCCGATACAATATTATCACGATACAGAGGTGCCGATTCAGTTTTTTTGTGTTAGGATTTTAGACATATTCATCAGTGTTTCATTCTTTTTCGTTTTGTTACAGTTCTATACAAACAGATGATTTGCTTCTACCAGGCAGTACCTCTGCTGCCTGACAATTTGTTTTTCTTTAGTCAAGTCATGACCAAACACAAATCAGACAGAGCTCAGTAATTCTG
This sequence comes from Clariallabes teugelsi, assembly GCA_030014215.1. Lineage (NCBI taxonomy): Eukaryota > Metazoa > Chordata > Actinopteri > Siluriformes > Clariidae > Clariallabes > Clariallabes teugelsi. The sequence goes on from JAQMYG010000013.1 coordinate 14,942,686, forward strand.
GACAGTAATTCCTCAGTAATTCCGAGGTCAAGTTGAAAATGACAGACACTGCTCGTGCTCTACAGAAAGTTCATCATGTGACGCTTCACTGGCCTGCAATAGCTAGGTCGCAGTTGTGAAATGTAGCATCATCATAGTTCAGGCTGGTGTCCAGGGTCAAGAAAGTGCTCGCAGAGTCGTGTCAATAGGGTCACACAGACGCTTGAGTTAGGCCCATGATACAACTATAATATATTACAAGGTAATTTGCCAACAACTTAATAGACTGAAGATCTGGGAGCTGGCAGGTTTGACATAAGCTCAAATACAGTACAATGTTGTGTGTCATCAGTTTTGTTAATAATTCCAAAATGGAGTCATGAGGAAAATCAGTTACCATGTGGCTTTATATTGGGCTCTCCTACGTATTTTTTCCACTTTTTAAAAATTATTTATTTTATTTAAGCTCTAGCTTACCTCATCGGGTGTCACTTGATAAATTAAGATAAAGTTAGAATTGTAAGAAATTACATTAACGGAAAACACAGTGTTAGATTAGCTATTAATTATATATAGCGTGATTGCCTTTGACTTTTTACACATACATTTCAAACAATTTGGACAAAATGTTCATTGCTAGGTATCTAATATTATATACCTTGGTCCTGGAGGAATGTTGTTTCGTTTCACTGTGTACTGAACTGTATATGATTGGAATGACATTAAAGCCTACTTGAACCTAATTACAAATAATCTAGCTAGACAGGATACAATGCAATATTCATAAGCATTAATTGGGCAAAATTTCATAAATCCCAGCTAAATATAAACTTGTCAGGTAACAAATTTACAGTTGCCAGTGGCTAGCACTTGTATGCCAAGTGACTAAAATGGTCCTTATAATGTACATAACAACAAAGCTTATTTGTGGTTATTGTGTCAAAAAGTTCACCATCATGGGCATTGGAGCTTTGTGGCATTTGTGTACACAAGTTATAAGAAAAATTTTCACAAAGACTTCAATTCAATTAAATTTTATTTGTATAGCGCTTTTAGCAATTGTCATTGCCTCAAAGCAGCTTTACACAAAAGACTTGTGTTCGCATTCCTTACTCGCATACATTGATCATTACAATTTTACAAAATTCAAAGGTTTAAGCTTCACTATTAATAAGTGGATCTAAAAGACATTCTTGTAGACTTCTGATTATTGGTTCTCTTCCTAATGAGAATCTTAAAATTTTATCCCTCCATTTAAAATTCACCACAAAATATTTTAGCTAAAAAAAATTAAAAGCAGATAAAATACTGAGAATCATAAAGAAAGTTTTCAGTTTTAATTTGCCAACTCAATCTTTGTTTAAAAGAAGACTTTCTTTTATTTTGCTAACTAGTTAGCAATCTTTGAGTTAGCATGCTACCTGATTGGCATACTGGATGGTTAGCAGGTTAGGTGAGTAAGATGCAAGTTACTGATCAAGCTGGTATAATTTGGCAGTCAGTTTTAGGCAACTTGGTTTATAAAATCCAAGAAAATTATGTAAACTATATTGTTCTTGCTGCTATTATTGTGTGTGTTCCTGTTGAAAAATGTGCTAGTAACCTATACACTCCGTTAGCAAATGCTCCTAGTATAGGTCCTGATGGAAAGCCAATAGGGGTGAAATAAACACAGTACTAAATCCAGAAGACCTACTGTAGCACGTGAACACTACTAACACTAGGTACTGCCCTAACAGCTTCTGTGTAGCATTCCTCTGCAACCGTGACTGTGAAACGTAAGTTTGTGAAACGTAAGCATTGTTGCAAAGACGTTACTAAATATTTTACCCTGAATATTAGTTTACTTTCTTTCTTTATTTTAATATTTGATCAAAATCTTTCTGTATGTATTTATTTACTTTATTTTTATACTAAATATTTTTGAATCTGTACCAGAAATGGTACCAACAACTATATTTAAAGATGCTGTGAAAAACTAACAAATTACTTACTGATGCAAATTTTTTGCAGTATATTGTAGCAGACTTGTTGCATACCTGTTAACCGTTTTGAACACATCATACATGTAAACAAAGGTGACAGATACTATTAACTGCTTAACTGAAGGAAAAATAATAGAATGTAGAGACTATTAAATTTATTTTGTATTTTTATTTATTAGAGGATGATGTAAAGCTTGATGAATCAATAAAAAAAAAAAACGAACCTGAAATTGTTTGGTTTGATTTTCTTTTTAAACAACGATGGATCACTTGTATTGGTGGAATGCAATATGAAACATTAGTTAATATTTTCATGCCTCCTGGTTATTGACTGCTTAAAGTGACAGTTGCTTGTGTTAGTAATATATGTTTGGGTCACTGTCTTACCCTCTTGACAAGTTTCATTATATGATTATATTATAATCAACATAATATTAATCTTAGTGAAATAATATATAAGTAGGTAGAGAGTACGACAAGTCATAAAACATACTGGGCTCACTTAGAGGTGAGATAAGAAAAGCAGACAACTATGAGACAGGTCATAAAACTTAAACAGTAAGGGGATAGGTAGTGATACTCGGTGTACAGTGTGTACCCAAAGTACATGGGGGAAAAAACCCTAGAGTGACCCAGACATGAACTGTACTTATTTTATAATTAGCTAACGTGTATGATAGACAAGATAAGGTGCCAGGTGACAGCTGTTTCTCTGAGGACTTGACTTGGCTGCAGTTGCTCGATAGTTCAAGAAAATTTCCTACAAGTCTACCTGAGTCTCCAATAACTACCTGGACTCCATATTAACATCAATTAACATCAACTGTTATGGCTGAACTGGCTGCCACCT
>JAQMYG010000013.1:14965198-14978061 GCA_030014215.1 Clariallabes teugelsi
TCCCGACACTGCCTCCACAGGTTAACACACAAACTACAATTTGGGCTGCAGGCTGGCGTTAGACAGAGCCAAACGAAACGCCAGTGTAGAAGTCAATCGAGCGCCACTACAAAACGCAACATAAACGTCTAGGACGTTCAGAGCGCCTTCGTTTATCCAAAAATTTAACGCCTGTGTGAACAAGTCCTTAGAAGAGACAAATACAGTAAAACCTTGGATTGCGAGTAACTTAGTCTGTGAGTATTTCGCAATACCAGCAAAATTTTAAAAATAAATTTGTATTTGTTAAGCGGGGTGTTGATGTACAAGTACTGTAGTACGCATGCGCTTTTTCTGCCAAGCGTGATCACAATTGAGCCAATGGTTCTTCTCTCTCTCTCTCGTGCTGTGGGATTGTGGGTAATCGTCTCCCATGCTCAGTGTCAGTGCATGTGCGTCACTCGTATAGTCAACGACTTTTATTTTGTGTCCAAGTGTAGTGACGTGCGTGAGTGTGTGAAAGTTGCTCCTGCTCTCGTCTAACACCAGTCACGATTCTTTTCAAAGGTAAAGTGCAGGTTAATTTGTTTTATTTTTACTTTACATTTTGTATGAATTATTTTTATATTAATATTTTGGGGTTTTGGAACAAAATCAACGCAGATTCCATTATTTCCTATGGGGGAAATTCGCTTTGATATATGAGTGCTTTGATAAACAAGCATGCTTCCGGAACGAATTATGCTCGCAATCCGAGGTTCCACTGTACATAATTTTTGGATATAATCTCCTTATTTTTCAATACACTTTGTTCATCTGTCAACAAGCTTTCTTATTCGTTTACTTAAAAATGTTCCAGGCTGAGCTGCGAGCCAAGAATGCACTGATGTCTTCACTTCTTCATCAGAAATTAATCTTTGTCCTTGTAGGGCTGCTTTCAGGGGACCAAACAGGTGAAAGTCTGATGAAGCGAGATCAGGACTATAGGATGGATGCTTTAACACTTCAAACCGAAGATTTTGCAGAGTGTCGACAGTGTGGCCCTCAGCATTTAATCCGATGCTTAGGCTTCAGCTCTTCAATAAGCATGATTCTTTTTAAGAAACTTTCACCTTCCTTAGTGTATCATTCATAATTTGGTTTGCAGATATCCAAACGCTTCTGTTTATGCTCCTCTGTGAGTTTTGGCACCAGGTGCACCATCAGACCACAAAAATAAAATAAAAAATTGCTGTACACTGCTCTTCTTTCGTGCAAATCACAAGCAGGGCATCCAATTTTGCACTGCAATTACAAATGAACTGATGTAACACGTTCACACCTGCACAGTGACCGGGGAAACAGTAGCCTTGAACACAAAGCACTGATAAGACAGTGAGTGCAGCCAACAGAAGTTTTAATATAATGAGTGCTGATAATTTTTGACTCACCCTCATATACCCAGTTTAATAAGTAACGCCCAGTCATTCTTAATTAGACTTAGGTTCGATATATTCATATTGATTTGCATTGCTAGCTTGAGCACCACCACTCTCTGTAGGTTGGTTTTGGGTTTGGACCTGTGGGTTAATTATTTTAAGTGGAGACCTATCACCTATCCCTGGATTAAACAGAGGCACAAGCTTACCTTTTACATTGTTTAGCATTGTTAAGAGACTCACACCTTTTGTAAGGTTGTAAAATGCAAGCTGACATTTGTCAGAATCTAGTAAAACTCCAATGCGCTCTGGTGGTGTTTTTACCACAAGTGTAACTTCTGGATCAGAGTTAACACAAACGCCTTTTTCTGGGTCTGAATACAGAAACCAAAACCCATCTGACTGCGTAAAATCACTCTTGTTGTCAATTATGGTACATGGAAATCTGGCAACTCCAATCAGCCATGACTTTTTAGTTGGGGCATTTGTTTGTTTTAATTCAACTACCCAATAGGTACGACGGGGTTGAAGTGTTTCACTTCCATGTACACACAATTCATAAGGAAAACCATGTCCTGCATACTTCTCAACAGCCTCCGAGGTGTCTCTCACCATATCACCTGCACTATTAAATCGTACGTAGTCTTTGTTACAGTTCTCCGTATCTAATGTGATGGTCACTGTGAAGTAAGAAAAACATAATTATTTTAAAAGTCACATTTTAGCATGGGTCAAATACTGTAGGCTCACTGTAACACTTATACAATATGCTGACAAGGAAGTGGGAAGTGACGTTGCTGTGCAGCTACTAAAATAGGCTTAGATATTTGTTGTTTTAGAAAAATCCCAGCATCCCTAATATAAAACTCCTGCACCTGAGTACGCTAGTATTTCATATAAAGGAGACGTACCTTTCTCATCTTCCCTCAGGTCCGACCAGTGTGTAGCAGATACTTTACCTGGTAAAAACAAGGCAAATGGGTAAATACAAACAGCATATAACTTAACCTTTCTCTCATATTACAGATATTAACAAGTATATGAAGGAAAGTCCCTACTCCTTTAATTCGCTCGGACAACAACAACAACAAAAAAAAACACAGATCACAATGAAGTTGGGAAAATGAATATGTCCCCACTCTTGAACATTGCTTTAGTTCATTGATGTTTTAGGGCATTTATTTAAGCACAGCTCTCTTAAGATCCTACTGCAGTATCTCAATGTGGATGAGCTCTGGATTTTGACTTGGCCATTCCAACACTGATTTTTTCCCCCCTCTTTTTTATCCAGTCAGTTGTTGATTTGCTAGTATGTTTGGAATCATTATCTTGTTGCATGACCCAGTTACAGCCTGGATAAAAGGGGATGTATTATGCAGAATTCTCATTTTAGTCATTTTAGACATTCAGATGGGTCTCCAGTAGTGTTGGCCTGGTATACCGGTACTTAAAACATACCACAGTACTAGAAATAATCTACAGTATACTAATCAAGGCTAATAGGACTCGCTGACAGCAGATGTCTGTTGTGACGTAACAGGAAAAAACTGAATGAGTTTGTGATTTTATTCACGGGTGGAATCTAGTGAGTCGCAAGCAACACTAAAGAAAGCAGATTTTGTTTGTTTGTTTTGCTTTGTTCAGAAACTAGGTTCAAAGAGCTGGGAGAAGCAAAGAGAGGGCCTGAAATGCAGTATATTGGAAGTGGGTGGGGTAAAGCATAATTTCCATCCATCCATCTAGGTACAATGGCGGCCAATTGTGACCACTGTATTTGTTCCCATTTGCACGACCGTAGTTGGACCTCCGGTCAACATTTACACGTGCACACACACACTACGGGCAACACCAAGCATGGGAAAACCTTGCAAACTCCATGCACACTGACCCAATACAGGGATCGAACCCAGAACTTGAAAGTGCAAAGTGACAGTGCTAACTTCTAAGCCATCATGCCGCCAGAGCATATTTTAGAAAACACTCAAATATGCAGGGCAGCAGTCATCCAAGAATAAGGTTGAGAACCACTGATCTAGAGACTATTTTGGAAACATACACCATTCCACCATTCTTTTGTACTAGAAAAAACATGTAATCATACCTTGGGTCAAGTCTACCAAGACTTTCATCTTAACTGAAAATAAATCAGTAATAAATAAATTTCAGAACAAACATATGACAATTTTCTGCAGCACATTAGACTTTCAGTCATTAGGAAAATGAAATCAAGCAATAATATGGGGGGAAAAAATTATGAGAAAAAGTCTTACCTGGCATGTAACCTACAACACAAATATACAATTATGAAAAAGACAATAAAAATTACAACAGTGCATTTCATAAAATGTGTAAAAACTGTATTTAAATAATAGAATATTGACCATGTTTTTTTCGCGCGGAGTACATTTTGTAGAGCCCAACGCCGATCAGTGCTGCCAATAAACAAAACAGCAATAGACCGAAAAGTATCTTCCACAATCCACTAGCATCATCTAAAAGAGGTAAAAGAGTTTAAGTGTTAACACACAAGCAGTGATTACCTAATCTGACCAACATTATAAGACAATTAATGTTGTAAAATGCCTCAAAACGTGCTATTACAAATCGCTGAGACTGCAATATCACGTTAAACATTTACCTGCGTCTCCAGACTTCATGATATCAACAATTACACATTTGCTTTTTTCAATTAAATTTTTGTTTATTATAAGTCTTATATGTGGGGTGTCGGGTCCCTATCTTCGGGATGTTAATGCAGTAACTTTAAAGGCTCACTAAAACCGGTAATTTGAATTACATTCGGATAATCTGTACTAATATCAGAGTTGCTGTTGTATACTGTACAATTATTCAACATCCTCTGCCAAAACTATATTTCTACATCTATAATGTTTTCATAGCAAACCTGATGGCCGAGCATCTAAATCGAAGCTCACATCCCTCTTCTCATCTTCTGATAGAGTGACAGAACAAGAGATTGATTTAGAGAATGAAGATGAGAGGACGACCCAGCCGTAAGCACAAAACAGTCCATTCTCTTGTTGACGGTAAATGGGAGATTGGGTATTAGAAAGAGCATCTCCTTTTTCATTTGGAGACCTCCACAGGAGCCTCGGTTGAGGAAACCAGCCACAGGAAGAACAGCTGAGGTTCACAGAGTCCTGCAGGTGCTGCAGAGAAAGGCGAACCGGAGATCCTAGAGCTGAGAGGGGGAACATAGTCGAGACAAAAAAAAGAGGGATTGTATAGGGAGGGTGAGAACTTAAATCAACTTCCGTTAATCCATCCATTGATACATCCATCAATCGAACCTCATCAAACATCTACTCACCAGTAAAACTGAGGTTTACAGACTTGTCCTGATATGATTTGTCTCCGCTCACGTAGCAGTGAAAAATACCTATATCTGACATACCGAGGTTGTCCAACCTCAAGGAGACGTCCCCTTGTTTCAGTCCAGTAGACTGAGGGTTTCTTGGACTCAATGAGCTCCGATTCTTGTATGTCCCCTGATAATCCGTGATGAATTTACCGCTCTGATAAAACTGAAATGGAGCTTGGAACTTCTCTGGTCGATACCAACGAATCTCCAAAGTTTCCGCATTGATCTCAGGGGTGAGCCAACATGGGAGAATCACAGAGGAACCGTATTTTCCCACGATTAAGGACTCAGCACAGTTTAAAGTGAACACATCTAAAAAAAAAAAAAGAGAGAGAGAAAAGAAGTGTTCTGCTTTAAAAATGTGTCTGTACTATCAGACAAAAGATGTTTTAATGTTTGATCTTCCACTTTGTTCTACTGATGTACCATTTGATGTATCAATTGTTTCATCTTTCTTTGGTTTAACACATCTAACGCATTCCAACTAGAGTTTGTGATTGTCATATAATTGTGCCGACGTCCTGGACATTAGGACACCATTAACATTCGGTTGTTTTATTAAGTTGGAACTACTTTGATAAAACTACTGATGACAAATGTTGAAGTTGGGATTACCTTGAAATAAAAAACCCAATACAATGACCACAAAACTTCAGTGAATAACAGCATTTATTTTTATCTCCCAGTGTAAATACATACTGTACTATACATGAAACACTTACACTGCTATAGTAGCTTTTGTAGCACTGTGTGCTAACCACTAGTCCACCAAGTAAACTGCTTTCAAGACCAGTAAAAAAAAATTCTATATAACTGTAATTTACCAAACCATCAAATTGGGAAGCAGGAAAAAGCAGGGAAAAAATGGAACAAGCAGCAGACCTTAACAATCAGAGTCAGTCAGTACTTGATGGATTTGTAGCGGTAAGAGGAAAATGAAAAAAAAAAACATGTTATGATAAGGAAATTCTCTGTCTATTCCATTCCAGGGATTAAAAGCGGTAACAATATCAATTTTAGAATCCACAGGAGCTCAGTGGTACGTGCACTACCTTTCGCCGGCGAGCCTTTCTCTAAAAACGCAGTTTTCACGGGGGTGGGGCTAAGAAACACACATCTCGGTTTATTAATCCGCGCACTCAGTTTTATTAATACAAGTGCTCAGTTTTATTAATACAAGCGCTCAGTTTGGTATTCCGTGCACTCAGTGTTATTAATACGGTTTATTAAACCACACACTCAGTTTATTACTCAGGGTTTTTTTTTACCACATGACCTCCAAGGTCGAAAACACTTTTGTCTCAATGTTGTGTTTTGTGTGGATGACTTTGCAACCTAATTACTACTATATAACATAACTCTTTAACATTATGGTTTCTGCTGGGTTGTTTGTTCTATCATTGGCTTTATGTCCTTTTTTTTGTGCATTTCATTCGAAATACAGTTTTAAGTCATAATGTTTCTGTTAGTTGGGAGCTTATCTTTCACCTGTTATCAACGAAACAGCCTTACATTTTACATTTGCAGCATTAGCAACTAGTGATGCATGAAATGTGAAGAGAAATTAAAATTCAGTGTTTCAATCAGTGACAATAAAGTATTAATTTAGATAACTCAGAGACTCTCAGACATAAAATTAAAATATATAATTTTAAATCGGATGGGTGGGAAAGTGTATTTCATTTTAATGTACATACAGTATAAGACTTGGTATGGCAGTGAAGGTGGGTCTTAAATTGGTAACGTTTTTTTTGGTTTATTGTTAAAAATTCTAAACCCAAGTTGACATACTCCTTTTAGGTAATACCCACATTACACTTTGTGCAATATAATGCATGCAAGACTAATACAAAATATAGCCTATAAACATTTACCCTCATTGCTGGGAAAACCCCTAAATTTATTCTTTAGGAAAAAGCAATGGTATCAAATTTTAAGGTGGTTTTTCACCATTTTGCAAGATTAAAGCCCAGGGGCTGTATTTACTAAGCATCTCAGAATCACTCGTAGGAATCGTGCTCAAATTTCTTTTAGAACTGAAAATAGCCCTACCTCAGTGTAGGACATAAAAAGTTATTTATAAAGATTCCTATTGATTACTTTCGGCGAGGAGTAGGACCGAAGAAAAGCATGTGACGTCACTTTGTACCACACTGAGAGCCGTAAAAGTAGGCTGCATGTTAAAGTGGGTGTTATAGTCCTTGCTTTGTGTACTGGGCTACAGTCATGTTGGAAAAGGGAAGTGTTCAAACTGTTGCCAGAAAGTTGGAAGCGTAGCATTGTCCAAGATGTCTTGGTATGCTGAAACATTAGGATTGCCCTTCACTGGGGATAAGGGGCCTGATTTGATGAAATACCTGAATTCTATTATAATTAACAGGTTTGGCCAAAACACAGTATTGGTGATGATTTTTTGTTTCATGTTACATATAATTCTGATGTTTATGCAACACTGAAGTGACCAGATTATTTTCTTTACCCCCCCCCCCCCCCCCCCCCTAAAAAAAAGTTGCATTATACAGTCTCACTTTGAACAATAATGATTTAAAATGCTAATTATTTATAAATAATTTTTAAATATTGATACTAAAATGGGTCTAAGCTTCCACAAGCATATGATCTGGAAACGTTTTGCATAAAGTGGTTTTTGGCAAAAGCTTAAAAAGGCAAAAAAAAATCTGTAGTGATGTCAAATCCATGTTGAAATATCTTAACATCTTATCTTTTTAAAATAATAAACTCTTTTCAGGTTTATGACTTTTCATGTGAAATCTAAATCGGCCAGGTGTCATCTGAATGACCGTTAAGTTCGTTGAAAGATTTGAATTCAAAAAAGTAACGGACACCTGCACGCGCATTTACAAAAAAAAAAAAAAAAAAAGAGGATAAGAAGCATTCAGTGTTATGAAAAAAGGGGAGGGGGTTATGTGATCCTATCTGAACAGGATAAATTCACCTTTTCACCTTGGTGAGACACTTTTTCTTTTCTTTCTTTACACTAACACCATATCTTGGCTGAGTGTACTTGTACGTGTAATACTTGTTGTTGGGCCGCTCGCGCCACAATTAACCTTCCAATTTGTGCTATCATTTAATAAACACCGAAACTGTTTATTGAAAATATCATAATTTAATGCACAAGCTGACACAAATTTCTGTTATATTTTTAGCCCAGCTCTTTATGGAGGTGGCGTCTCTCCTGTCCTGCTCAGACACTCCCTATCTGCCCCTGGAGGACGATTTCATTCTTTAATTCCTTTAAACATTCTTACCTGACGCCATGAGGAAGCCTGAGCACAGAAACACGACGCTGAAACACACGAGTACTTCTGAAATAATAACAAAAAACAAGACACATCATTAAAACCGTGTATTTATGCAGTGACTATGAGCGTGTGGCCTCATTTTTTTTTTTTTTTTCATTCTGTTCTTCTGTAAATGCAGATCTGCCCGCGAGCTTACCCTTCATTTTGTCCACACTGTCCTCGAACCAGTCTGGAAGAGGCTTCTTATAATCCCAAAGTTTTATTAAAAGCGGCTATAATTAAAGAACCGCCAAAATAATACGGGCAGTTTTATTGTTAATCGTCCGCGAAAACCAGGAAGAGACACAGTGTGGGAAAGCATTGCTTTCACTTTCAAAATGTCTCACAAAGTGTATTAGCGCCCCCTAGTGGTGTGAAAGCTTATTTATTTACCCAAGCATTTATGTGAGTAGATTTGCCTGAGGTGAATCTCATGGACTTTATGTATTATGGTGAACTGGCATGTTTGATCTCTGTTCTCCAAGGACTTGTGATCTGCAGCTGCTCAATAGTTCAGTAGTGGAATTTCCTACAGTCTACCTGAGCCTCCAATAATAAAAACTGTACTCCATATTAACTTAAAGACATCATCTATTATATGCAGAGGTGGGAAGTAATGAATGACATTTACTCGCATTACTGTAATTGAGTAGATTTTTTGTGTACTTCTACTTTTTAAAGTTGTTTTTAAAATCTGTAATTTTACTTTTACTTAAGTATGTTTTGTTTAAAGTATTGTACTTCACTACATTTTAAATCANNNGACTTCGTGTCGTATTTGGCTAATCTGAAACGAAGCTGCGCGTCAAGACAATGAATAACGCACCCGCATCCACAGATGGGTTTCCTGTTGAGTCTGATTCCTCTACTATTGCCATTTCAGGGAGTTTTTCCTCGCCACCGTTGCCCTCGGCTTGCTCATCAGGGACTTTCTGATCATTTTGATTCATACACATTCTGTGACATTTCATACACATTTCCATAATTCTCTTTTGATTGTGTAAAGCTGCTTTATCGAGATTGAAAGTCGATGACAGTGAAAAGCCAGCCTTTTAGAGCCAAGCATGACTGTCATGATTTGCGTTGGGGCTTCTTCATTAAACACTTAAATGGAAGCTCTTTATTAACTAGACTTAAATTAGTAACTCCAACAGTCATACAATTGTTGTCATACTTCTGTTAGCTCCACATGTTTTATACATATACCGCGCCTACTTTAACAACTACGGCAGCTCTTTAAGGACACAACACCTTTAGGCTTATATTATTACAATGACCACAGGCGATATAGATTCCTTCCCTTTGGTCTGCATGGGGATCCTTGGCACTGAAGGCCCAAAAGAAGAAGGTTGAGGTTGATCAAACCTAACCCCCGGCCCATATATTGGGATATTACCTAACCTCTCCGCTATGACAGCACCCCTCTTTAATCCTAATAGAAAGGGCCACCCTGGGTAGTTCAATGTGTCGACAGAAAGAGTGTTCTAGCAACTGAAGACCAACCTCACCAGCTGTCCTCTGCAACTCTGACTTACTGGTACACATCGACACCTCTGAAACCTATCCCAGCACTGTACTTTCAAAAGATTTTTATGGTAAAAAAAACACCCAATCCCTTGCATGCAAAGCTATGCTCTGTTGAGTGTGAGGCCCTTGCCATTAATTGTGCCATAGAGGAACAAATGTTTATTCATCACATTCACAACCGTACACAGTATGATATGCAGTGAAATGCTTACACGACTGTTTGTGACCTAAAAAGAAAAGAAAAAAAGAGAAACAATAGAAAAGTAAGAAAAATATAAAATCTACAATATATACTAAATTGTTGCAATAAAATAAAATAATGTAAAACTGTAAAAAGTATAAACTGTATAAATAAACTGTATAAAATATATGGAATGTGCAATGTATACAGCCAGTGTGCAATCCTCTCGACTGGGAAAGCTCAAGGGGTAGGGTGACAAAATTCCCGTCAGCTGGCAGCCTATTTCCACCCACCATCCTTCAGGCATTGGTCAGCTTTAAATGGCCACTGGAGCATCAGTCAGATGAGCAATATGTCCTGGATGCTTAACTCGTGGTATTTTCTCCCCCTCTCTACTGCCACAGATTCCAAGTGGACAAAAGAACTTATGTTGTGAAGCAACTAATCCGCCGCTGCAGCCTGTTACATTGTACCTCCAGGTGGCTCTGCTGAGCTAAACTTGATATTCCTGATAGAAATTTGATTGCATTAGTAAATAAAATTGGTCATATTTTTAGATGGTCCAGATAAATGCCTCACATTATCCGGATTCAGACCAAAGTCCACTAGTTGGTGACCTTGTTATCTTTTTCTCAATGGTAAAACGAATAAAAGACACATTTTGTACAGTGGGAGTATCTTTGCCTTTCACAGAGTAGCTTGAACTTTGAAGTATTTAATTAAGAGTCTGATAGAAAATATTATTATTATTATTATTATTATTATCATCATCAGGAGTATTATTAATACAACTTTAGACTTTGTTCTTCTCTCTCTCTCTCTCTCTCTCTCTCTCTCTCTCTCTCTCACACACACACACACACGCACACTTCCATGTTTGCACACTAATCTGACCACATTTACCCTGTTAATCACCTCTTATCCTTTAAATGGAAGACGGATGAAGGAAAGTAGGAGAAGATGGAATGAGGGAGGGCAAAGAAAAAATAAGGATGAAAGTGTAATGATACTGAGTGTAATGAGTTAATTTATGTTAGTCTAATATTTTTGTGTGGTTGCAAACGGAAGCTCACACTGAGTCTTTTAGCCCTCATCCATTTTTGCCCAATTTCTTGGACCTGACCCGTTAACTGAAGGTAGGGCATGCGAAAAAAAAATTCTCACTTCTCACAGATCAGCTGTGTATTTATGATACAATGTATTATAAAGTTGTTTTCTAGTATTTTTGTAGTAAAATCACCACAAGTTTTTTTTTTTCTTTCTAGCTTTTATTATCAACAGAATGCATAATGATAGCTAGAATCACTTGGAGAATGTCTATTTAAAATTAAAATGGACAGATGTTATTTGTTCCTTTTTTAAAGCTAAAAAATGTTTATTGCAATTTTCAATGAAATTTTACAGATTTAAGATGTGTTTCAAGTTAATGTTTAATACATTATTCTTTAGCAACCAAAAAGAGGAAAAACAACTCTTTCATCCTTTATTTTTGAAACCATGCTTCATGCACCATATAATCTATAGAGTAGCAGAATGATAACTGATCATGAATTTTGAAAGTTATTATACTGAATGTAATTATTTTTAAAGGCGGCACATGCAGGCTTATGTCGGTGTATTTATTTGTGCATATTTTTATGAGTAATGAACTGTCTGAGCTGCATGTTAAAGCATGGAAAGTGTTCTTCGTTAACTCAAGAAAATCATGATCAGTTGTATATGTGCTTATTTATTATGTAGCAGAAAATACTCATACTGTATTTGTGATCTGAAAAACAAAAATCTATGCTATCTAGAAAAAGTGCAAAAATGCAAATGTTAAATCCTTGTGTGTCCTTGTCTGTCCTGTAGAATGGCGCAAAAGGGCGAGAGAGCACCATTCACAGACAGGTACAAACAAACAATGTTCAAAAGATTTAGAACTGAAATTGCATCTGAGTCTCTATTAGAGAAAGGAGACTTTCTATCAATTCAAACATATTTCCTTTTATATTAAACTTTAAACCTCATAGCACGCATATTATATGGGCTGATCTATGGTCATAATATCTGATATCACCCTGTTGATTCCTCTCAGGGTTTTTTCCTATAGTCATGTTAGGGAGTTTTTCCTTGCCATGGTCACCCCAGTTTGATCATCACAGACAAACTGATAGTTTTAACTTATGCTTTTTTGGGTAATGAAGGAAATGTTAGTTTCAAAGTTATTAATGTTTATGAAGGAAAATTTATTTGCATTAAGAAGTGCTTAAGTTGTTTTTCTAGAAATGTACCATTGCAGCATGGTTAAAATACCTAATAAAATGTATTAAAGTGGGGGCATGCTTTTTCTTCTAATCTTATTCTTACTCTCTCTCTCTCTTCATCTGTCATAGTGCTCAAGCTGAAGCTCACATTGACTTTAAACCCAGCCTTCGAAAGCCGCCGCCACCACCAGCCACAGTGAATAAATCAAACGAAGAAGCCATGAACAAAATATATATAAACCTGCTCAATAATGTGTTTGGACAGGTATATTAACAAACACACACACACACACACACACACACACACACACACACACATACAAAGTGAATTATGTGTTTGAAAATTTTAGAGTGGAACATAAATTAACTGACTTGGGATTTTTTATTTGTACGTATTCAGTATGTCGATTATCAAAATGTTGAATATACAGAGTGTTTAGTGTCTAATAGCATTTCCCTGCGTCCAGCCATGTTTGCCTCTACCATGACCACTTTGATAATATAAACATCTTAATGCTCCCACCACCATGCCTCACTGTGGGAATAGTGTTTTCATTGTGATGATTTATTTATTTATTTATTTATTTATTTATTTTAATGCCTCCTTTATCTTCATGATGTTTGTTTAGGTTTGATTTCTAATAAACTTCTATTGGTCATTTATACTGATATCACACATGTGGATTCCATTCAGCTAATTATGTAACTTCTAATGGAAAGCCATTCCACCAGACCTAAAGTTGTAAAACAGTGTCTCACATTACTATAATCAAAGCTGGTTTACTTAATCACAGTCAAACTCAAACTATATTTTATCACCAACTT
>JAQMYG010000013.1:15105050-15124634 GCA_030014215.1 Clariallabes teugelsi
TCCAAACGAAACACGCCACCTTCATTTCCAGAGATCAGACTGAAGGACACCTGACTGTTCACGCCTTCATCTTCATCTCTGGCCAGGAAATGATGTAAAAGACTTCCAACCTTTGTGTCCTCTGCTACATGAACCGTGTCATTTGAAACAAATGCTGGGTTGTTGTCATTGATGTCCAGTAGAAACACTTGAGCTGTCAACGACTCGGCGTGTCTCCCATCGGTGGCAGTGACAATGAAGGCAAAACTTTGATTACGCTCACGATCCAACAACAAAGTTGTTACTATTACCCCAGTATCAGGATCGATCCTAAACGGTATGTTTTCCATTGCAATGGTTGGGTCAAAGGTCATTGTGTAACGAATAGCACTGTTACGAAAGGTCGCGTCGCCATCAACTGCCTTAAAGACATAAACGATGGTTCCTATGGTGACATCTTCCTCAACTCCAAACGCCACAATGCTGCTGTTGCCAGGGAAACTGGGAGTGTGGTCATTAACATCATCGATGCTGACAGCCACTAGAAAAGTGGTGTTAACACTGGGATGAACTTTGAAAGAGTGCTGCTGATTCGTCTCATAATCTAAAGGCTTTGCTAGATAAATATTGCCATTTGCTGCATCGGTAGTAAAGTATAAACTCCCATCTTCATCATTGTAGCGCAACAGCTGATTGGCTGCCCTGGAAATTCCAATCGAGCCAATCAGAGAGCCCACGCTGGCATCCTCTGTGACAGTTAACCGTCGGAAATCCAGAACATCACCACTGCCCGCTGTATGTCCTCGCACCTGGTTGCAAGCATGGACCTGCAATTAAATATTGTTATTATTAAAATAATTAAACCAGATTATTTAGGTATTGAAATAAACCCTGAAGTTTCACCTGTATGTGTACCAAGGCTGTCTGCTCCACAGGGGCAACGCCATTGTCTCTGGCAACCACCCCGATGGTGTAATTCCCCTGGTGGTTTTGCTCAAATCTTGCTGTAACCTTGATCTCTCCACTCTGGCGGTCAATCTCAAAGTGACTCTTTCCACCCTCTATG
The DNA here is from genome assembly GCA_030014215.1 of Clariallabes teugelsi. NCBI lineage: Eukaryota > Metazoa > Chordata > Actinopteri > Siluriformes > Clariidae > Clariallabes > Clariallabes teugelsi. The sequence continues at coordinate 15,106,096 of JAQMYG010000013.1, forward strand.
GATTAGAGTTACAAGATTTAATAAAAATCAACTTTTGACAAATAGCACTTGATCCAGCACATCATATTATGAAAGCGGCACGGTGGCTTAGTGGTTAGCACTGTCGTCTTGCACCTCCGGGGACAGGGTTCGATTCCCGCCTCTGCTCTGTGTGAATGGAGTTTGCATGTTCTCCTTGTGCTTGGTGGGTTTCCTCTGGCTATGGTTTTGAGATATGTAGATTAGGCTAACTGGGGTTCCCAAATTGCCCGTACTGTGTATAAAAGCGTGTGTGTTTCCCAATATGGATTGGCACCTGGTTCATAGTGTACCTTGAGCATGCCTCCATGTTGATTTTAAAGAAACAATAATTAATTAATTAAATAAATAAATAACTAGGTAGCATCATATGTATTAAATATTGGCCTCAAATGAGTACGTAAAGCCCGAAAGCTATATTTTACAATAAACTGACCATAACCTCCTCTCCTAAAATACACACACACCTTGTTTTGTAGTTTATATCTTTTTATACCTCGTTCTTCTTTCGTCATTGTATGATATTCCTGTTTCGCATTGTACTATTAGGATCATAGGTTATTATCCACAAGTGTGTTATATGTTTCTTTTGTTTGTGTGATGGTCAACAATCACACCTACAACACCTGTTGTGCCTGTTGTCACGTCCTTATGTCCCATGTGTGAAACTTCAGTATAAAATCTCTCCATGCATGCCCTTAACTCATCTCAGAATATATATGTGTGTGTGTGTGTGTGTGTGTGTCTGCTGTTAATAAACCCAGTAATACAGTCAGACACATACATACTGTGTGTTTACCTTCTCTTAGAGAGAATGTGACTGTCCCATTTTCTCCAGCATCTGGGTCTTTAGCAAAGACGCTCATTATCACCGAACGGACAGGAAGGTTGGCACATACCTGATGACAAAATTTTTTTAAAAACACACCGTCATCATCATTACAGCTACACACGCCTTCCCAGATATTAAAGGCCACCATGAGATATTGTCTATACTGATTAGAAATAGGTTGTATTTAAAGGTCATATACTGTACATATATACTAAAGTGTGTATGCTAATGTGTAATGTGTGTGTGTTAATGCTCCAGCTGAAAAACCTGAGAAAATGAGTTCTTTCATTCCCCTAATTTTCTTTATTTCTCTCCTCGTCTAAACATGCCATTTCAGTGTCTATGTAAATGAACTATGGCTAAGCCACGCCCCACTGGAGAACAGAGCTGAGCAACAAGCCAGTGGGAGGGTATCTTCTTATATGAGGTCACAATAGGGAGGGAATCTAGTCGGCTAAGCACCAGCCAGTACAAAAAATGAAAAAGAAAAAAATATATATATATCTACAATAAACAATATCTAACAATAACCTACTCAGAAATTTTTATATTGTAAATATATACAGTATATTATTATTATTATTATTATTATTTACACCATACATTACAGACCCTGTAACTACCGTGTTTATATGCTTGAGACGTATGCTTTACAGTATGTTCTGGACAGTTATTAAATGTAAATCACTTAGCAAGTAAAAGAATTCAGACTTCATTTCTGCTCAATGAATGCGAGAGCAAAAATGGGTTAAATGATGCGAACCTGCACATTGAGCTGCTGGTGTGTGAACTGAGGTGGATTGTCATTGACATCAGTCACAGTTATGTGGACGGTCGTGGTGGAGTTGAGGCGAGGATGACCGTGATCAGTCACCATTACTCTCAGAGTGTGATAAGGTTGATGTTCGCGATCCAGAGCCACCCAGTTAATCAGCTCTCCTGATAAAAGCAAGAAAATAACACAGAACTAATATAAATATCATCCAATGCCCGATTTGAGGGTCCTACATGGCATAAACAAGCCCAAACAAATTACACATGATCTAACTGACCATCTGCACACTGTATAAGTGCATTAGTGTAACAAGGGATTATACGGAGAAATAAGGGAAGTTTTTACTGTAATTACTGTTTTGTTATTCTGTACAATCAAAGGTCTTGTTGTGACCCCTCGTAGTTATTAGATAGATTGATTTTAATATTTAGAAATTCCAGATCCAATGGGATGTGAATATATTATAAAATATATAAATGTGCTACTGTAATAAATAAAATGCTTAAAATGTATATTTATGGATAAAAATATGCATCTAAGGTATACAAATTTTATTATTATTATTAATATAATTATTTTTATATATTAACCTTTCAGTAGAAGGTAATTCATTCGTTATTTATTGCTTTTTTGTAAGAAAACATTTTCGTCATCATCATTTCCATTAAAAATGTTTCCTAATGATTAAAAATGGTGAAGTTTAAAGTTGATCAAAGGATGAATTCCGCTGTGTCACCTGTTTTAGAGTTGATGCGGAAGTTTTTGGTGTCGGACAGCAGGATGAAGGACAGCTGTGCATTTTTCCCAGCGTCTCTATCTGTAGCGTTCAACTTTCCCAACAGGCCATGCGGGTCCAGACTCTCTGGGACGCTGAAAAAGTATCTGTCTCTACTGAAAACTGGAATGTTGTCATTTTCATCCTGTATCGAGATAATGATGGTGGCTGAAGCGCTCAGTTCTTCGTCACTGCCTTGAGCTTTGGCACGAATGTTAAATCTGTACATCTTCTCTGACTCGTAATCAAGACCGCCAGCGACAAAGATCCATCCACTATCAGGCTGAATAAGGAACGGCAGTGTTGGGAATTGAGGCTCCATGGAGTAGCTGAGGATTCTGGGTAAATGTGATCCAGGTTGTGATTTGATCCAATGGGCACGCACTTGGATCACACGAGTGCCACTTTGAGCATTTTCCCCGATCTCCACTTGATAGATTAGAGTCTCGAAAGCGATCATGTTCTTTGGGTTTGTTGAAGAGTCAATCTCGACTGTAAGGCTCATCGAGGAGCTTAAGGATGGATTCCCTCCATCATCAGCCACCACGTTGAGCTCATATCTCTGTGGAGAACCTTTTGTAATACTGCTGTTTAGCGTTAGGGTCCCAAAATGAGGATGGATAGTGAATAAGTGGCTCTCTGGACGGACGGAGTAGCGAATCTGTCCATTAGCAGCGCTATCGCTGTCATGAGCATGCGCCACGTAGAGCGTCGTCCCAGGAAGAGCTTTTAGGGATATCGTGATGAGGTCAAAGGTGATTGGGAAGACGGGTGGATTGTCGTTGATGTCAGTGATGATTATGTGGACATAAGCAGTGCTGTAAAAGGATGAAGTATCAGTGTGAGCCTGAACAGTGAGAAGTGCACTTGGTAGGGATTCATGATCCAGAGGAATGTTGGTGTAAATCACACCAGACTGGGAATCCAGAGTGAAAAATTTCTCGGGGTCACCAGAGGCGATTTGATACACATGAGCATCCATGAAATCTGAAAAAGAAAATACTTCTATTAATGCATTATTGCCTGTTAGCAAACAAGCACACACTTGCTCACATGGCCGTTCACACACTATGGGAAATTTGGAAACAGCAATCGGTCTACATCACATGTCTATGGACTGTAAGAGTACATGAAGAACATGCAGTGTTGGGTGTAACGCAATAACAAAGTTACTTGAAAGAGTACTTGGATTACTTTTTTGATGTAACGAGTAATCTAACGCGTTAGGTCCGCCATTTAAGTACTTAGTTATTTAGTTAAATTTTCAAAAATGTAATCCGTTATTCAGACAATTCATGTAATCTGTGAGCCAGACAGCAGTCATTCCGTTGTTGTGTGTGTGTGTGTGAAAGTCGTCCTACAAGCCCCGCCCTCGATAACACCCCCCCTCTTCCCCCTCTGTTATTCCTGCTGTTATACCCCTATCTCACCTATACTCGTGATGAGAAGCGGTGTTAGGCCTGTGAGCCGCCCGACGTTCCGCGAAGTTCTGAAAGGTCTGCGAGGACCAATGCGCGGAAAGATGGAAACGTAATCACAAAACTCTCTGTGAATCATGATGAACCGTACTTGCAGCCACCGCGCAAAACCGTGTACGTAGGTGAAAAGTATGAAAAAGTACTCTAACTACTTACTTTTCTCACCCCCCCCCCCCCCCCTCCACCCTGGTTGTATGTGGCAACAGTGCTAAACCATAAACTCTTTAAACTTCTCTTTGCCTATGTTTTAAATGACATATGTTCAATGCAGGTAGTGTCTTAAAACGTAACTAAAAACTAAACTAAAAACTGAAGTCTGTAGTATTTTATAACGACTTGCTAGAACATTCTACAGTTTTCCTACATTCTCCAATTTGGTCATTTCCCAATTCGCAATCACTTCCCTAGTTCGCTCTGAAGCCACAATATCTTTTTTAAATAACTGCTAGCACTATCTACCCTCTTCCACATCCATTAGCTCACCCATCCCAACAATTTCATTAGCATGGTTTACTGTTGTTGCATTTACTTACATTTTGAGTTTTATGCAATCCTATGCCAACAGGTGACTTTTAAACATTCACAGCATTTAGCAGACACTCTTATGACTGACTGACATTTTTACCTCATTAGGCATCTGATCAGTTGAGAGTTAAGGACCTTGCTCAAGGGCCCAAGAGTGGCAACTTGGTGGTACTGGGCTTTGAACCTGGGACCTTCCAACCAGTAGTCAGTCCAACATCTTAACCCCTGGGCCAGGCCTGCAGGGCTAATACGTTAAGAGTTTATTTAAAGATTTCTGATAATTTTTAAAGTTTGCATGTTCTCCCCGTGCTTGGTGGGTTTTCTCCGGGTCCTCTGGTTTCCTCCCACAGTCCAAAGACATGCAGATCAGGGCATCTAACGGGCATTCCCAAATTGCCTGTAGTGTGAATAAGTGTGTACTGTATATGTATGTGCCCTGTCATGGATTGGCACCCCATCCAGGGTATACACCACCTCATGCCCTAAGTCTCTTGGGATAGCCTCCAGGTCCTTGCAACCCTGTACACATTTAGCCATTTGGCAGACGCTCTTATCGAGAGCGACTTACAAAAAGTCCTTTAAAGCTTCCGTCATTGGATAGATACAGTATACAGGATAAAGCTGTATTGACGATGAATGACAAAGTATCGCCTTTGGCTGGAGTGACACTAAATCCTGAAAGGAAACTTACCATGAGATTTTACAACCTGCACTGTCCCCACCGAGGTGCCAGGAGAAGAATCCTCAGACACCGAGAAGCTATAGTGTGACTTTTGGAAGAGCGCAGGGGCGTGGTCAGCATGCAGAATGTTAATGATGATGTCAGCAGGTCTTGGAGAGGCCACGCCTACTCCATCACGGGCGGAGACCGAGAGACGCACTCTGCTGGTGCCCAGCTCGGAGAGAGTCGAGGACACTGAGAGGGTACCTGTGAGCCACACACACATACACCAAAGATTTTAATGGCGAAGGCAACACAATATAAACCAAGTTATTCTATTTTATGTTGATTTGAGGTCCGGGTCACCTGACGATTCGTTCACAGAGAAAAAAGACGCTTGATCTCCAGGGAGAAGCTCGTATGAGACTCGCCCGTAGTTGTCGAAATCTCGGTCAGTGGCAAAAACAGTCAGGATTTCAGCTCCTGGTTCAATGCTTAGACTTAAGTTTGTGATATATTGCTCTGGGTTAAATACAGGAGCATTATCATTCACATCCTCCACATCGATGTGAAGATACGCCTGTGAGCTGAGGCCTCCCTGGAGAGGAGGAGAGAAAACAATCAAAAGAAATGAACAGGGAAATGATTTACACAATGTCTCTGATTTTATCAAGGCTGCTTAATAAATAATAAGAACATCCTTATTATAGTTTGTTCAGGTATATACTGTATATTCAATATTATAAAGAGAACATACTCACTTGGTCCTCAGCTTTTATTAATAGATCAAAGTACACCAGGCCTGCATCACGATCGATGTCATGAGACACACACATCTCTCCAGTAATGGGGTTGATGTGAAACAGATTGCGTGTGTATTCGGTGTTAAACACCTCCGAAAAATCATAACGCACCATACCAAGCTCATCTCCATCAGCGTCTTCGGCAGTTACCTACAACATATTTTATTTATTATTATTATTATTATTATCATCATTATTAGTAGTAGTATTATTATTCAAGGAAATGTTCATGCATTTTTATTTTAAATAGAAGCAAAGATGAGACAAATGTATGTACTGTATACAAGTACAGTCTAGTACATTATGATTAGCCGGCTACTTTCATTTCTTTTTTTTTGTGTTTCAAGAGATTCTAGTAATCTGAGAAAAAAATCAATTTGAGAGTACAACAACGCTGTTATATTCTCAGTTCTGATTGGTCAGAAGATATTAATGCATTTTTCTTTTACCACCAGCCAAAATTTCTCAGGTTTATACTCCTTTGTAATAGGTTATTGTTTCTATGGCAACAACGCTATTAATTATAAAGCTTCTTACAGGTTTTAAAATATTACATGCTACTAATATTATTTCAAAAACATTGAAATGATCTGTAACTTGTGTTGTTGATTGTTTAAATGGCACATCTCATGCAAAGCGATAATCTTTTTCCCCCCTGCCTTTCAACACTCCAGTCCAGTAGGTGGCAGTATTGCATCAGCCACCCAAAACCCCAAAAAGAAGTAGAAGCTATACTCTCACAATACATGGTTTGTATATTTTGAAAAAGTTGTGGTATTGTTTAACTTTTCCATTTAGTATTTGTAACTAATTTGTTTGTAAAAAAAAAAAAAAAAAAAAAAAAAAACTAAATAATTAAAAAGTGTGCGTTGATTCTCAAACAAAAAAAACGATGCATTGATTCGGTTAACAACAGTCAAACAACAAAAGACCAATTACGTATACATAATTGATTAAATACAGATATAAAACATTATTATAACTTACCATGATGAGGAAATGACCTGACACAAACATTCACACCAACACACACATTACCTTTCAAACTACTAAAAGACTGTAAACAACATACTGTACTGTACTGTACTGACCACCAGCATTATTGCTCCTAACCTGCATGTTATGTTTACATTCACAACATTTATTATTATTATTTCAGTGGTGAAATTATTTTAAGTTAAATTAAGTCTTTATTTGTTACATATACATTACTGCAAGGTGAAATTCTTTCTTCGCATATCCCAGTTTAACTGGGGTCAGAGCGCAGGCTCAACCATGATCAGTGTTGGGTGTAACGCGTTACAAAGTAATGCGTTGCTTGGATTACTTATTTGATGTAATGAGTAATCTAACGCGTTAGATCCACCATTTAAGTACTCAGTTACTTAATTATTGTTTCTAAAATGTAATCCGTGAGCCAGACAGCAGTCATTCCCAATCCGTTAGTGTGCGTGTGTGAAAGTCGTCCTACAATTTTGTAATGTAATTAGTTACTTTAAAATGTAACGTCCCCCAACACTGGCCATGATACATGATAGGGTTAAGGGTCTTGCTCAAGGGCCCAACTATGGCAACCTGGTGGAGCTGGGGCTTGAACCGCCGACCTTGCCATCAGTAACTCAGTGCCTCAGCCTTCTGAGCTACCACTGCCCGTGGTGTTCAAGTCAAACCGAGACTTTTGATTTATGAGAAATTTAATCACAAGTCCTGGATTTACTTGAACACTCTGCATATATTGTAATATACTTTTACTTTTGATTCACTATAGAGCTGTGTACTGATTGGCACTACATTCTCCCTAGTGTTTAGGTTTAGTAGAAATATTACTCTCTAAACTGTACACGCTTGCAGTCGTGCACTTTGTTTCTGTACGTGGTGTTTTACAGTGTGCAGCACCACAGTCCTCCAGGAGCATTGGTTAATTCCACCGTCTACTCTCCCTGCTGTATGTATGTGGTTGAAATGACCATAAAACGCAGATTAAACTTCTTCTCATCTGTCACGTACAGTTTATGACAGCTTGTCTTTCCCGTGTCGCTATCTTTCATGTCCTACAGCCCTGCGCTTCAGCAGCGTTTGATCGTTCCCGTCCTGCAATATAAATGTGTTATACTGGATTTTATGGCCTGTGTGGGTGAGAGTGTGTATACAGCCTTTGATCAAAGTCTAAAAAGCTACAATATCGTAATCATGTAATGTGTGAAATGAATACTTTGATTCGGTGATGTAATAGGGTTTGGAGGTGTTTTATATTTACAGTAGAAAAAGAAATGTAATGTTAGAACTTTCAAGTAATAATATGATAAAGAATAATCATTTAAAAGTATTAAAATGGCATGCAACTTATAATAATTCTAGGATATATGATCTGGACTAATAATATAATATTTTTAATATTTATTTTTCATATTTATTATTATTATTATTATTATTATTATTATTTTGAGTGATACAATAATAATAATAATAAAGTATTTGAAATACAGTAACAAATAACTAAAATGATTTGAACCTTGTTTTTTTTTCTTTTACTGTATTTACTCTCCTTTTTCTTTTATTTGTTTTATATATTACACAGTTTTATATATAAAACAATATATATATTGTCTTATTCTGAATTTGTTTTGATGTTTGTTCCAGAAATGTAGTGCCAGGATTCAAGTCAGTCATTCACACACACACACACACACACACACACGACTCCCACCTTGCAATAACACTGCGTTCTTTGTACTGAGGAGAGTAAACAGTCTCGCTCTTTCACCGTCGGTTAGCGCTGTCTCCTAATTCATAAAGACCCACTTTCTGTATGTGTGGGTATGTGTGTGTGTGTGTGTGCATTTGTAGCAGTGACACTAACATTGTGTGTTTGCTTATGTGATATGGGGCTATTGGGGACTCGAACACTTTCTGCACTTGTAGAACCCACATAATGATGGTCACTTCCTCAGTAGAACAAATATTAGTCCTGAAACACCCAGGTATAGTGTATTTACCTGAAAGAAGCAGCTTCCGATGGCGAGATGCTCTCGTATGGTGGTGTTGTAGATCTGCTGTTGGAAGACAGGTCCATTATCATTGACGTCCTCGACGCAGATGCTAACAGTAGCTGTGGAGGTTAAAGGAGGAAAACCGGAGTCCACTGCCACCACCAAGAACACCAGGTCTGATTCTCGCTCTCGATCCAAACCCGCGGCGGTGCTGACAATACCGGTCAGGGGGTCGATATTCACCAGGACGCTTTGATCCGACTGTAAGATCGAGTATAATATCCCAGAGTTCTCGTCGTCATCATGGGCCTTGACCTGTATAACCGAGCTTCCTTTAGGAGCGTCCTCAAAAACGTTCGTATGGTAGATCTCCTGCTCGAAAAGTGGTGCGTTATCGTTCACGTCGGTAATCCGTAGAACAAACGAGCTCTCGCTTCTCAGTGGAGGAGAACCAAAGTCTGAGGCGACTATACTGAGCTTGTATCGATCACGTTCATCCCGGTCAAGCACGCCATCCACGCATAAGACGTACACAAACTCGTCTACAAGCTTTAAGCTGAATTTCCCATCGCCACCTTCGAGGGATACACCGACTTTGTCTGGTTCTCCCAAGTCTGGGTCTGAAATGGTAATCCGGGCCACGTAATCTCCATAACCAGCTCCTTCAGAAACCTCAGGATCTCCACTTTCGCTCAAAAACGCGATGCTAATATTCGGGCTGTTATCATTGACATCCATAATCCTGATTTCGACCAATGTGCTGCTCGATTTCGGAGGAGATCCGTGATCCTGAGCAGTCACGACCAGTTCGAAAGCGGACCTGGTTTCGTAATCTAAAATCTTATTCACCCGAATGATCCCCGTGTTTGTGTCAATGATAAAATGCTCATCTGAGTTGCTAAGGATTGGGTTGATCTCATAGCTGACGGAGCCATTCAAGTCAAAATCTGAATCACGAGCATTTACCTGGCACACAGGGGTTAGGAAAGCGGCGTTTTCCCAAATCAACGCTAGATAGTCAGTCTGATTGAAAACTGGGTGGTTGTCGTTTTCATCCAGAACATTAACGTTAACTTGTAAGAACCCGGATTTCGGTGGTACGCCACCATCAAAAGCCTCAATGGTTAGATTGTAGAAATCCACGTCTTCTCTATCCAGCTCTTTCACAAGAACCAAATCCATCCCCTGGACGTCCAGTTTAAAAACCCCCTCTGTTTCCTCACTTTCCAAAATTCTGTACCCTTGAACGCCAAACCCGCTTTCATCTCCATCTCCCGCGGCATCCAGGTGGAATCTTGTCCCAGTTGGAGTCCATTCGGACACGTTTAGCATCACGATCCCTTCAGGAAACACGGGGGCGTTATCGTTCACGTCTTTCACTTCCACTTGAACCCTTACCACGTCTCCTGTTAAACTTCTAGTGGAAAATTCGTATTTGTTTGTGCGCTCCCGGTCCAGGACTGCAGACGTGGAAACAACTCCCGTCTCCGTATCTACTTTCAGATCACGGAACACGTCTGAGTCTGTGCTCTCGGATATGAAGAACCCACTGCTTCGTACACCTGGAGGAAAAGCCGCTTTTATGGTCCCTACTACGGTTCCTGCAGGTAAACCTTCCTCGACAGACACACTGAGGTTATACACCTGTGCCCACGACTTCACACACAATAGCAGTAAAAGAATCAGAAATTGCAATAAAACCCTTAATAAATTATCCATTTTTAGCTACCATATATATAAAATATTTCACAAAGTTATTAACTCTGGCTTTTCTTCATAGTTCTGGTTAATAAGAGCCCTTTACAGGTGAAACCTCTGAAAGTTCAACTTCAAACATATTTTCAAAGCTTACACTGTGTTGTTACATTTTAACTTGCATAATTAACTTTAATCGAACGTTACCCAATTATTTTAAGTTGACTTTAAGTGTCATAGTTCCAGCACGAACAAAATAATCCAGACAGAGGTGCTCCTTCTGTTCTGCTGTAGGCTTCAGGCTGGAGAAGAAAGAAAGAAAGAAAAAAAGAGTCGAATCTCTTAGTCGTGAAACGAGTCCTGAGTTGTGGAGTCAACTCTGCTCAGGGAAAATGATTCAGTTCATGTTCAAGGGGGAAAAAATCAGGTATTAACAAGATAATTTTTTTTTTTTTCTGTGTAAAGTGAACACAGATGCGTTGCATTCATTTATTTGCACGTTTATTCCTGCAACATTCATTAAAAAAAATAATAAATAGTAAAGCCCTTCTTTGACTATTGCACTGTTGTGCTCCTGTAGTTACTAGTGTAATTAGTTTAACATTTAATACCCTTAAAGAAAAAAATATCACATATAATATAATAATAAAAAAACACTACTTTTGATTTTTAGATATTTATTATTTAGCAGAATAGGTTTTTAGTATGATGAGGAGTAATGATCCATCTAGTGGTCAGTGCTGGTACTACATGTGGGCTCTATTCTTTTAGAGTCGGTTTAAACCTGTCATTTCTTAAGTTCCCTCATGGTCCACCCTTTTCAGCTATACCAGCTTTAACTCTTCTGGGAAGGCTTTCCACAATATTTAGGAGTGCGTGTATAAGAAATTTTGACCATTCTTCCAGAAGCACATTTGTGAGGTCGGACACTGATGTTGGACAAGAAGCCTGGCTCGCAGTCTCCGCTCTAATTCATCCCAAAGATGTTGAGTTCAGGACTTCCACACCAAACTCGCTCATTCTTGTCTGTATGGACCTTGCTTTAGTGCACTGGTGTGCAGTCATGCTATAGCTGCAAAGGGTGGGCCAACATCATATTAAACCCTATGTATTAAGAATTGGATGTTACACAAGTTCATATGTAAAGGCTGGCAATATAATGTATGTGGATTTTTTAATGGAGAAATCACTAACCGGATATAATCCCTAGAGATGTAAATGTTGTTTGGTTGTATTTTGTACAGTACATGGGTTAATACCGTTTTATACCTAGAGCTTATAGTTAATTATATCATTATATCGTCTCATCCTCAACTCACACAAGTTAAATTCTAACGTTAACAATCAATAGTGCAAATAGAGACTTGCGATGCAATTTCTCTTGAATGAAGCCATAAAAATTGAGATGTTTACAGAACACCAGTATGGTGATTAGACTCATCAGATATTCAAATGGTGTAATTTTGCTTATATTCCCTTATAGTGTATTGTTTATCCTGTTTTCAATCCCGCCTCTATTTCTCTCATGAGAATGTCTGACATGAATTATAAAACCGGTTTAAACCTGTGATCTGGGTTTAGGCAGACAGTGGGAAATGAAGAAACCAGGCGATTCTATTTGATCTCCCAGCAGACTGAGCTTTAATGGCTTTCTTTGAGGAAACAAACAAAATATGAAGCCTGATGCAAGCAAAACGTTGAGAGTAAGAAAGCCTTTTTGTTTGACATTCAAATCAGTGTGTAGTACAGGTTTTGTAAAAGGTTTTATTTCTATTGGCATCACCAGCACGAACTGAGAAACCAATAACACATACACACGAAAAAAAAATTGCAGCAACATTGATCTGGGAAAAAAAACTGCAAGGTAAGGTGGTGTAAAAAAGGGGGGAAAAAATAAGATGATAAAATACAGTTTCTTTTAGTTTAAAATCGTTTCCTCTTGAGGATCTCCGGCTTCCAGTTCACGGGGTGAGATTCCTCCGTCTGAAACACAGATATAACAAGCTGATGTTATACACTACCTTCATGGGAATGTATTATTTTGTAACATGTAGTGATGATATATAAACCTAAACGATTGTATACTAACTAAATAAATAAATAAGCGCTTCCTCACCGCAGTGTCGTCCTCCTTATAAACTTTAATAGTTTTGTCCGCCTCTGCTGTGATCAGGCGGCTCTCGGAGTGATCGAACACGCAGGAGAAAATCCCCGACTCGCTGTCCAGAGAGCCGGGCTGCACAGCCGCGTGGATCCTCTGGAAGTTGTAGCCCGTCCGCCAGTCCCAGAGGTGGATCGTTCCGTTATCGGCTGAACGTTCAGGCAGAGCGAGAAGGATTAAAAATGCGTTCTTAGCTATAATTTTATCGTGTAGAATTCAACATCTTGTGGGGGGGGGGGGGGATCAAATTTAAAAAATGCAAACCTCCAGAAACCAGGACTCCATCAGAGTTCACCGCGAGAGTGTTGATGATGGCGTTGTGTCCCGACAGATTCTGGATGAAGTTCCCGTCTGGAAATTTCCACTGCTTGATGTTGTCCGGGGATCCTGAAGCGAACGTGTATCTACGATAAACAGGAAGAAGTAGTACGAGTTACAGGACTATAATCATAACGTCTAATAATAAATGTATTCAATCGTGATGTATTTCTGCTTAAATCGTTTTGATACGAGCGCTGTACCGAAAGTAATGCAAAAGTAGGCATGACTTATAAGTGGTTTAAACTGCACTGTGTTGGAAGAGTAACTCTTCCTCTTTACATCCTGTAATTAGACTGTATAATCAGAGCTGCACCCCATAATCTGCATATTTTACTGATGTATACTGTTATATAAACTATTACAATAACTTAAATTTTACACTATAATGTCTAATTCTTATTCGTCACATATACAACCATAAACAGTACGATGCGCAGTGAAATGCTTACACGACTGTTTGTGACTGAAAAAGAAAGAGATGTAAAATATCCACAAAAATATGTAAAAAGCAGTAAAAAATGTAAAAGTATAAACTGTATAAAGTATCTGTGCAATGTGTGTGATGTGCAGACTGCATATAGTTACAATATTTTAAATATAGTAACAATATCTTACAATTTTGTGCAAAATTATTACCTAGTGCAATTCGTTTGGAAGTGTATCTATTGTACTGTTTTTCTTTTTTTATTTATACACTGTTCTGTCCCTACTTTCTATTTGCATGTTTTTCTGTGCTGCTGTAACAGAGATTTCCCCACGGTGGGATGAATAAAGGTCTCTTATCTTATACAACACCACTACTCAACATAGTCTCCATCACAAGCCAGGCATTTGCGCCATCTCTAAATGCTCTTCCCTTTTGTCGCAGTTGATGATCTCTGACTGAGATACAGGCTGTTTACGGAGATGGAGAAGTTTAAAGGGTTGGAAGACAAACTACAGTAAATAAAAAAATAAAACAAAACATTGTGCCCACTTGTGCATTACTCTCAGTACAGCCCTCGTGACACTATTATTAATAATTTTTAGAAAAAATTTCCAGGACGCTCACTGTCGCGGATGCAGCACGACGGCTCGCACAGATTTCTTGTGATTGGTCAGCGTGGCTCTCGTCTTTCCAGCGATCAGATCCCAGAGTCTGATGGTGGTGTCGTGGCTACCTGTAACACCACGGCAACAAAAAACAAACACTTCAAATCAAGTCCAGACTTAAATATCTAAAACAGCCAAAAAAGTCAAATACATGGAACATGGATACGGATTTATGGTTTAAATGAACACTCTGGAAAACGAGGACGAGTCAGGTACGGTGAGCTCGTAGACTTGTTTCGCCACAAAAGACCAGATGGATTTCTGAGGAATTAACTCACATTTCACAATGAAAAACATGAGCAAAGCGGTTTTGCAGTGGAAGTGAGTTCTACAAAAGCCTCAACGTATCTGTAGAACAGGTCGTATTAAAAAACAAAAACAATGTCCTAATGCCAAAGTTTTTTCTTAAATCAATAGTCAATCCATAACCAAATGTATACGTTAATTATTAACAATGAAAAGACACATTTTTCCTAAACAGTTCTAGTCATACAAGTCCAAATGCCAAATACTATAAACAAACTGAATTTTTAAAAAAAATTTAATACAGAAGAAAAATGCATGATAAAAGATGGGGGTTAAAAAATAAAGTAATTAAATAAAAATAATATATATATATACATATGTTTCACAAGTGCACCCTCTTGTGGCGTATTAATAGTTTAATTAATGGTTGCGTGAGCTATGGAAAAATATAATGCAAAATAAATACAGCCAAAAGACAAACCTCTCAATCTAATGGTCGATCTTTGTTCCTACCCTCACCTACAAGCATGAGCATTAGGTCATAAACAAAAGTACAGAATGGCAAATACGAGTGGCCAGAAAATAGCTTTTCTCAGGAGGCATCTCCTTAGAGACAGAATAAGAAGTTCAGTAGTCTGTGAGAAACCGCTGCTCCTTTGACATACATCTGGGAAGGATATCATGCCAGGACGCCTCCCTAGGGAAATATTCTTGGCACATCCAGCTAGGAGGAGGTCAGGGGACAGACCGAGGACTAGGTGGAGCGATATTATTATTATATGTTCACACTGGCTTGGGAACGGCCTCAGGATGCCCCCAGTCAGAGTTGGTGGAGGTGGCCGGAGAAAAGTTTTGGAACTGCCAACCCTACTGCGACCCGACTTCGGACAAGTGGATGGATGGACGAATGTAACCGTTTAATAAATTTTAAAGCCATGTTAACATCCCAGGATTACACATCTCGATCTTGATCATCCTGATATATGTAATCGTACTAAAAGAAAAATACAGTGTATACATATTAAAGACGAGTGTGCGCTCACCTGTGATAATCTGAGGCTCGGCACTCTGACACTTCACCGTGGCGACCGTGTTGGTGTGACCGGTCAGGGTGTGGACGTTCGCTTTGGTCCTAACGTCCCAAACCTGTACACAAAACACAAGTGACGGTGTAAATTAATGTCCTGTTATAACACTTTTACTCAGAGAGGAAGAGAGAGAGAGAGAGAGAGAGAGAGAGAGACTCACTCTGGCTGTCGCATCACGACTGCACGTCACCACGACGTCGATGGTTGGATGGATGTCCAGATCGTACACAGCGCTCAGGTGACCGTGGTAGTGACGGATAACCTGCAGATGTTTGTGTGTTTACTTACAGCTGAGGTACATCAGAGTTTGAGGTTATATATCTGTGTGTGTGTGTGTGTGTGTGTGTATGTGTTTACCTTGTTGTACTCCAGATCCCAGCACTTGACCTGTTTGTCCTCTCCACATGAGAACAGATACGGGCTGCGGGAGCTCACGGCCACGCCTCTTACTGTACTGATGTGACCTGTTAGAGACAGCTTCAGCTTCCCACTCGCCAGATCCCAGATCTACACACACACACAAACACACACATATCATCACTACTCATCCTTCTCTTTTCAAACACCCTGGAAGCTCTTAGAGGTTTAATCTCAAGGAGTGTTATTGTCAATATAAAATCACAGTATGTTCATAACCCACACCTTTATGGTCCTGTCTGCAGATCCAGTAACAAACCACTGGTTTCCGGGCTCCACTGCTAAACACCTGACCCAGCCGAGATGACCGCTGATCACCTGCAACACACACACACGCACATAATTAACACACAACTGCCACACTGACTCAAAGATTAAAAACAATATTTTAAAGTGATTTTTTTTTACACCCATATTCATATTAGTGTCCTAAGATAAGGGACAGAGCACACACTATTTAGGCCACCTGCCTAGGGAAGTGCACTATTATCATATTAATGTTCGCTGCAAACATTATCTTGTACTCGTTTTTTAACAGTTCAAATCATACAACATGCAAGTTTCAGTTTTTTACTTCATCCTCCCCCTCACTATGTTTCTCCCTCTGTCCATCTCTCATACTCTTTCATTGTCCCTTTACCTACCTCCATCTCTCCCTTTCTGTCTCTCTCCTTCTGTCTGTCATTTTCTCTCTTTTCCCCCTCTATGTCTCCCCCTTAGTGAGAAAACTAATCCTTCCTACTTTTCTGCCTCTCCCTCACTGTCCCTTCAACCCTCTACCCCTCCCTCCATCTATCTCCCTCTCTTTCTCCTTCTCGGTCTGTTTCTCTTTCTCCCAGTCACTCGCTCGGTTCTCTTTATCTAGCAACCTCTTCCTCCGTCCTTCCCTTTTCCCCCTTATTCCTCTATCTGTCTGTCTCTCCCTCTATCCTTCTCTCTTTATCCCTATCCCATTCTCTCTCTCCTTCTCCTCACCCGGTAGAGTTTCCATGGTGGGTGCCACTGTGGTTTGGGCATTGTCGGGGCTTTTCGGGGAATCAGCGTAGAGTTCTTTGTTCCTCCTGCTTCCATTAAAGCCTGCGTGCAAAAAAAAAAAAACAAAAAACAAAGCATCGTCATGAAGAATACCAAGTCATTGCTTTAAATGGATTTTTACCCATGTGTACATCTTAATAGAATAAATCAAAGACATGGAAGTAAACACACAGTCTCCTCACCAGTGTGTGTTGTGGTGGTTGCGATCGCTCCGCTGTCCCAGCGTGTCTGTGGATATCTCCTACACTCGCCGCGGTGCGAGCCATGTCCTGCCTGCATCAAACACACCAACACACAGAGAACGGTAAGACAAACCAGGATTTCCACCCACAAGGAGATTAGATGTGTGTGTGTGTGTGTGTGTGTGTGTGTGTGTGTGTGTGTGTACCTTGCTTGAGACGGAGGCAGAGCCAGTGCCATGGAGTGAACGGCGGCTTCGCTCGGCATCTTCTGCAGCTGAGTGTCAGCAGTCAGGGCAACTCCTAAACATCATAAACACACTGCGTTAGGCTCATGAATCACATTACATCGCAAAGCTGATAGACTCTGTGTTCAGGACATACCTGGGGCAGATGGGTATGGGTGTGTTCCTGTGATCAGGTACTCTGGATCGCTCTCTGACAAAAAATAAATAAATAAAATAGTAAACATCATACTACAGTAATAACTCAGCATGGTGCTTGGCTTCATAATGACTTTTCAATCCTTGACTCACTCAGGTTTGAACAACAATAACAAACAATACAAAACAAACAATACAATGTTGAACGTTCTCACACTCACCAGCTGACGCATATCCCATCGTGTCGTACGGATCCAGGGCGTTTGACGCCACTTTGCTTTTCCCTTCTTTGAGGACAGGCATGTGCAACACCGGGCTGTACTCCGTCCTCAGCTTAACGGTCAACTTCATCTTGTGACTGCGAAACAGCAGCACGAAAAACACACAATTTATATATACGAATTGTTATTTAGAAAAATAAATATTGTTCTCAAATATTTTACTGATATTAACCCCACCTCTTCTCGTCCAGAGAGACCTGTTTGGACTGATCGGACACGAACATGTCATGGCTTCGTTTGAGAGACCTGAAGACCAGCGTGTGAACCGAGTGCTTCTGCACCTCCTGAATGTGAGCAAAAAAAAAAAAAAAAAAAAAAAAAAAAAAAAACAGATAGGATGAGCAAAAGATGTACACAGTAGCTGGGAAAAGCCACATGTAAAGAAGTGCTGCACAGCAAAAACACAGACTACAGAGAAATTATGCATTTTTTAAATCTATTTTTACATTTATTGCAGAGATGAACCGGTTGATCGGACGGTAACCAGAATTGGCTGGTTTTCCGTTTGATTGGGCGTGACCGGTGATCAGCCTCAGATATAAACGATTCTGTAGCGCAGAAGCTTCCGAGGGGTGCAACATAAATGCATTTTATGGCGTTACATTGGAAGCAGATCCAAACTTTGTGGACGACTTGATCTTGAATCCACTCATTTAGAGCTGAAACGATTCCTCGAGTAACTCAAGTAATTCGATTACAAAAAATGGTCGAGGCAAAATCTTCTGCCTCAAAGCTTCTTTTAATTAATTTTAAAAGCTTGCATTATGTTTTTGCGCAATTATTT
>JAQMYG010000013.1:15188134-15207731 GCA_030014215.1 Clariallabes teugelsi
ACTATTAAAAAAAATTTTTTTTTTAAAAATGGCTGCATGACAGTGATATTCAGATTCTGGAAACCATCTTGTGTGCACGTTCTTCTGGAAATGATCAAGCTGGCATGGGTTGAACAAGCGACACCAGCAGGGTTTGAAGAATAAATGATTTCATAATGAATACAGATTGTTGGATAGTAATTCCATTGCATAAAACAGCAAATTATCCTGATTATTTAAAAAAAAAATTGTCTCAACACCCTGTAACAGTACAGGGTGATTCACTCGAAAGAGGCCCTGAATATTCTGTAATAACTCTCGCTAGGATGAAGCAATTTGAACGCAACACTGTACAATGTGCTCCTCAGTGTATTGAGCTTCGATCACGTTGGGATGATTGTGAATCGAGTCGATAACATAGGCTTTTCTAACGATATGGAGAAAAGACTGTCACTGTCACTGGTACCGGTATGTTCAGGAACATGGAGCGCCACATCGAAATGTGTCGGACAGAAGATGGAGATCGCTTCCAGCCTCGCATGTAATGCAATCGGTTACATATAGGTCACGGTATTTAGCGTATTGTTTTTTTGTTCAGATTGCTTCATTATAGCGAGAGTTATTACAGAATATTCAGGGCCTCTTTCGAGTGAATCACCATGTAGTAATTATAATAATGATAATAATAACATAATAATAATAAGAAGAAGAAACATCATCAATAACTAAAATTAATTTAATTTCTTCTCTTTTTTTTGGTCTTTTGTTCTTTAGATTTTTCAAGTCTAAAATTTTTGGAGATACCATTTTATTTATCAAAAAATAAGGTCGTCAAATAAAACTGTAAAATAAACAAAAATATTATTAGTATTATTAAGGACAATTTTGTTTATTTTACTATTTAAATATTACTGTTTTAATATATTTTTTATGTACTACAATAATAAATACTATTTTAGTAATATACATGTAACTTTGTAATTTACATTTATATTTTAACATAATATATAAATCATTATTTATAAAGATTACTTCTATTTAAATATTTTTATTTATGTATTTTTCATATCATGTGCAACATAAGCTATTATCATGAATACACCGCAGTTTATAAGATTTTGTCCTACTTCTGAGATATGTTCTTAATTTAAAGCTTTAAATTGTCTTTATTTACCGCCAATATAACAATTTTGCTCCTTCCTGTAGATTGAAATAATGAAATAAATTGGCAATTAATCAGGACCATTTATGGCCTAAATGTTCACCTTATATTTGTTTTATCATAATCTCATAGAAAACAATCATACACAACATATTTTATTTATTATTTACACATATTTAATATTTCTAAATTTTTTCTCTTACATACTTTATATAAAAAATATTTCATACTTTATACAGCATTTCACTGCATACCATAGTGTGTATGTAACAAATTAAATTTCAAACTTCAATATTCAAGACTTGTAGAGCTGGAACTTCTTTCAGGCCTAATGCGCAGACCTGCCTCTGTTCCACCTGACTAAACAGCACATTATTATTATAATTATTATTATTATTATTATTTGTTTGTTGTTGCCTGACTGTGGTGACGGTAGTTAGGTGTTCTAATGCGAAGCTTTAGATGAGGACAAGTCGAGACAAGCTGTAGCTCGGATCGATTTGGCGTCACCTGGCAAGTGATTTCGTCGTCCTGGAGAGCCTGGAACACACACACTTCAGCTGTGTTAATGTGTATCTAGATCTTCAGCTTCCATAGTTACTTTCTATAGACACGAGTGCCATGTGACGCTAAAGGGCTGATGTAGGCGTGCGAGACGTCTATAGATTAACCTGCGATAGTTATTAAGATCTGAGAGAACGACTCTTGGTACTGAGACTTAACTGGGTAACTGGGACTCGACTGGGTAACTGGGTCATGGTAAAGCGAGTCATTTCGCATATGAACTCATTCCTTTCATCGTAACCCCGATAGTCAGGCAAAAGCACAAAGGAGTGGAAAAAAAGAGAGAGAGAAAGAGAGCGAAACACCCTCGCTTAAAGTGATTGGGTGACATTAGCGCAGAATTAATTACTCACATTACCATTGATCACTTTTTCCCACCTGGTCATTATTAACCCCATGAATAGCTTTTGAAGATTATATACACTACGAGATAAAATACAGGAACTATATTGCTATAAATTTATGTCTCGACTCCCTGAAATATTGTGAAATCTTTTTATTTCAATTTCTGTTTATGGCGAAAGCAACAGAAAAGGCAGCAGAAAGTGAAGAGTTACAGTACACGGGTGTGGTTGATGTGACATCATCCATGTGTCTGACCTTGTTTCTGCGCTTTGTTTGATTATAAAAGTAAATGCAGGGCAGTGCAAGGCTTCGCTACACACACACACGGGTTATGTAAGAACCAGGTGACAAATAAAAAATAAATAAATAAAAATCAAGCATGTTAGCTAGTTGTCGTGCCCTCCCGAGCCAGCACATTCTACAAGTATGAACTGGTGTGAAAGATAGCGGGCTCATTCTGACCTCGGCCACGCCCATAACCACAGAAAGGACTCACTCAGGTAGTCCCAGACTAACGAACATTCGAGTTACAAATTTCCTCAGAAGTAGCTCACGTGTACTGCAGTGCACCAGATACCAATTTTTACAATCATATACAATATTTTCAGTGTGTAAGTGAATGTATAAAATGTCCAAAATCCGTAAATATTGTATGTGTGTGTGTGTGTGTGTGTGTGTGTGTGTGTGTGTGTGTGTGTGTGTGCGCGGGAGAAATTGGCCTCACTGGTTTCAATGAAACAGTCTAGGAGCACGACTATAATCCTAATTTCGGAAAATCCTCAACTAAACAGAGTTCACAGTCCAGTACAGTGGAAAACAGCTCCGAGACAGAATGCTCATGTCCTTAGACGTGGTTACGGTTTTTGGCCACATGATGACAGTGTGGGAAAGGGGGCTGAGATTTAGTCGAGTGGATTGGTACTCACCTTGTCGGAGTTAAGAACAAATCTGACTTATGAACGTGCTCCCGGGACAAAACTCGTTCGTAAGTCAGGGACTACCTGTATCCTGTATAGAGAGTCAGGCGGGGGGGCCTGGAGCCTATCCCAGGAGAATTATCCATCACAGGCTCACGCTCATTCACACACTATAGGCAGTTGCACCCTTAGAAAACCCACCAAGCACAAGGAGAACATGCAAACCCCACGCGCACAGACCCCGAGGCGGGAATCGAACCTGGACCCTGGAGGTGCGAGGCGACAGAGTGCTTCACCACGGGATAAATCTATTCTTTCACTCATGACAACTTTTAAATCTGTCGCTCATCTGCAGAATCTTTTAGGATTTCATGAACTCCATCCGTGTTCCCGCGTACTCACGCATTTCCTCCACCACTTCCGGGTCACACTCCTTATATTTCTCCAGCTCGCCACGCTGGGATTCCCTCTGCTGTCTCAGAGACGTGAGCTCTTTATGGAGAGTCGCCCTTTCCTCCTAAAAACACACACACACACACACACACACACACACACACACACACACACACACACACTTGTGAGAATACTCAATCAATTAAACTCACAGGACTAACTTTATAATCAGTCAATTCTCAGAAAATATATTTGAAAAAATTTGAATGAATGAAAATGTAAAGACTGAAAATACATGTTTAGTTTGTTAAATTTTCTTTTTTGATCTTTATTAAAGTAAATAAACCAGAAAATGCTATGTAGTAAAGTAAACAAAATGCATTAGAGGTTCGTCATAAGAGCTCTTTTCAACCTTATAACTCTATCGACACAGTATCATGTACGTCACTCGCCGTAATCTGTAATCGCTCTATACGGTACATTTAGGTTGCACAGATTGCGACCTCTGGTGTCCAAACAGTGTAAGTGCATAATCAGATGCATAATCAACAGAATGCTGATTTCCATTGATATGCCGCTTTTGTGAAGTTTAGGGTAGTCCTGTTGAAAGTCTCACTAGAGTAAGTACCCGTTGTTGTCAGTTAAAGAGCTTGTAGAAAGAGTTCAAAGGTTAACGCTAAAAATAATCTGATCAGCTTTAATGTAATCAGTGATATTATTTCATTTACATTCAGCAAGTATCTTACTACTAGCTTATTTTAATGTAGATTATTAATTCCAGCACATAACTGATCATAACGTCGCTTTTACTCAGCATTTTGATTTCACTTATGGTGCAGGTTAAACTTCAGGCAGAAATCTAGAAGTACTGGAGAAGTTTAATTAAATTCTGTACAGACAGGTTTTTACAGTGATGCTGTGACATAATCTGTCTAGACAGACATTCAGACAGAAATTTTGGGTCTTGGGTCCGCCAATGTATGAACCGTAAAGATATCATGAAAAAAAAAAAGACAGTTCTGACCAACGTACAGACTCTTTAATTTACTGTAGATTACTGTCAATTTCCTAATTGTCCTAAAGGCGTAAAAACCTTTGCACAGTAAATTCCTGCCTGATAATGTACAGTAAATCAATGTTGCAGGTTATAACAACAGATCTCCACTTAATCCCATTAGAGTACGTAAAATCACTGTATTGATGTTGTTAAGGATTTATCAGGGATTTAAAAGGCCAAAGCTAAAACGTCTCAGAGATTAAGCAGAGTGAGTCTTAAGGCCATGAGAGTATGGTACAGTACTGACATGACAGTGATTAGTGAGAGCTACAGGAGAGCTCTAGAGAAGTTAGAACTATAAAACATGAAAACTCTGCCTAGAAACTTCAAAGCACATATATAAGTCACTCTGCAGAAGCCGTCTGCCAAACACCGAAATGTAAAAATGTCACTAGTTCTAAATTCTAATCAATGAAAAACTAAATTGTTGTAATTGTTCTGATGGGTAAATCAAAGTTTTGCATTATTTCCTTCAAATATTGGAATGACGTGAATCTTACACACATCATTTCAACATTACTTCATCAAAAATAAGCATGTGTCATACATATAGAAAATACTGTTAGAACTAATAAACATTAGAATTTACAAATGCTACAATACACTGTGCAGTGTTAGTATACAGTTTAACCTTGTTGCAGCATTACAATAATATTATTTTAAATATTCAGCACGTACTATATATTTTTATTTTTGTTAATTGTTACTGTTTACTTCTAATATATTTTTCTATATTTTTACATACTGATCCGTCAGGAATAATTATTCCTTTTGCTGATCTGTATTGGATCATGCTAAATTAGGGCTGCAACTTACAACCATTTTGACAATTAAAAATAATCAATTGATAATTTGATTCAATTGATAATTTGATAAACTTGATAACTGATTAATCTATCGATAATTTCAACAACTGATCAGTTAATCAGATCGCAAAATAACCAATAATCAAAATACCTGATATTTAACTAAGCAATCAATTATTGGAACGATCGATTAATCAGCAGGATGAAAGAATAGTCGAATAATCGGCCGTTCCAATAATCGATAGATTAATCAGTCATTAACTATCTTGATAATCTATTAATCAATCAATTACTGGAATGATTGATTAATCAACAGGGCTCTTACAGTATCTTGTCGTCCCTCTTTGGCTTTTTTAACGGCCTGTTGAAGAGTCGCTCGCCGCTGCTTTAAGTCCTCGTGCTGCAGAAAGAGATAAAAGTCCTTTATATTGTTTTAGAGTAAGACATGTACAGCTGGATCTAAATGTGTGTGCGTGTACGAGGAAGGAAAAAATGGAAGGAATCCGTAGAATATTATACGTCATAAATGTTTAAGTGTGTGAGAAATTCTGTTTGGAAAATCGAATTCTGGTCCGAGAAATGTTCATGCTTGCCTTTGTTTATGTTCCTGTCAATCATTCTACTGTACACTTACGGTTGGGCGGATCATGTGTGGGAATGAGAGGTGTGGGTTCAAGGTTTAATTTTATAAAAAAAACCATAAATACATAAATCAAAAGTCTAAGCTACAGTACCTACTTAAAACATTAATTTTGTGGGGAAGATTACTTATTATTATTTTATTTTATTTAAATTTTTTTATGGACATCTGATTGTTATGGCATCCTTGTGTTAGTCTGGTGTTGGGGGGGTGGGGGGGGGGTTGGTTTGTGTTCTCTTTTGTTGTGTTTTCTTGTGTTTTTTTTCTGTATAGTTTGAAAATTAAAAAAAACTTTGATCAAAAACATTAATTTTGAATTAAAAAAAAGACAAAAATAAATATATTGCACCTTATAATTATAAATATCAATAAATATCAAATATTAAACTTTACATATACATGAAATGTTAATTAAATACTTGATTTTTTTACTGGAAATTCCTTAATACAGAATATCCTGAATAAGAAAACATCCCCCAGAAAAACAAACCAATATAAAATTAAATAATAATAATAATAATAATAATAAAGGACAATAATTCCAAAAAAGACATTAAAATTATCATAATTTTTTTAAAATCCACAACAGATTAAAGAGGAAAACTCCAGACTATTCCCCGTACTCAATATAAAATCAATCCAATATACAATAAATAAGTTTGTTGAATAAAATATGAAATGTTTGGTTAATAAAATGCAATATCCTCACAGTCCTTACTCAATATATTCAAGTTTGCTGAAAGTGAATGGTAAGTGCTGGAGTCACACCACGTTTCTCACCGTTTTATCCAGATCCTCCAGTTTGCGTTTGCGGGCGTGAAGAGCTTTACTGGGAAAAGCCCAGAAATAGTTTGAGGTTCCGACTCTCTCAGAGTCCACCATGTTGTCGTCCACCAGGCTCTGCAGCACTTCTTTCACCGACATGGGGGCTGTACGGGGCACGACGCGGCATCACAGACAATGACACATTTCAGGTGAATTTAATGAAAATGGCTTTTAATTGCTAGATTACGGGAGGGAGGTAACACAGGAATTCTGCACACTATATGTTTCATATAGAAATCTATGATAACACTTGAGATGTTAACATGACAAACACTTTGTAAGTCCCCGATTTACAAACATTCGATTTACGAATTTCCGCAGATATGAATGGACCAAATCACCAAAAATTAACAAATCACTGGAAGGTAGCTCACGTGTATTGTACAAAAAATTAACACTGCATGTTTAAAACATTGAATGTCTAAAATGTCTGGTATATTGTATGTGTGTGTTTGTCTGCGGGAGAAATGAGTCTGCCTCATCAGTTTCAGTGAATCAGTCCGGGAGCACAATGATAGAAAAAATGTCTGTAATGTAAAACTGTCATGATGGTCAATAATCGTAATTTGGGAAAATCCTCAACTAAACAAAGTTCACAGTCCAATACAGTGGAAAACAGCTCTAAGACAGAATGGTGCCCGGGATTCCCCTTGCGATTTAAAAGAGCAGAGACAACACTGTTATATTTGACGTGTGAAATTCATTTCCTTAGGCACATTTACAGTTTTTGGCCACATGATAGCAGTGTGGGGAAAGGGGATAGAGATTTAGTCAAGTGGATCGGTATGCTTTACATTGTATATTCGTGTCAAAGGCGTATAAGATTCACTTTGTCTGACTTAAAAACAAATCCAACTTAAGAACATGCTCCCGGAACGAAACCCGTTCGTAAGTTGGGGACTACCTGTATCAGTAAATCTCTGATTTATGCTGTGTACAAGACTTTATCTTCGAGTTGTTGGACGTTACTCACTGATTCCTTTGGTTTTCGGGGCGATTTTTTCCATGTCCTTTAGCTGAAACACATCTTTCTGGAGGAGAAGACAAAAACAATTTCCACTAAAAATTTACAAACAGACATGGGCTAATAGTCATAATCATAATCGGTATTATAATATATTATAATATACAACATGTGCAATATTGTTATTATAAACACTTATATCCTTGGGTTAGGATTAAGTCGTACAGGTCATGCGATTATTGTGAAGAGAAATGTAACTGCCTATGAACTGAAGATATAACACCCATGCTGATATTCAGCACAACAGCATGACCTCGAGTGCGATGTTGCTTTTATACAACAGTTTCACAAAAAAAGCATTTATTATTAACAGACTGTGATATTAAACTTGTTATTTCGCCGCTCCGTCCCCCGAATCCCTTCTACACACCAAGTAGTGAGAGAGGGATTTAGGGTTCAGTCTAAACAGCATAAAGTGTTGTATAAGACGACATAACGTTATCAGATATGTGTTCTTGCTGAAAGTGCATCTGTGACCGGTTGTGAATCAGATTACTCGGTTGGAACTAACTCTTGTATAATACTAAATAAAACACACATACAGTACAAATAGTCAAGACTGAGGTTGGTTACCGTTTCAAAGAATATCTCCATCATACGGCTTCGCTTCTCCTCCAGACTGAGGCCTTTCTTCTTAGACTGTTTGGAGAAAATACGGCCAGTGAAAATGAGTACACGGCAAACGAGTGCTTACGTAATCTATTGAAATACTTTGTATACAGCATGCACAGAATATTAGGGCATTTATGAACTTTGAGGACAAAGATTAAATAATTTTATAGTTAACTGTTTTTCCAGGATGCAAAAAAGTCCTAGGAATCCCTGGTTCAGCATTGAATTTATTTGTGACGTCACACTACACAGTAAAGGTGATATCTCGTATTCCTGCATACTTCATACCTTTCTATTTAAATTCAATTTAATTTTGGTAACTTTTGTAACTATTGTAAATGTTCAGCCTAATTATTGTATAATTTTTCAAAATGTAAAAAAATTATACAATATTAAAAATTATTTAAAAATAATTATATTTTTTATTTAATTTCAGTGCAGTTTATTTAATTGTATATGAAATTTCGCCTTAATCACTGAAATTTTGCGAGGAATTAGCCTCAGCATTCGAAAGATTTTCGACGTACAAGTGAAGGAACTTCTGTTCTGTTTATGTCAGGGGAAAAACAATTGAAGCAAATATATATATATTTTTTTTTGCATTTTGTTCAAGACTTAGTGAAGACATTGCACCATGGGTCCCAAGAATGTTATCAAGGACGGTAGCAGAAAGAAAAAGGAGCTGCTTTCTGTTTGATTTTTGAAGAGGAATCATAAATTAAGGTTAAATGTCTATTGATTTCATATTTTCCTTCATTTACATGTATTTACATTTACGTTTTTTTAAATATTGTTTTCATATGCAAAAATATGATTATATGATTATATGATATAATTATGTTGGAAATTGGTAATATTGGTAATATTTTTGAGTGGCTGGAACGGATTATCTGCATTTACATTATTTCCTATGGGAAAATGTGTTTCGCAATACGAAATTTCCACTTTAAGAACTCGGATTAAATTCATATGTCGAGGTACCATATCTGTATCTGTAAAAATCATGATACTTATATAATCGCCGCGTAGGTATCATGATTATATTGAATCAGGTCATCCCTGGTGACTCCCATCACTGTTGAAAATACTCTTTTACTTTTTTTTAAAGCCTATATTTTAAAAGTATATTTTTCATGCTATTACAATTTATTTTATCAGATTAAATATTTTAATTATGAATCAAACATTAAAAAATTTTTACATGCTTATGTACATGCACAGAATACATATTTGTGGTAAATATACAGTTTAGGATTAATAATTAACGTGTTAGTGAGGTAACAGACGTTTAAATAAACATGGATGCAATTTTTATTAATTTTTTTTATAATGTTAGAAAAAAGAAACGTCTCGCTTGTTCCCGCCCGGTTTCGAACCGAGGACCTTTCGCGTGTTAGGCGAACGTGATAACCACTACACTACGGGAACTGAGCTGCACACAAGCCGAACACTTCCCCCTAAGAAGCTACTTCTGGCTATTATAATGATATAACTGGTGATATTTCATCCAAATACTCATGACATACATGTGTAAACTTGCAAATCTCTAATTATTACTTTTAACAAAGCGTAACAAACTTTTTAACACTTCTCAACGTGGCCAGCTTAAACTCTGCCTCTAAAATTTGAACCGACCAAAATTTTACTATCCACCATTTCTAACAAACCTACCATTTTTCCTCAATTAAGTTCAGCCGAGCTCTTCTGGCAGAATTGTTGTTTCTGTTGTTCTCGTTCCCGCCAACAGTAAGTCTGAACAGCGTGGTGATTCCAATGCGCATGCGCGTTACGTGGTGCAGCACTCCTATTCAGACACAAGATGGCCTTGTGACTCATCATTTTTTTCTACCTGCTACTGATACTAGAGTTTGGCATCAAAAATTTACAGAAATAAATGACTAATTGACAGAAAACACACACACACACACACACACACACACAGCAAACTAATGTTTTGTAGGCCTAAAGTCTATTTATGTGTTTTTATTAAAACAATAATTTAAAAAATCTGCCTTGGTTAGCAGTTGTGGGCATGTCAGTATAGGCATGGCGTATGGGCATGACATCAGCCTACAGCTATTTTATCCTCGTCAGTGACTCCTTCTTGACCATAGATGTGCATTTTTGTTTTGTTTTGTTTAGATTGAAGTAGTCTCTGGTGTTTATTTATTCTTTAAGTTATCTTTCACCTCATGCTCCGCCACAAGCATCTGCCACGTGAAGCTGAACGCCGCGGTTGGCTAGTCAATATATTTCAGTTTTTTTATCCAGTCAGTAATGGAAAGGTTTTTTCACATGATTTTTTTTTCACCTTTCTCAATCTTCAAACCACCTCACCTTCATTTTATATTCTCTAATAATATCTAATAATGATTAAAGTCGATTAAAGTGTTAGCGACTAGCCTAAGTGACTAGTGAATGACCGTTTTATAAAAGTTGCAAAGTTAACAGCTAAAGAAAATGATGAGTTTTTAGTGTTTTCAGTGTATGAGTGTTTACTGTCATTGGAAAAAATACTAAATTTTACTATGATATGTGCTATAGGTTTTCTGTGCTACCAATATACCATAATACAGTGGTACCTCGACATACAAACGCCCCACCTCACAAATTTTTGCCTTAGAAATTTGCCTCAGCATACCAAAAGTTGCTAAGGAAGCCGTTCAAAACTTGTTTGGAAAGCCAAGCAAAGCAAATTTACATTTTACTGGGTTTTTGTGCAAGATTTAGTGAAGACATAGCACCATGGGTCCCAAGAATGTTAGCAAGGATGATAGCAAGAATAAAAGGGAACCACTTTCAGTTTCGTTTTTAAAGCAGTCGGTGACAAGAGGAATCATAAGTTAAGATTCCATCCATCCATTCATCTAGAAACCTCTATAGTCCAACTAGTGAGCGTGAAGCCCATTCATAAGTCAGTGTGCCAAAAGACACATTAGTACATTGGGTGCTATTCTGACCACGTGTGTTCCCACGTCTGCTATTTCATCATGGACAGCAAGTTAGACAACGACAATAGATTCTGTCACCGAGCTCTCTTCACACTCGAGTTTCTCCCCAGGAATAACATGATCTCACCTCCGCATCCACCATACTCGCCAGGTTTGGTTCCTTAGGACAAAGATGAAGATCTAGCTCAAAGATCGCAGTTTCAACACTACTGCAGAGATCCAGTGCAAATCGCAGAAGGTGCTTGACTCGCTTCAAATAAGATAATTTCCGTGACATATTCCAGAAGTGGTAGGCGTGCTGGGAGCGATGGATTGCTGTGCAAGGGGACAATATTGAAGGTGATAGTGTGTAAACGGGGACAAATAAAGTACTTTCTTTCTTTAAACAGATCTAATCTCAAAACTTTCTGATACCGCCTTGTATTACTGTGGTGCTTCAGGCATTACCCTAGTAGGTATCAAACAACTATACAGGGTACCAGGGTAGGTACTATGGCACTTCATTGAGTACTTTGGTAGTACTATGGTATGTACCACTGTACTTTGGTGAATATAACACAGTACTTATTGGGTACCATAAAATCTATAACATATTTTTGACACAATCCTGGTATGTAGTAGAACCATGTACCAGACAATGTACATGTACTACAACGTATGTACCATGGTAGATCCATGTAGTATATCAGCAAAAAAAGTGCCATGGTAGTGTCAAAAACACCATGGTAGAATTTCGTCTGGGGAAATAGGATGTGTTCTGGAAAATGTGATAGAACGGATAGTTATCAAAAAGAATTGGGACAGATGGCAACCCTACTAATTACCAAATACAATGTATGTTCTTAACAATAATTTAGTTGATTAACTATTGTATCTGTGTAGACTCTCAGTCATACAGTCAGCTTAGCTCAGCTCTTCTTAGGACAAGCCTCAGCAACCCATCTGCATCTCAAAGACAAGCCTTTTGAGGCCAACAACGCCCACATTCTAGACAGAGAAGACCAGTGATTGTACCTTCATGTACTGTAACCTTCAGAAACTTCAAGCGAAATACAGTCACCACTGAACAGCACCTTTGGGATTAACTATTGTCAGTCGAATAGTGATTACGTCACTTCTTCTTTGAGCACGATTGCATACACATGTCCCACCTACCATGCTTGGGAGCGCATGAATCATTCCCGAGACCACCACTGCAAGCGATCCAGGGATCGGTACTCGAGCATGGAACGACTGCATGCTCACTGACAAAAATCAACTGGTCCCGGGTGCCAAGTGTTCTCGGAAACAATGCCCAGACAACTGTGAGACAGCGCCCTTAGGTGGAAGTTTGCGTTCAGTGCTTGTGTTTAAACTTTTATCTTGGTGTAAATGCATGCTGATTCAGTTGTGTGTCTCATTTACGCTAAGATTTAATAACATTTAATTTTATGGTTATATAAGTCTTTGGAACTCTTATATTGTTGTGTATTGGGGTGTGAACTTTTGTCATGTATTGCGGAACACTCCATATACGTAACACTGCATATGTTATCGTTCCTGTGAACATTCGGCCTGATCCATGAAAATCGGCATCACCGACTTGCGGGAAAAGACGCATTTGCTGGGTGAACTGTACACACGATCATTCACCAACACCACTTGCACGTTACAGGAACTAGGCTAAGAGTTATTGCTACATCCCCCGTACAGTCCTGACCTCGCTCCAAGCCGTTTCCACATGTTTAATGGAGTTCCTGGGAGGCCGGCGTTTCAGACATAAATCCGATATGGAATTCAATCATGGCTTTATACCTGGATGGTGTCCAAGCACTAGTGAAACACTGGGTTAAGTGCATTAGTGTAGCCGGGGATTATATAGAGAAATAAAGGGAGTTTTTACTCTCAGTCGGACTTGAACGGTCGGACTTGAACACCCCTGGTACAGTCTAGAGAATGTTGAAAAGCAAATATAGAATTAGTTTCCTAGATAGAAAAATACTAAACATTCTTAAAAACCTACTTAATGTTCATCGCGCTACCCTTATTTTTATGTATCCAATTAATAATAATTGAAAAAAGTTAATAACTGATTAATCACTTTTCACTTTTTCCTGATATTAACAGTACACCAAGTTTCCCAGCATGACTCACTTAAAAGTACACAATTTACATCTGAGTGTTTGTTAGGTCGCTCTCTCAATTCCAGGCGTTCTCAGTTTCTCCTGCGAAACTGCATGAACAGGACAATCAGAGATTTGTGTCCTTATTACTTCCTGGTAGATTTACACCGTGAAAAGTGTAGTATTTCCTTTACAGCACTACAATATAACACACACACACACACACACACACACACACATATGGCTGGAATCTCCTTGAGCTGCTGTAAATCTTTCAGTTTGGACTAATGCCTTTACCTTGCCTCGTTTACTTTGCACTTTCTTCTTTCACAAACACACACACACACACACACACACACACACACATATTTGGTCAGGCCGCATACTTCGTCTGTAAGAATCTGTTTTTGCAGGGAGTGTGACCTGTAGCA
The DNA here is from genome assembly GCA_030014215.1 of Clariallabes teugelsi. Lineage (NCBI taxonomy): Eukaryota > Metazoa > Chordata > Actinopteri > Siluriformes > Clariidae > Clariallabes > Clariallabes teugelsi. The sequence goes on from JAQMYG010000013.1 coordinate 15,201,943, forward strand.
ACAAGTTCGCTGCTGCTGATTGCATCACATCCGCGCGCACACACACTCACACACACACTCAAACACTTATAGAGAGAGAGAGAGAGAGAGAGAGAGTTTTCCTCCTTTAGGTGAGTCAAAGCTGAAAGAGGAAGCAGGATGTCATGACGGAGGGCTGGTGCTATGGCTCTATGTCTGTTGTTGCCCGGCGTAAGGGCCACTACTGTCACCGAGGATTGTGGGAAATGACCCCCGATGTGTTGCTGTTGATCCTGGCACTGACTGCCTGTCTGACTGAGCCTGGTAGGTGTGAACAGAGGAACAGATTTCTCTCTCTCTCTCTTTCATCTTACTTTAAGTAGTGTTTGAAGGAAGTTTCTATCTATCTATCTATCTATCTATCTATCTATCTATCTATCTAGGCATTGTGGAGTTATTTTCTTTTTCCATAATTATATGTCAATAGATAAAAAACATTTTCAATCATTCAATTTCATGCGATTTCTATAAGTGTCTTTGTTTATTCATGAGCAACTCATGATGCACTCGTGTCTGTTCCTTGGGTTATAAGGTTTTGTCAAAGCCTTGGGCATTTTCTATACCATCCTCTTCTGTATAAACAATAAAAGCTATAAAGGCCAGAACACTGAGGTTGTGCTCTTAAACAGGATAAACCCCCAAAAAATCTCTTTTTGTTTTTGGTATCATGATTCTTTCTCATTCTGTCTATCATGTTAATTTATCATGTAATTTATCTGATTGTAATTCAGCTCGACACTTTATTTAATCATAATGTACTAATCATAGTGTCGTTATGAATTAAAATTGGAGTTCAGCTCATCAGAATTGAGTTAATCCTTCGAACCGTCACGTGACTGCCTCACTTTTGTCCCAATTTCAGAATCTTCTGCTAGTAACAAGAACGCACTAGTCAGGAAATGTAAATTGCTCATCCTTAGCTAGATAATCATATTTCAAAGTTGCCTAGCAACAGGTTTTTTTTTACCTGATTGGCCCACATTACTTATGTGTCCAGTTTACATATACATACATACAATACCTAATCATGTATCATACTGTATATATATCGCTATATCATTGTGTTGACCAGATTTGGGATTCATGTCAATCTCTCTTTCCTTTAAAAGCTCTTTCAGACGTGTTGATGAACCCGAGACAAGATGACACATGCGTACAGTATGAGTCACTTGATAAGAGTCACGGATTAAAAAGACAAAAAACAAAAAAACACAGGGCGACGGTTAAAAAGTGTCGAAAAAGTGCTACGTGAAAAAGTGCTCTTTCATCAGATAGTTAAGAACTATGAACTCCTCGCAGTGCATTATGGGAATCCCCAGGGTTATGATGTATAATATAGATGTAAATGTACAGTATGAAGAAAAAAATCTAAATGAACTGAAATAAAGGATGCTACACACATATTGTAGAACTTCGACTTCCATGTCACCTCTCGTTTTTTAAACTTTCTGTAAACTTTTTTTTTCAAACATTACCCACAATGCCACCTGTCTGACAGCGGCGCACTCAGACTTACCAATCACTATTTGTCCTCTTTTAAAAGGTGATGTCTGAACATGTAATGTGTCACAGGTATTGTGTGTGTGTGTGTGTGTGTGTGTGTGTGTGTGTGTGTGTGTTTATGGGTGTGTGTCTTTATTTCCCCTTTTATGTGGCCTGGTTATCTTCAACAATAGCGCGCATTATGTAGGAGTTTGTTGTGTGAAAATGAGATCAGGACGAGGCTAGGGCTGATTTGAAAAGTCAGTGTGGGTAAAAAATATATTGCTTAAAGAGCATCGTTTATTTTGGTTCATCTTACATAATTTATCTTTAATTGAAATATCTCACTTTGTAGAAACTCGCATATTCACGATGCCAAATTTTTTGGACTGTACGAGGGGCATTCCAGTCAAACAGGGACTTTTGCTTGTGCAGAATAACAGAACACAGTTACAGTATGAGAGTAAAAACCTCCCTTCATTTCTCTATATAATCCCCTGCTACACTAATGCACTTATCTCAGTATTTCACTAGTTCTTGGATACCATCCAGGTAGAGCGTTTTTTCTCAGAGCTGTCTGCTTGCTTCATGTCTGAAACGCTGGCCTCCCAGGAACTCCTTTATATGTGTAAATGGCTTGGAGCGAGGTCAGGACTGTGCAGGGAGGGGATGCGGTAATGTAACGTGGTAATGTAACGTCGTATAATATGTCAAGCTACTGTATAACAAGCTTATATGTCCTAGAATTTTATTCCTGAATTGTCCACATACGGAACACATGAAGTTCAGGTTGATGTGGTTTACAAATTAGGTAGAATTAGTCTTTTTGATGTGTCCAACATGTTTTTTAGTGATTCCCGCCCATATTTACGAAGCTCCGCTCTATGCTCCGCAGTGGTGTATAAAATGATCAACAGGAAGCTCAACCAAACACAAACAAGTCTCCTGAACCGGTGCTCCAAACAGGTTTTCTCAGCAATTTTCTTTTCTTTTGCGGAGGCCAAGCCAGGAAAGAATGACTGGTTGTCTGAACATGTGCTGATGATCATTTGGCAACGTTACAGACTTTGGGACAATGTTGGTTAATAGGTTGTTTTTCGAAAGATAGAATTGCTTCGAGGAAATGCCGTCAGAACGATGTTGACGGTTACATGACGATGGGATAATGTTGAAGAAGTGCCATTAACACAATGTTGCAAAAATGAGATTAACACCAAACCGAAGGATTGAGCAGGGTTTGACTTTTGGTCTCTGCGGCAAACACAGTGTGTGCAACCACATAGATGCGTAATATGAGATACACACGCTGTATGTGGGAAGCTGTTGTTTCCGTCCAAATCTCTGATCTGAATTCTAAACCATGTTAGAAACTTGGGACGATGGACGCGTTCGGAGGTAAAGTTTTTGTTTCGAGGTTGTATACAGTATGTATATGTATATGTTTTCAGGTTGCCGTTCATTCAACATGATCACAGCGTCATTTTATCCAAGTCATTTTAATTTTTCCCATTTCCCACCCGCATTCTCACCAATCAGGGAGGACGAAGGCTGGCACATGTTTCCTTCAAGCCACCTTTTCAAACTGCTCGCTCACGCACCATTAGGGGCAGCATGACAAACTCGGACGACAGCGCTATCCGCTCCTTCCGCTTGCGTGAACTCGCAGATTCCCGTGATGGGCTGTAGAGCCGCGATTCAACTGTACGTGAGAGCGCTAAGTGCCTCCCATCCCTCGGCCGATCAGCTCGGCCAATCGGCTGTCTCTAGGCCCCCGGCTGCGGGAGGTTACACCCGGGTCGAGCACTTTACCGCCACAGCAACTGTTGTAATGTTATAACCCCTTTAATCAGTAGTGATGGGTCGTTCTCGAACGATTTGTTCATTTCAATCGAATCCTAAGTGTAAATATCGTAGATTCTGTACAGTGTATTAGTTCATCTGTAACGATTTAATCTTTTCTTTTTCTTAAAAACAATACACATAACATTTTAATTACATTTTGCTAAAATGAACGAAATGACTCGAAAAAAAGATTCGTTCATTTTGCTGAACGAGACATAAAGATCCAAGTCGGTAAAATGATCCGAACTTCCCATCACTATTAAACAGTCAACTTACACAGACTAATAACTCTAAACCCTATATGCAGTATATAATAATTATGTCTAGCTATAGTATGCTGTGGGCTTCTATCAAACTGCACTCTGGGTCTCTCTGCCTTTCTACATTAGATATCCAGATTGTACAATAATCACATAACACTGTTTTGAATAGTTTAATGAAAATGTCACCCCTTAACTGTAGGCTTATTTTATGTCACTAGCATTTTACGATGCTCTTTTCTGGGCATTATTGTAGAGAGAGAGAGAGAGAGGACTCAACGCGGCCATATATGTCAAACCAAATCGAGTCTAAACAGAAAGAGCGTTTATCACCAACATGTTTTTGATAATCTGATGAATAATCTGATAGCATAAGTGTGTGACTCATTCAGTACAAATAACAAAGAATCAGAGGCAAGTGGAGACGTTACCATGGAGGACGGTCGTCATGATTCATACTACTACCAGACGACCATATTTTGAATTTATCACACGTTTATTTCTGGAAGCAAGGTTAAAAAAGTCACAAATCACTATTTATGTGCTGTACTAATAAACGCTTCACTGTGCAGTTCGCAGCGAGGAGGACGATGGATCTGGAGTTCAAGAAAAAGAAGCGCAAGCCACTGAACGATGGATATGTAAGTGGCACTTTACTACCCATAATGCATCAGTGGCCATCAATTTGCATTTAGTCACTGAATTCTATTCAACAATCCGTAGACACCAACACACACACGTCTATTTACTGATCAGTGCTTAGAAATGCTTGATTCTGATTGGTCAGGAGGTGTCGATTTTATTTTCTTCAACAGCAGCATTGACAATAGTCATGCTAACGACGTGACCAAAGGTTTATTGAGATGTAACAATTAGAGAATGTTCTACAATGCATGTGTAGGCATTTCTGTAATAATGACTTTTATGTTTTTTATTCAGCAGTGGATACAATACACACTCCTGCAATGACCAGTGTCTGGGACAACCCTATTACAGGTATAAAAAACAAAACAAAAAAACAAAAAAAAGCACCAATGTTCAACCTTTTATTAAATTATTCATTTGCTATAGTCTAGAGGGGCGTTCAAGTCAAACCGGGACTTATGATGAATTTTCTCGTGAATGAAGGCGTAAAAGCCAGTGGAACGCCTGATCCCAGAAAATCGCATCTGTCTATGGGAACTGTACACACAATCATTCAGGAACACCACTTGCACATTACAGGAGTTATTGCCACACCACCACCCCCCGCCATACAGTCCTGACCTCAGTCCAGCCAATTTCCACATGTTTCGGCCATTGATGGTGTTCCTGGGAGGCCAGCGTTTCATGAGTCTGGCGTACTGAGAAAACTTTCTACCTTGATGGTATCCAAGCACTAGTGAAACACTGTGATAAGTGTATTAGTATTAGTGTAACTGCGTTCTACTATTCTGCACAATAAAGTCCCAGTTTGATTTGAACGCTCCTCGTACAATGGACTCATTGCACGTTATATGCTTCTAATATTATTAGTCCATTATATTTGACTTATATTTTTAATTATGAACTTTTTTTATTATTAGAAAAATACTTCTCTTTTGTTTCCTAAGGGTTAGGGATTAGGTATGGACATAGGTGTAGTATGTCACTGGTTTCAAATTTCACTTTTTGAGGCTTAGGCAAATCAAATGCAATATAAAAGAGAAAATACACAAGTCAATAGAACTTACAACACAAGGACAGGATTAGAATGTTTTGTGTGTGTGTGTGTGTGTGTGTGTGTGTGTGTGTGTGTGTGTGTGTGTGCGCATACTGTGGGTGTACGGCCTAATTTAACTCATTATGCAAAAGTATCGGTTTCAATTTACTTTTCAGCACACACATAAACTGGTTCACAAGACAGCTCATTTAAATTATATACTACTACATCGATGAAATGTGTAAAATATCTCAGATATCTTATCTCTAAAATGCCGATGATATGACGATGTTTGCTGTGGGTTAGCTAATCATACTTTAGTTTACTGTAGTTCACTGATCACACATTAGTTCAGTGTAGTTTTAGCTAATCATAGTTTTATAAGTAGTAGCTTAGCTGATCATAGTTTAGTTAGATGTAGTTAACCTCAATATAGTTTATTAAACTGTAGCTTAGCTGATCATAGTTAGATGTAGTTAACTTGATTATAGTTTATTAAACTGTAG
>JAQMYG010000013.1:15275811-15293366 GCA_030014215.1 Clariallabes teugelsi
TGTGTGTGTGTGTGTGTGTGTGTGTGTGTGTGTGTGTGTGTGTGTGTGTGTGTGTGTGTGTGTGTGTGTATACACACATACTGATGTAATATCCTTGAGGCAGTGAACGACTCAGCACACACAAATGGCTCAATAACTCACTTCAGTATGTGTGTGTGTTTAAAAGACGGCCATATATGATGATGATGATGATGATGATGATATCTCATCTGGTTTTTAAATACGTTTGAAATATTCATGGTATTATGAAACAAAATGTTGCTAAGGTAAAAATGCGCACGCTAAAAAACGCTTGCTAGCGTTCTATCAAACAGAAGAACAAATCACTAGCTAGTGTTTTAGTTAAATGAATATATACACTGGTTAAAAAGACAAGCGAAGACAACAACTAAGGAGATTTGAAGTTACTGGAACTCGGTTAAGACACATAATTAAAAACCTGGTGCTGAACTCTGTGGAAGGGAATGTGTTCAAAAAAATATCACCTAAACACTTAATCATGAAAGTCAGATAACTTCCATACACACACACACACACACACGCACACACACACACAATGTGATGATGGACACAATGTGTCCAAAAGAAAAAAACACTTGGTGGTGAGACCTGTCAAAAAAACAAAGTCTTCAGGGAGCATAAAGATTGGACTTTGGAAAAGTGATGGGAAAAAGGTCATGTGATCTGCTGAGTCCAGATTGAGGTTATTCCAAAGCGTCAAGGTAAGTAGGGGAGACAGTTTATAACAAACAGATAAAATTCTGACTAGGGTTTTAATGAAACTACCCAGAAACCATTAACTTGCATTGTAGCAAAAACTCATAAAAGTTATCAGCATTTTAATAAACTAATAATAGAATCCAAGCAGACAAAATCTTACGAACCGAAATTCTGATTAGATTAGTTGCGAGCTTGTCAAAGACTTTACCTAGCATTATAGAATAGCAAATAAACAGAATCAACAATGACTAGCATTTCAGCGAACTAATAAAACATTTAACAGATAAAATGTTGACTAGCGTCTCAGTAAACCAACCGAAACCCTTATTAACACTGTGCAGAACAGATGGACGAGGACTAGCGTTGTAATAAACTAGCATAAAAATGAATACAAATTTGTCAGTAGTATTAGTGCTAACGGATACAGTTCAGTAAGCTGGCTAAAACACTAATTCTCTGATAAACATAAACAAGATTAGCACTTTGATAAACTAGCGAAAAAAAATACAGCTATCTAACATTGTAGAAAATGGCTAACTTGGTGACTAGCCTCTTGGAAAACATGAGCTCACCCCTGTTTTCTCAGGGTCTTATAGTCCCCAGATTTATACGACACATAACGGGAGCATGACACAAGGTTCTATGTTTCCCAGTTTTAGGGTCCTGGGTTCCCAGAGACACATTTTACCAAGGACCCGCATGTTCTCAGGGTTCCAAGTTTCCCCGGTCTATAAATGGACACTCGGATCATTTTGATTCACACAATTTATACTAATTTACATAATTTTCTTTTGATTCCGTAGTGCGGCTTTTACGACAATTGCTGTTGTTAAAAGCGTACAGATAAAATTGAATTGAATTGAGTAAGGATAAAACATAATGGAAACCTGAAAACGATGATCTCCAGTTCTCGATTTGTTTGACGAAATCATTTTTAGAGATTTCCTAAACCGCATAAAAAAACATAAACATAGTTAAATACCTTTTAGTCCCCCTTAAATCCTTGTCCCAATAAAATAAACATACGAAATACGAAAGTTAATGCGTGTTAACACGGGTACGCTCCCCTTCAATAAATATAAGCTCACAACCATTATATTATGTACACTAACTAACTGTATATATCATTAGCACTTTGTAAGCTAGTTTTAAAAAAGTTGTAGTATAGCGAACAGACAACGTTCCGACTAGCGCTTTTGTACACAACCTGTCCTGTAGTATACAAAACAAAATTCATCTGGGTTGTTTCTTTTCTATTTATTTATATAGACACACAAGACTCTTTTCCTAATTTAAACCCCCAGCATTTTTTACATTCTCTCCCATTAGCCCCGGTTAGCGGGTTAAACCTGCGCTACGAACATGAGGCGCATACTTCAGTGCCAGGAGATTAGCGCGAGAGCCCCTGCGTAGGACGGCTAAAAATGAACATGATTCCAAATGTCTTTGCTCCATTAAGCCTGAGCTGAGCCATGTGGCGACTTTGACTGCTAGACTGTTTTATTTTCTTCTTCCCTGTGTCTCTCTCTCTCTCTCTCTCTTTCTCTTTCTTTTAGTCCAAACGCTTTTCTTTTTCGTTTCCTCCACACAGTGTAATTTACAAGTCATGCAAAAACAGATGCCGAGATGAATCGCTGCAGTTGAGTGTAATGGTTTCCAGCTCAGTAATTGTTGGGATTTTACTTCCCGATGTGCAGGAAGCCCCTGATGTTTTTTTGTTTTTGAAGGAGCCAAAAAAAAAAACCAACAACAAAAAAAAACCCACCATATTGAACTGAGTTCCTGTCACGCATTTCGACATCGCTGTCCAAACAAGCGAGCTACTAAATAAAACCTGTAGAAAATCGCTAGGCTTGATGTGACAGGAGCGGTGTGTTGGAGAAAGCAACAGGTAACAAAAGCAAAGCCCAGATACACTTTTTAGGACCTTACGGTTCTCGGGTGAAGCGAACATGGCTGGAAGTGTAGCCACGGTTGGATGGTGGTAACTCGAAAAACCGCTCTTTACAACAGTGGTGGAGCTGAAAAGCATCTCAAATTGTGTAGCAACGTAGTGAACGGGCTACAAATATAAGAAGGTTATGTCGGGTTCCGATACGTTCAGGTTAGAAGAAGAACCTGAGGTACAGATGTAAAGGTGCAGAACTGGATACTGGTAGCTCGTCTGTCTCCGATCTTCAACCGTCCAATTTATTTAGACAACAAATGCAAACTAAGATCCATGGCTAACGTAGTGCACAATGGGCATTTTCACATTGGGGACCCGGGTTCAGTTCCGAGATTTAAACGTTCTTTACCCCGAGGTCCGGTTCATTTGCTCAGTGAGAACACAATCGTTCTGCACTCAGGAACCGGGCACCAATCTTATCAAATATGGAACCCAATGTTACCTGCGAAAACGCACAATTAGTCTTAATAAAGTCTTGACCTAGCATTAGTTAATAGGTCGAACTCGTTGAGGCTGAGAAGGGGATTTACAGAAAGCTATTGCTAGTGTTGCTTTAAAAAGGTCAGACCATGTTCCATGCTAAGCAGTTTCTATTTTGTCCAGATTACTAATCTGGGTTGTTATTTATTTATTTATTTTTTATTTGGCTTAGTCACAAGCTTTAAATTTAGCCAGACTCGAGTAACATGTCTCATATGGGCTGTATATACATCATGATCTGTCAGCTCGTGGAGAGAATGATCCGGGATTCCACCGAGGGCTATTTTCAAACCCTCGTTACGGATTCGGAGCGATGCTCTCGGTTTTGCAGAATTTCATGGATTTTTCTCGCTCCCTTGATGCTCATTATCTGATCTTCTACCAGTTTGGCACGAAAAAAAAAGCAAAACAAAAAAACAAAAGCAAATAAACCTCGCTAGCTGGTGTTGGTCTGGTCGAAGTGGCTGGGTGCGAACCGATGAGTCACAAGCTGAGTCACGAGCTGGAAGCGGAGGTTCGTAAGGAGAAAGTCATCAGGACTGTAGGCAGTGTTTGGATAACACACCATATGGGAGCACGCGTGTTGTTTTGTCAGTTTACAGTGTGACTTTTGGTTTCCTGTGGCGGATTCAGGGAAGGATTTATTTATTTATTTGTTTTTTTGTGCACTATTGTTCTGCATTTCGTTCGAACCATGATGGATAACGCGGCCTTATGAAGTGAAGTAAAAATTTACTTTCAGTGTCAGTTTTAGACATTCATACGGGTCTCTAGTGTGTGTATGCAAACTAAAAAGTTGTTCTTATTGTTTTTGACCAAGCCAATTAGATTTTTTTCCCTCCTCTATCTATATGACTTCATATAAGAGCTCCTTCTCAGGCTTGTTGCTCAACTCTGGAGGCAGCGTGTCTCAGCAGGAGGTCATTTACTTCAACACACTAGCTTTGAGATAGCTCTGAGACTTGTTATATCTTTTCTAAGGAATACAGTAGTAAGATGCGGGACCTTTAATTTCTGCTAATTGGTTTATTACTTTCTGAAAGACGTTAGAGTGTAGAGGGGGTATTTATTATTCTACCGCCTTGGAGGTGGGCAAACGGGAAGATAAGTTCCTGCCCAACGAGCTTGTTGTTGGTCAGCGCTTGAGCCGTGGCTGGATGCCAGAAGAGCAGCTGTCAGGCCCACTGCTGACCTCACACCCTGGGATATTTTAAAAGAGGCTGTGAGCGTGCTGTTCGAGCTCGCAGCGTCCACACAGAGCAGACAGTCCCCACGTTTAGTCCATGATTTCGATTCGGCACTGCTTGACGGCGGATTTGGGATAGTCCTATCATTGGGAGAGTCCAAAGTCATTGCCAAGGTACTCTTTGCTGCTGCTCTTCGAGCACTCCCTGTTGTCCGAAATTTTTTCCGCTTTTAGGCTCGTCCTAAGATTTAAAACTCGTTACTCCTGCGGGATATGAGCTACTAGTTCCCTGGACGACTCGGCGATGCTCCGGCATTGCCACATCCCGCGTTTTTCATCCGCCGCCAATAACAACAACAATAAGAAGAAGAAAATGCCCAAGTCCTTGCCCAAGGAGAAGACTCCCCAGGCTCCACCGGAGACCCTGGCGCTGGAGCTTTCGGACCCCAAGGAAGTGGTCAGAGAACCTTCACCGAAAGTGTTGAAGATATTCAGCATTAATATCATCACACAGGGCCTGCCGTTCTGCCGCAGACGGGTGAGTGAGCGAGCGAATGACGTGTCTGTTAAGTCCGTCCGTTGAATATTCAGCGATAGATAGCGTACTCCGCGAATTAGCTCGAAAGTGTGCGCTAAACTTTTGACGTTATGTTCGATCAAATATGAGTTCTATATTGGATCACACGCTTTATAAAGATCCTCATAAGGTATTGCAGATGTTGCCACTTTTTCCTTTTCAGTTTCAGACTTAAACGCACAGCAGTAAGGTTTAATTTTATACAGGTGAAGTACCTCAATAACGCTGAGCAGTCAAGAGTTCACATCTCGAGTGTTTCTAGAATTATTAGATTCATGCTTCCACCTCCGGTCTGACTGTCCCTGTCGTGAACAATGACAGCCATCGGGAGAGCGGAGGCAGCAGACTGAATATAGCAGCGCGTTCTAAGTTGTCACCATGTGCTGCACCGCCGTCACTTTAATGGCACTCGCTAAGTCCTTCACAGAGTCTAAAGTCAGACGTCAGCGTTTAAGCCGTTTGCTTTAACGAGCCTCATATACTAGTGAACAGATCGAGTCGGAATCCTCCTGTCCTTTCCGTCCAGGGGTTACGTTAGCGCCGGTTATGATAATGATTAGCCGCCACACACGCTCGCGACGCTCCTTGTATAGCAGTGACATAGGCAAACGCATGACCTTAAAAAGCCAGCGCTCTATTTTTAGGTTTTTGTGAGGATGACGGAAAAATTGCACGGATCTCTAAAAACGTGTACGGACACTTTAATGCTTTGTAAAAAAAAAAAAAAAAAAGTTAAATAAATACAAGTTCAGATAAGCTGTTACCCGTTTACGAATGGTTGCAACGTTTTATTACAGAGACCGCTGACACCGTGATCAGTATGGCGTACCCATCCCCTTTTGAGATCTCTCTCTACAGATCCGAGAACGAACAAAAATAAAACGTGTCGTTCACGTGGCTACCTTGTCCGAGTATCCACTGCACCCCCATGTCACGGTCCTGCTCTGGTCGCTCTTCCCCTATTAGAGGCGTTAAAATGGAAAAAGAAGCGCAAGCTCCAAGAGCTTAACGCTTGCCTCGGAAGACTTTAGTACTTGAACAAAGAGAGAAAGAGGCAGAAGTGTGTAAGAGATTAATAAATCAAAGGTTGTAAAATAAACTGTAAGTGTAATGGCAGCCGGAGTACAGAAAGGGATAAGCATGAGCGGAAACTGTTTCAGATGGGACAATTTGCGAGACAGACATTCTCCGCTCCTCTTACACAGTCTCTGTATTATAGCCTGTCAGAGAGTCCAGTCATGTGTTTTAGATATTTTAAGATCTGGAAATCTTTGTTTTATTTCCGTCAACGCCGGTAAACATGTTCGAGAAACACTAGTAGGTTACAACGGTCCTGATTTAGAAACGAACCCGAAGACGTGTTATTAAAGAGACAAAAATTGTTTTTCGACGGTTTTTGCAGTTGCGTGGTTTTGTTTGGCGACGACGCTTTCGGCGTTCCTAGAAAATCCGTCAGCTTTTGTCCGTACGATGCTTATTTTGTAAAACTGTTTTTTTTTTTTGTGTGTGTGTGTAAAAACTGTCAGTGTTCATCTAAACACCAGACCACGCTAAGACATTCTGTAGCGAGCTCAGTTTTATCCATAATCTTTAAAAACTCTGACAGGAACCGAGTCCCTGTCATGACTGTAACATTGATTACTTTCATATAACATCACTTACAAATTGCCAACGATAACGTTTTATATTTAATTAAAGAATAAGACGCTGCACAAGCTTGTCAATCTGTTTAAGAAAGCGAAACTCCTAAATTCAATTAAATTTTATTTGTATAGTTCTTTTAACGATTGTCATTGTCGCAAAGCAGCTTTACACAATCAAAAGAATTTTTTAAGTTTGTATGACCTAAATACCTATTATTTTTGGTTCATTATAAATCTGGGCACTGGAGACTCCTTCCCTGATATACATCCTCCACCGAATTTCTAATGTTCCAGCACTGATCTTTACTTCCTACTAAGTAAATCAGGTTCATCTACACGTACAGCAGAGCCCAAGTTCTACCCCAAAGTCGAGTCTCAGTAAGATTTCTGTGAAAGTTCTTCTACAGGATTAAACTCGCGTTATGCCGAGTAGCGAACCCTGAGGTACTTCCTGTAGGGGAGAGTAAAAAAAATAAAAAATCTAAAACAGCCTTTCTACCCATCCCCTCTAGGCATACTTTAAATTTAAGCTGTGACTTCATTGCAATTGTTGAGAGAAAATTTAAAAAAAGAAATCCTCTAAAATATCCTTGTCCTTGTTCCGTAGTTTAGTTTATGTTCAAACCCCCCACCAGTTCCTTCTGCGGTCTGCTTTGTTCTTGCTGTCTTAAAACCAGGCGATGCGAGAGTCTCCGGTCGGATTAGTTTCTTTTTTTTTTTCCCGTGCCTTCTCCAGACGTTTTCATGCCGTTGGCTTGCGCTTACAGACAAGATTTTTTTGCTTAAGGGAGCTTCCTCTCAGACTACCATGAAAGTGTTGACTAACTTCAGAGAGAGCAGCTGGCTCCACTGAATGGAATAGTTTGGATTTCTCTTGGTCCCTGTGGGCCAATAGAAGTGGGAATCTCCAGAGCTTCTGCACCATAAGTTCATTCCTCAGAATCCACCGAGCTTAAAGGAAAAGTTTCTGTCTCGCTCGCAGCTCAAACAAACACAAAAAAAAAATGCTGGGATGATTCGTTTGATTCTTTGTCAGAATTCACCGTCGTTTGTTTGCTTTCAGACTCGGCTCGAAAACTCGAGTCCATACCCTGGTCCAATTCCGTATCAGGTTGAAAAGGCGCTTGGTGTTGATCTATGTAGTGTTTCCTTCAGTACCAAAACTGTGACACGTGTCCCATCTTACCCTGTTGACCGTAGGAAGACGTAACGTCATCCTGAAACAGGAAGTAGCGTGACAATTTGGACCAATCACGTTCCTTAGCTTCCATACCTGATGTGTCCTGCACCATGGCTTTGTTTTGAGGAGAACCTTTTTCCTGAAACATTTTTGTGGTTTGAAAAGACTTTAACACGCCAACTCAATTGCGTAAGGGGGAAAAAAAAAAAAAAACCCTGTAACGTCCTGTAGGCCGTTTATCCAGCGGTGATGAGTCAAGCTCTAGGACTTAGGATCTTGAAATCATTTCGCCCCTCGTTTAAGAAGCTCCATCACTTCATTAAAACTAAGTGCTCAAGGCCTCAGTCGAGGTCTCGTTACTAATTAATGCGATTAGTCTCGCCACTTAGATCATTATGCTGGTCGTCTTGAGAGTTCAGGGTCAAGTAGCGAAGGTTGTTTGGAACAATACGACCTCCTTGGTGTCGTTTTGGGGGGAAAAATGACTTCCCTATTCAAAAATTAGACGCAGATTTTCATATCTCGGAACCTCGCCTATGAATATTTATGACCGGAATCTATATTCAGTTATGAACTACGGTGCAATATTCAGAGTTATCTCACAAATGATGAGACCTGTCCTCCCTCTCTGTGTTTTATTCAGAAAGAAGGCTTGCCCAGTGGTGCTTTATCACTCGTGGTGGATTTGGTTGTAAACTGAAGGACAGTCATTATTTCAGACAAATTTGAAGGCACGCGACCTTCACTTTATTCACCAGGGTGAGAGTTTTATTCACTTATGTTCAAAAACGGCGGACGGAGCCGACACGCTCGCTGACAGGTCCAGTGAAATACGGTTTTACAGACCGGAATACGGCAACCGGTTAACTTTGAGTACCGAGCAATAGCGATCTACTACAGGAAAGTCACACAAGTGTTAAACCAAGCTGATTTTTTTTCTCCTTCATACAACTCAAGCAAGCAAATGTTAAAGTACTCCAGACTGACACGCGTGTCTCTTTTAGGGTCCGCGTTTGGCTTCAGATTTAGAGTATGTCCAAAACCGCGTCCCCCCCCAGGGGTGATCCCGTTGTTGCTGAATGCGCTCATCAGGAATGGACAACAGGTTCGACAGCACTTCCCTTAGAGAGACCATATTGGTTTCCTTTCCCACCCTGCGTTGTCATGCCGCTCGGGTAACGCGATCCCGTCCTGCCCATCTCAGCTATGCCACGCGCACAGAGCCATTTGCAGCATCAACCTCCGGTCTCAGACTAATCCTGAACCCTGAGGCAGGTGAAACTCAACAGAAGGGGTTAGGAATGTACAGTAACAGGACGCCGAGTAGACTTGCACTCGTGACTGTAATGATTGAGTTAACAATGAGGAATGAAAGTGGAGTTTTCTGTCGATCATAGATCATGAACATTTACACAATTCTGAATTTGACAAATTATCCCAGAGCTTAGCTGTAGGAATGCAATCAGTGTATGAGAAAATGCATAACGAGTAGAATTTAACTGTCATATCGACATATTTATGAATTAGTTTTTCCACGTTTAGTTTTAAAAACTTTTTTTTTTTTTACTCACCTGATTTGATTTTGGAAAAAAAAATCACATTGTGATTATTTTGACTCGTATTTCAATTGCAATTTAAACTGCGATATGTAACTATTAAACAAACCATTTTGTCCTTAAACATATTTATTGAAGCTAATATAAGAAGTAACTGGATTTTGTTAAGAGTATGTTTGGCAATATTGTTTTATTACCTCAAAATTATATTTAAAAGAATCTCTACACACAGCAAATTCCTAATTATATTTGTTACCTGTATTTAATCGCAGGCTTTTGCGATTAAATAACTGTTTCATATTGCAATTTTGCAAGTGTACAGAAGTAGGAATTTTAGTACTAAGCCTTTGAAATGGTAAATTTGTTACATTTTTCTTAAAATAATACTTTTAACTTGATTTTAAAATCTCAATTACTGCTGTACAATTAATCAGAAAAATATTAAATCATGTTATGGATCAGTAAAAAAAAGTTTTATCGCAAAAGGCATAGTTTATTAAAAAAAATTAATAGTTCATTACACAGAGCAAGAAATTACAAATTTTACAACAATAAATTTAATCGCTAACTTGTATATTAAATTATGTTTTGTGCCTCGTTACTTAACACCAATGGAGAATATTCTTATTCTTAAAATCTGTTCATGATTAAATAAAATAACTAACTAAAGTCATATCAAATAAACTTGCCAAGGTTGATTAAAAGTAGCTGAATAATTTGTAAATAGAAATGCGTTCAGTCTTCTGATGATTATGAAGCCTCATTAAGTTGTATTTAAAAAAAAATAAAAAATGATGCTGAGAAAGTAGTTAAGAAATAAAAGCATATTTTAATAAATGCTATTTATTTATTTATTTATTTATTTATTTATTTATTTTTAATCTAAACCAAGTATGACGATGTAACTTGAAAGATTTCATGATGAAACCTTTTTTTTTTAAATGAAGGTCTATGTTTATTCTGCTTAATTTTTTCATATTTATTGCATTTTATTTATTTATATATTTATTTCAATCAGCCACTAATAGCATCTTGTCATTGTTCAGAGGTTGTGTTTTTTTTTTTTTTTTATTTAATGCAGGTTTTAAACTTTAGTAATTGAAATTATGTTTGGGCGTGAGTTGTTTAGTTAGTTTGGGGTGCTGTGCGTGTCCCCTACCCACTCGGAGAGGACGGGTCACATGGTCGAGCGCTGGCGTGTTGCGGTTAGGAGCCGAGACAGTGCAAGCGGGCGCGGATATTTCTGCCACGAGCAACCCGAGACGTCTCCGAGGTCTGGCGGTGATCTCGCTGGGATCGGTGCGATCATGTGTCCCGAGCGAGGAATAAACACCACAACAGAAGAAACTGTTTAGGCTGAGATGAATATTTGGTCAAGGTACTGACACAAAAACAGTCGGAAGGTTGCTTAATGATTAAAAAAAAAAAAAAAAAAAAAAACTTCTCTCCCGGGGTTCCCGGTTCGAGCGTCTACTCAGAAGTGTCATCCTCGTCTTCATCATGAAGAGAAGGCAAAAGTGCCCGAGGTGGTTGTGAAATGTTTCCGAAGCCCTTAAGAGCTAACGTGTTTTTTTTTTTTTTTTTTTGTGCAGTGATGCAATTGACTGTAAGGCACTACTAAGAAGTTTGTGATATTCCTCAGATATTTGCAGTGTTTACAACATATCAGGACGAGTTTAAAAAAAAAAAAAGAGGGTTTATTTATTATTTTTATTTTATTTTTTTATGAGTTAACCAGCTACTTCTGACAACCGCAGTCTGACGAAAGTTTCTTCTCACTTTTCCGGAATTCAGATGTCGGAGAAACAGCGGTGGCGTGTTTTTTTATGTGGAGAACATGGCACGATGTCAGCAGGTTGCGGTTTTTAAATGGAAAACAAAAAGCCCTTGACGGTGCTGGGTCAACTAGCCTGGAGTTAGAAAGGTGTGTTTTTACTTCCCTAGCCAGATATTCAGCTCACAGGGACGGGAAGAAACAACCTCGAGTTAGGGAATGATTGATGGCAAGACTTTGTGTTTTGCATCTTTCACAAAACAAATCTGAACCTGAGTGAATCACTCGAAGGATGGAATCTAAACATGCATCGGTGCTGAAACCAGAATCGGGTATAATACTATCTATTATTACTCAGACTCGTGTCACATGATTAAACATCTTTCCTGTCGTCTAAACCGAGCCGATGTGATCGTACAGAACGTTAGTTAGTAGGAAGTTAGTAGGAATTACGATATCACGATACCTCGGTGCCGTTTCAATTAAAATTGCGATTCTATAAATATCATGGTTTTATAAATACCGTGATACGATATTACTTTTTGTTAAAATTTGAAACCTTTAAAAAAAAAAAATGTAGCCGTTCCTTATAACGTTCGTTTTTTCATTTAAAATCTAACCTCAGCATTTAAACAATACAAACTAACATCAAATACAAGAGTTTAACATTTAACTTCAAATAAAATTAAGCAAAAAAAGCTACATTTTTACGTGCATGTATCTCTTGTTATTTCTAAACAAACTTGGAAAATGATTGACTCCTACCACACGGGATGAAGATGTGTAAATAGTTCAGAGTGCGCCGCCTGGATAAAGAAAGGGCTTCTAACAAACGCGATTTTCGACTACTTAACTCTTGCAGAGTTTGAAGTAAAAGGCTTTTCAAAAATGAAGATTTTTAACGCCATAAAACATGTTTCTGTTGCGTCACTCAGGACAGCTTCTGCACTTTTTTCAGTCAGTGTGACGTCCCGTCTCTCTTTTGTTAAGCACCAAAGAACTTGTATTGAGGTTTTACAATGCGTCTCAAATTAACCCTGGACACTTAGCCGTTAAGACACCTAGCATGAAAAGGATCGCAAGTAGGTTGTTTTCCAAACCGTGAACTTGACTTGGACACTTGTGCACCACTAACAAAACACACAGACGTCCAAGTTTTTTTGTTTTTTGTTTTGTCCTTCCTAACCGCGGCGGCGTCCTTTGTTCACCTTCGAATGCTTTCTGAACAGCTGATAATGTACTTTTACATCGCCGTGCTAGCCATATCGAGCGCTTTCCACCCTCCTGGGAGTGGGAGTGGGGTGACGGTATTCCATGGCTCCCGGGGCTCCAAATAACGTCGGGCCGAAGCATCTGTGCGAATCTATTCTGAGCCGGACCATTCCTGGTGCGAGTTTGGACATCGGCGGGAGCTCGAGCTTTAAGTTCATTAGTAGGATGTAAATCAGAGTATAAAAACAATCCCGGTTAATTTTTTTAATGTATTTATTCAACAAAATGAAATGAGACTGATGGGATAATTTTAAGCCGTTCATCTTGTGTGTGAGACGCGCGAGCAATCCGGTGCAGTCTGTTCCCTGTGCAGCACCTCTAGCCGGCATATCTGACCTTAAAGCACGGGGTCAGAATCTCATCCAAACGCTTATCAAGTTCAGCGTTCCGTTCAGCAAGCCCTGCCTCCCCCGGTGAGAGTGCGTTACTGGGGATGCTGACATTTTTCCAAAAGCGCCGAAGGCTCTCGATGGACTATTGTCCCGATACCAGGCCAGGAACCCACCCCACCACCTCAAAACCCCCCCCGTGTAAACACTTCCCGAAGAGAAAGTGAAACCTGCCCCTTGCAGAATGTAGCCGCCTAGCGATGCACCTGCCGTGAAGCTGCCAAAAGGCGCGTACGTTTCTCGCAGCGCCGCTAGCGTGGGCGAGAGGCTTCCTCGTCTCTCTCTCTCAGGCATGTGTCACAGGTTCAGAGCATCGCCTCGCAGCCTGGAACAGTAACCGAAGAAGAGTCCTCCAGGCTTAAAAATACTCACGCTGTTTATTCTGTCGGGAGGGGGTGGCAGTAAGGAATGACTCAGCGAATGTGAAGCATCTTGTCAGCACCTCGTTTTTCATCGCAGTTACAGGCTAAGGTGTCGCGGGGAATGACATAACAGCAACTAAGCAGGGTTTCAGTAAAGTTAATTCTATCCAGATTATAGAATTGTTTAATGGAAATAACAGACTGTGTATGAAAGCAGTCTTCTTTCACATGCTCATCGTAAAGATTTACAGTCTGGATTTTATTTTATAACTCTGACTACAGAAACTGGGCAGTCACTAAGAAATTTGATCTAGACGTGAAAAAAAATCTGTATTATTAAATTCAACGCAATATTTCTAGTATAACAAACGTGTGAGCTGTGCAACACTTGGATGTGGTGATAATCAATGACTCGTAGTTTGTTTTTGCAGTAACTAAACATACAGTAGCTATTTACAAATACTGTATATATATTTTTTTTATTCAGTTTGATAGAAAATCAAATTACATTTTTGTCACATACACAACCATACATGATATGCAGCGAAACGCTTATACGACTTCCCGTGACCTAAAAAGAAAGATTTTTCTTTGATGAAATAAAAAGATAGATTTTTTTTTTTAGTGTAAGCAATAAGAATAAGGATTTAAAAAAAGAAAAAAGGATTTAAAAATAAATAAATAAATAATAATAATTTTTTCAAAATATATAGAAAATTAAACTCTTAGGCTGAACATTATTATATACAATATTGTATAAAATATATAATTTTTTATTTTTACAATATTTAATAAAACTAAAAAGAATAAGGTTTTAAAAATATATAAAATGTATAAAAAACTTAGGTTGAACATCTACAATATTTAATAAAATTTTATTTAATTTCGCTAAATAAAACAAAATTGAAAGAATAATGATTTAAAAATATATAACAAATTTAAAACCATTTACAATATTTAACTTAAACAAAAAAAATAAAAAATAAAATGTATAATATGTTAAAAATATATAAAAACTTGGGCTGAACATTTACAATATTCAATTAAATGTAATTTTATTTTTACAATATTTAATAAAAAGAAAAAGAAAACAATATAAATTTTACATAATAAAAAGAAAGCCTACTTTTTTAAAAAATAATTTAATTCTTTAATCCTTATTCATTTAGTTTTCATAATATTTACAAAATAAAATTAACAAAGTATAAGAGACAGATGGACTATATGGACAGAAGTATTTGGCCAAACTTGCAATGACATTGTATCCAGATACATATTCTTCAGTATGGAGTCAGTCTCCATTCTTTGGGAATTTATGCCCATTCATTCTGTAGGGTGTTTGAGATTAGACACTGATGTTGGACGAGAAGATCTTGCTCACAATCACCCGGACATGCTCTACTGCTTGGCAGAAACTCCATACAGTTGGGTGACATTGTTGGACATGATGGACAGCATTCTCCTTTTCCCAGCCTCAGCTCCAGCGAAACAAGTTTGAAGGCAACCACAGACCCAGCTCTCCTAACTCAAATCATTCAAATAATTTGTCATCATTTAAAAACAATCCGATACTGGAGACTCCTTCCTTAAATGTTAAATGAACTATTTTCATAAACCAGTAGGATATCAGTGGAAAACCACAGGATGCCAGTTTTTGTTTGTCTCTTTCTCCTTGGCAAACACCACATCTGTTTATTATTATACTCGGATTATGTCAAACCTCGGCCAGACAAGCCTCTGTAAATGAGCTGTTACTATAGAAACGCTAACGTATTAGAACAAGCTGCTGAACGAGCAGATTTCCGAATTCATTTGCTGCACACTGGACTCACAATAAATGATGCCGAATTAGTCAGTGTGTTCATGTCGAGCCTGGATATTGACCTGCATTAATTTTTCCAGGGTCACCTACTTTTTGGAGTGATATCCTAAAGGGTGGTATACCCTTAGTATCTTTAGTGTGTATAATTTGGAAAGTAAATTACATTATTGGACCTCAACGGCTGCTGCTGTTCTGTTTTAGACGAGGCTTGAAACTCGACAGGGTCCTCTTCATGCTCCATTGTTGTTATAAGATGATGATTTAAGAGGGCTGATTTTTTTTATCGCGGATTATTTCGTGGTATCAACAACGCCGGCGCCATTATCGATTAGTGAAGAACCCCCAACGGGATGTCACGACACGCAAGGTCGCATGATAGCCAGCAATAAATGCCACAAATGTGGTAAATGCACACGTTCCGAATAGCTATCGTGGCTGATCAGGCTGGAGCAGATTTCTGCCTCTTGGCTGCCTCGAGGCCATCTCGCACACACCGAATCCCTTAACACCTCTCCAGCGCATAAATCATTCCTCTCAGCACATACGGACCTAAGTGGACTAAACAAGACCTCACTGTTTGTCGAGCGGCCTCGTCTAGGACCTTAAAATCCACAATACGATCGAGTGTATATGCACCGGAGTCTCCAAGCACCTTTTTTCCCCCCCTCTTTCTTTTTCCTCTTCTTCTACTCCGTGCTCAGATCCTATCCGCATCTGTGTGAAGCCTGACCCACCCGGACCATTTTAGATGCGTTGCGTATCTCTGCAAGCTGCCAGACTATTAAACCTGCGAGTTCTTCATTACTCGGTTTGCGACGAACGCCAGTGTTTATTTATCAAAAGCTCGTTACTAAGTAACTAGTGCTGGGGGCCGGGCTCCCACGGGGAACATTTCGCACTTTAGCCTATTACATCGAGCCTCAGCTTGGCACAATCAATCCTGCTTATTGATCAGCGGTGTCTGGGTCTGTCTCAGGTTTCCTGCCTGTTGCCACTCGATTTTCTCATCAGATTGATTTTTTTTTTCCCCCCTCCCTCCCGCTCTCGTCGGTATGCCCGTCTGTTTGCAGTCCTTCTGTTCCGGACTCACTCTTACTTACCGCAGGTCAAATCTGGCAGTTTGGAAACCGATAATCGTGACCGCTTAATCTTCGTTTCAAGCAGTAAGGGTCTAAAGCTCTCGGCTGCCGGTTGAAAGAGATGTTCAGATGAGTACGCCAAATGAAAATCACTCAAGCACGGCGTCATGGTGTCATATTTATCGATTAAGAACAGCAAGTACGGATGATACAAGGACTTCCTGTTTAGCTGCCGAACCTGACGTCGAAGCAAATGATGACGTGCACTCGGCATCGAAG
The DNA here is from genome assembly GCA_030014215.1 of Clariallabes teugelsi. NCBI lineage: Eukaryota > Metazoa > Chordata > Actinopteri > Siluriformes > Clariidae > Clariallabes > Clariallabes teugelsi. The sequence goes on from JAQMYG010000013.1 coordinate 15,292,079, forward strand.
GTCTTGGGTTGGATTGGAGTTCTTATCAAGTCTGACGCATCCTTCTGGGTGGAGTTCTCATCACACGGAAGCTTCTCGCTGAGGACAGCCACGTACGGTCTGCTTGGGCACGTGTCTGGTGACTGAGGACGGTTCCACTGGATGACCATGCCAATCCAGTCTTGTATTGGGCTTTTTTCCCCCCTCGATGGCGTGTGCCTGCAGTAGCTCTATAGTGTTAGGACTAAAATTGGCGTGAAAGGTTTTGTCCCCGAGCTTCCATCAGCAAAAGTGGACTTGTATTCACTTAAACTCCATTTACGTTACATAGAACGGTCAACCTGATACCACAGAAATATGGTCACACTAACTGGTGATCTCCAAGGGCATCATCTCCGGGCGTCTTTTCTTCCCACCATCCCAAGCATGCCCGAGAACTGAGCGCAAAAACAATGTAAACGTTGACCAACAGGGAATCAGGAAGGGGGGTTGGGAGCAGTCGTTCTTGGGCACAGTATAAGTCAATGGTACCTAATTTGAAAACACCATTAAGCTTGTTGCAATGTGACTTGGAGTTGGAGTACTGCCCTTATATCATTTCTCCAGAATTTATATTGGCAGTTTGTTGCCTCCCGAATAGTGCTGCAAAATTAATAAATAAATAAATAAAGCCATGAAAGTAAAAAAATATATACTTTTTTTTAAGTAGGTGGGATGGTGTACTCTTTGCCTTGTCAATCAGACGGCTATCTGTGGGCTTCCATGAGCTCGTGTATTGAGGATGAGGGGTGATGCTGCTTTTCTCAGAGTAAGGCCCTTCTAAAGGCGGCATAAAATCGTGAAGAGGTTGGCTTTATGTGGGCGGTGGTTGTCGTGTCGTGTGATGGACGAGAGATACCTAGCGAGTGGAAATTGCTCGAAAAGAAATTCTGTCAGTATAAAAAAGAATCACTCGTCCATCCTAATCTTCAGCTCATGTCTTGGGATTCCTGACGTCCTTGATGCTGAAATCATGCTCAGATAAACACCTGAACCTTAAAAGCCTCCGAGTCAGGGTTTCCCATTAACCATTTCCCAAAACCATTAATGGCATGAGTTACATATCATTTGACTATTTATTAAATTACTTTTAGTTAGGGATGCACCGATACCACTTTTTTGTAAAACGAGTACGAGTACTTGCATTTCAGTACTCGCCGATACCGAGTACTTAATAAAAACATGATTTAAACTTACAGAAACAGACGCGGAATTGTTTTGCATGTAATATGGCTCGTTGCGGCGTGAAACTCTCGTGCTTGATTAAATT
>JAQMYG010000013.1:15293466-15307085 GCA_030014215.1 Clariallabes teugelsi
ACTTTTAACGAGTACGAGTACTTTAGAAAATGTGGTATCGAGGCCGATACCCGATACCGGTATCGGTGCATCCCTACTTTTAGTAGTCTTTAATCTAACACCTGTAAGAAATAAAGCTTCTTAAAACAGATCAGACAATAAAGCTTTAATGCTGTTAAATCGATTTAAAAAGAAATCACAAAGGGCTGAATTTAATGACAGTTTTAACACCCTCTCTCCGATTTCTTCATATTTTGCTTCCAAAGATCCAGACTGTCTTAGATTTTTAATGTAGTGTTGAGGAATAGTTCTCCAGGCTTCCTTAAGTCGCTCATTTTCAGTCCAGTCCCGGTACCTGAGTAGTTTCAGAGGACTTAAACGTCACACAGTGAATCATTCAAGCATTAAAAAAGGCATGAACAAGTGAGAAACAGGTGTGGATGATGACAGACAATCAGACCGGTGATGCTGAGTGGCTGGAACAGACGAGAGCGGAAACAAGGTCGCTGCTGAGATCGTTCAGTTTTCAAGTTGTACTTCTAGGAAATTTGCAGCCTTGTCACAATTGAATCAATAATTAAATTTTAAGAAAGACTCGAGACGTTTCCACAGTACCGTTCTTCTGATTAACAGTTCTAGCAAAGTAGAAGTCTTGTTATAAACGCACTTTTTGCCTTTGCTTACTAATGAAGGGTCGGGATGTAATGAAAGGAGAACGACTCGGTATGCCTCACGACAGCTTCACGAAAAAAGATTTGACGGTTTCCGAAACCGCTAACACCTACGTTATAATCCTAATTTAACCTACGCTGGGACGGATGCTACTCGAACTGCAGACGCGTTAGAGTGACACCGTATTTATCGATAACGATTTATACTCCTGGATTAGCAAGATAATTTTTTTTTTCTGCGTTCATCTTGTTTTTTGCTGTGAGCTAGTCGGCGGGGTACGTCTCCTCACAGCGTCTCCTCACAGCGGCTTCCAGGAAAGTTCTGGTAGTTTGGAAACCTCTAATCGGCGTGTCCTGACTAATCTCTATTTAGCACAGCACAACGCAGAATTGCGGCGTATATCCTGCTTATTTATTTGTTGGGACGGACAGACAGAACTGTAATTCTCCCAAGATTGCGATCTCGCTGTGAAGGCCCACTGTCTTGCTGCCATATTTATCTGTTCGGAGCGGTCACGACTAGATGATATGATGGCAGGTTTTATAGACGTCAAAGAGAAAGAAGCTTCTAATCTGGAGAGTTTATAAATAATGACCGGCGCGCTAACCGCGTCCTCGGTGGTCTGTCGTGCTTCGGAGAGGGACGCGAGACTCGAGTCCTACCTCGCTGCATCATGGGAATCTGCTTCGTTCTCGTTTGTTTCACTTATTTGTTCGGACAAGCTGTCTTGAAAATTAAAAAGTGGTTAAAAGTGGTAACTATACACACTATATCTTCCTTTCACTCATCTAATCGAGTATAAAAGTGACGAGTCATTCTGCGTGGTCTGTTTAATCCATACAGAGGCTCGCTGTGTGTGTGGTCGCGCATAACGAAAGAAGACGGCATTTTTCAGGCTCTTATGTCAAATGCCAAACATGTGATCCTCAGAGCTGGCAGGCTTCACTCACGGCCTCGCGCTTAATGAAATCCAGCCACGGTCTCGTTCCGCTGCCTCGTTTTATAGCGGTTAGGTTTAATGTCTGGTTTAGGAAGCTGGTCTGAGATCAGTAATAGCTAGTTACGTGTTTATCTGTGGTATGAGCTCGACATTCTCGCTCGGTTGACACCGCAGTGAAAGTGCATCTCACTGACGCGACATGTACTCGTGGAGCAGATGTTGTTTCTGAGGGTGTATCGCTGGTGTAGCTCAGAGACTGTGTGTACACTTTTTTTTGTTTTTATGTTTTTGTTTTCTACCCCACTCCCAATAGAAATGGCAGAGACGGTCAGTATACAAGTCTGCTATGATCGACTCTGGTGTTTGGATATTAACACCACCTGGAAACCTTTGAATACTAAATTTATTGCTATATATGATATTATGATACTAATATAATCTTTTTTTTGTATTATATTGATAATATTCGATAACGTCACGGTTCTTGGGTGCTGATTTGATTAGAATTGAGATTCTATAAATATCGCGATTTTTATCAACATCCCAATCCGATATTAAATTTTCACACAATTTATTGCAATTTTAAACCGTAATGTTTAAATAAATGAACCCTGTTCTTTACAACGTTAGTTTTCTTACTAACTTTCATTACAAGAAGTTTGCATTTCACTGTTGTATCATCCCCCATATGTATTATTTCTAATAATAATTCAAACTTGGCCTATAACTCGCTCCTTACCTGTAGGATTATAAAGAAACAGCGCCTTAAACGCCTCCAAAGTCTCAAAACTCAAAAGTGAGTGTGCGGGTTGTGCGGCTGCCAGCACTGGGGGCATGCGAGTCTCCTCACATGGGATGAGACGTGATTTTTGACTAATTAGCGCTCGTTTTGTTTTTTAAGACTGGTATAAGCGTGTGTAATGAGTGGGTTTAAGGCAGAAGCTTCTGTGCCCGGTACAGAATCATTCTGGTCACTGGCCGATCGACCCATTTATCTCTATTAGTACAGGTATTCCCAACTTAAGAACGTTCGAGTTACAAGTTTACGCAGATACGAACGGACCACGGTTCAATCAAAAAAAAAACAAAAAAAAAAAAGACACTGCAGTGCACCAGATACCAATATTTGCAATTATATACACAATATTGCCAGTGTGTAAGTGAAATGTATAAAATGTCTAAAGTCCTTCATTTTGTATGTGAGCGCGTGTGTATGAGAAATGATTCAGCTCCACCAGTTTCAATGAACCAGTCCGGAAGCACGATGATAGAAAATGTCTGTCCTGTAAAGCTGTCACAGTCCAATACAGTGGAAAACAGCTCCGAGACAAAACGGCGTCCGGGATTCCCCTCGCGATTTTACCCTTAGCCGCCGAGACAACACTTACATTTCACTGTGAGATTCCTTTCATTAGATGCGATTACGGTTTTTGGCCACATGATGGCAGTGTGGGGAAAGGAGACAGGGATTTAGTCAAGAGGACTGGTATGGTTTATATTGAATATTCATGTCAAATGTGTATAAGACTCACTTTGTCTGACTTAAGAACAAATCGGACTTACAAACATGTTCCCGGAGCCGAACTCGTTCGTAAGTCTGGCACTGTCTGTATAGAATCAGGACATTTTATAAAATCATGCTACTTACCAAATCACAACACAAATATAAAGTGTGTGTTTGTGAATGCGGACTCCAGCCGCATCCTGCTAATTTATTTATCCCCCTCCCCCTCCCCCCCACATTTTAATATTGTAATAACCTTTAAGTGAGTTTTTCTTCCCCCAGGATGATTTGACACTCCTAAAGCTTGATGTGTGATGCGTATTTATCGCCCGTGACAACTAAGATGCGAGTGTTTTCCCGCTTTAACACCGACACACACGTGTGGCAACTCACTTTCTCCTGATTAACCAACAGATTTCCGTGTTAATGTACGCTCCAGCCTCACGCCTGGGGAAGTATGATGGGTTTCTCTGGCTTTTTATAAATACGTTCAGCAAGGCGGAGCTTTCTCCAAACTTGAGCCATGCACAATTATTCGTCTCATCTCTTTTTACTTTGGGATGTTAGATGTGAAGATCGTAAATAAAGTGAAAGGTTTAGCCCTGGTGGTCAGCACACGGCATAATTAAAACCCTGTGTTACAGGAAGTCACGAACGTTCAGATTCAAAGGAGTGCATTGTGACTCTTACAGGAATTAGAGGTACAACTAATTAAATGCCTGATTGAATAACAGTTCAGTAAATGCAAAACTAAATTATAGACAAGCATGATTAACGCTAGCAAGTAATCAGACACCCAAATTAACACAAGCTCTCAAAATTAATCTGTACTTTATTTATTTATTTGTTTTTCCTAATTGGTCCAGCATTCTGATTAGTTTGATTCCGACGAGTCTGAAACGATGTCCGCTATCCAGTCATAATCATGTTACCTGAAACTCTTGGATGCTAAATAGATTTTTTTTTTTAATGCTGTCTATAAAGATGAGACGCATCATTTTCAGCTCATCAGTGAATCGACTTTATTTAGGAGTCAAGTCCACGTTACAGAACCATGTAGAAGCTCATCATTGATCCTCCTTGTTCTACATCCAGGTCCATTCATTCTCGCATAAACTACAATTTAAACATCACTACTGTTACTCTTTGGGTTTCATCTTTACGACGGCATATTAGGGCCAATATGGGATTTAAATAAAAAAATATATATTATGATAATAATAAATAAATAAAAATGAGTTGGAAGGGAAGGGGCAGGGAATTTCCAAGTTAAAAACTTTCAACTTTCATGTCGGAATTGAGAAAAAAATCTAAATTTTTGAGAAAATAAAACCTTGAAAATTTTGTGGGGAAAAATATATATATTTTCAAGTTTAAAATATTTATGAATTTATGAGAAATAAAAGAAATTTGAGCTTAAAACAGAAATTAGTAGTTTTTTTTTTTTTAATAGAATTTTCAAGTTGAAAGTCAAAATTGAGTTATTTTTCAGGGAAAAAAATGGGTGAAATTTTTGTGAAAAAAAATTATTTAAAAATTATTTATTTATTATTTATTTTTTGTTAACTCAAATTTGTGGGGGGTTTTTCTATCAAGGAAGGAAACCATATATACACTTTAACATCGCTTGTTTTGCATTAAACATTCAAAGTTTTTTTTTCTAGAAAATTTCGACTTAAAACCTTAAAATCCATAGTTTTAATTTTGGAAATTCCTCCCTTCCAACTCCCTTTTTTTTTTTTGTGTTTTTTTTTTAAAAATCCCATATTGGCCCTAATACGCTTTCATACATCTTGGTTTCATTTGTGTTTTTTTTTTTCTTCTTCCTTTTCCCCCCCTTTATGTCGACCTGGCACGCTGTTAAACATCCCCGGCACTCAAACACCCAGCGTTTAAACACCGCTGCTGATTTCACTCACACACTGCCACATTAAAGGATAACGCAGCGGCAGCCACGAGGTCAAGAGGTGCCGTTTGCAAATGAAGAGGTTTATCAGAGAAAGGCGCCACGATGGCAGACATCAGAGTGTTTGCAAACACACACGTGCAGAGTTTTGAATATTAAAGCGCTGCGGTGCACCTGCACCTCTTGAATATTGTAAGGAAAACGAGTGCCAGACAGGGTAATGCATTCTCCATGCGCCAGCTGGGGCGAGATGATACTGTACGTGTGTGTGTGTGCTGGGAAAATTAGCAGTTGTAAAAAGAGCACGAGGTTAAACGCGATAAAACACCGCAGTGACGTAGTGCATTTTATGTTATGTAAAAAAATCATACACTATTTCCAAACATATCTTAAAAATTAATAACTAAGTAGCATTACAGGAGATATTTGCATGTCTGTAAAGAAAGCAACATATTTCATGACAGATTTAAACCGAAAAGAACTAACGTAGGCTCCTGGGTTTCTCATGAAATCGAAATCAGCAAGTGTGACAAAGTTACCGCATAAACTTTCCAGCAGATTTCTCCAGCACACTCAGTAAAACCTCCCTGCTGTTTTACTTACAGTACTGTGGTTTGTCATAAGCAAACATTTCCACATAAAAGAAACTTGAGTAATACTATAAACATCTGTATTTGGTGTGAAAATAATCATACAGTTTTGTGCAGGTTTATAAGTCAAGCAGCTGTTTGTGTAGGTTTTACTGAGTGTGCTGGACAATATGCCAGACTTCAGCTAAACAATCCAGCTTAAGTTTTAACATTTTGCGCATTACATTTGAGACATTTTTGTGCAGTGAAATTCTCCAAGCTGATCCAAACAGAAGATTATCGATGAAGAATAGTTTTAGCTGCAAGTTTTCATTAAGACGTTCGTCCTTGCGGTCTTGTTGAACGGATGCTTAAGTAAATCCAAGATGAAACGTGAACAGATTGGAAAAAAAAAAAAATTCTTTGTAGTCGTCGTTTAATGAAGAAACACCTCCTCGTCTACCGCGCCATACGTGTCTCTGTAGTGTTTAAAATCGGATCGATCAGCGTTATTTGGACACGGAATGTTAATGAAGAGGATTTTAATAGAGAATCGATTGGATTCCATGTTGCTGATGGAGTTCAACGCTGCTCACACACACACGGAGCAGAATGCTAAAAAGTAAGTGGAATTAACTGAATGACCAGAGCACTTTTATATCTTCACTCGGGCTGAGAATTAGACTTGTATTTAAGTGACCGAGCACTTTCACGAAGGAAAGGGAAGATCGTGTGTATGCTGTTGTCATGGTGACGAATCGACCACGTCTGAAAGCTCCTTTTTTTTTTTATTTTGAAGCAGAGTGAGTCACTGTTCGAGAATGGCCGCCGCACCGTGTGGGAGTTTTTTTTTTTTTTTTTTTTTTTTTTTTTTTTTTTTTTTTTTTCCCCCAGAAACTTTTCAGGTACATTCTCAAGGTTTCTGCGTGCATCATGTAAGCGCTGGACTCCTGATGGAACAAATGAAACTTTTATTCATGAGAATAAACGCTGAACTAGGGGAGTAGGGAGTGGGGGAATGATTCTCAGACTGCTTATAACACACCTACTGAAATATGCATGTCTCGTGTCGCTAAAGTCATCTCACATATTCATGATTCCTCCTCCGGATCGGTGATATTACGCTTTTATGTTCTGCTGGAGGAAAAAAAAAACACAAACAAACCCAGGCCTGGACACACACATATATTAAAATAAATATTTATTAAATAATCTGTGGCCGCAGCGATTCCGCACACGGCGCCGAGAGTCCCCACTATTTAATATACGATGCTACAGTAATAAAGTCTGTTTATACGCCGCTGCTGAGCTCCTAGTTAAATCTCCTGTGGCTAAACACTGATAAAATAAACAGCAAGGAGGATAGTCGATGATTATAGATTTATAAAATAAGAAAGTAATGGAAACGCACCCGAGAGAGCTAAAGGCACTCGCTTAGACGTCAGAGAACACAAATGAGTTTATGATGTCGACTTTAGAATATAAAGCGCTTCTGCTCTTAAGAGATCCGAGCGAGCGAGTGAGCCGAGCGGAGTGGATTTGTCTCTTTATTACCAGAGTGAGAAGACAAACCGCTCCAAGGTCAGAGCTGCTGCGCACAGAGTCACTCCAGTGTATGCAGGCTTGTAAACACTGCAGCATGAGCTGATTCAGTGTTTAACACGTGTGTGCGTGTGTGTGTGTATACACACAAAAACAAAGGAAGTGGTCACTAATCAAACACCGGACAGAAATCTTAAACAGTATTGATTATTCATCAAATACTCATGTTAACCAAACACCAGTGTTCAACAATCAAATACTCACATTAACACACTGGTGTTCGCTAATCAAACACCAAACAGGAATCTTAAACAGTATTGATTATACACCAAATACTCACATTAACCAAACACCAGTGTTCACTAAACACCAAACAGAAATATTAAACAGTGTTCATTGTACATTAAATACTCAAATTAACAAAACACCAGTGTTCTCTAATCAAACACCAAACAGAAATCTTACGGTATTGATTATACAACAAATACTCATGTTAACCAAACACCAGTGTTCAACAATCAAATACTCACATTAACCAAACACCAGTTTTTGCTAATCAAACACCAAACAAATATTAAACAGTATTAATTATTTACTAAAATACTCACACTAACCAACACCAGAGTTTGCTATTCAAACACCAAACAGAAAACAGATGCATTGATTTATACATCAAATACTCATGTTAACCAGTTGAACACCAGTGTTCACTAAACACCAATTAGAAATATTAAATACTATTGATTATACATCAAATACTCATGTTAACCAAACACCATTGTTCAACAATCAAATGAACACATTAACCAAACACCAGTTTCCGCTAATCAATCACCAGACAGAAATATTAAACAGTATTGATTGGTTAACATGAGTATTTAATGTACAATCAATACTGTAATATTTCAGTTTGGTGTTTGATTAGCAAAACCTGTGAGTATTTGTTGAACACTGGTGTTTGGTTAACATGAGTATTTAATGTCCAAACACCAGTGTTCACCAAATACTCACATTAACGAACACCAGTGCTTGCTAATCAAACACCAAACAGAAATATTACAGTATCAGTTATACATCAAATACGCACATTAACCAAACACCAGTGTTCACTAAACACCAAACAGAAATATTAAATAGTATTGATTGTACATTAAATACTCATGTTAACCAAACACCAGTGTTAGCTAATCAAACACCACTATTATAGACAAAAATATTACTGTATTAATTATCAAAATATTCACATTAACCACCACCAGTGTTCAGCAATCAAATGCTCACATTAGGCAAAAACAATTTATCAAATACCAAATACGAATATTCATTCTCCACTATTAACTAAACACCGATGTACACTAGTTAACTACCAACTATAAATATTAACCAAACACCAGCATTCAGAAATCAAATGCTAATATTAACCAAATACAATCATAAATCAAACACCAAGCAGAAATAGTAAACAGTTTTGATTTATACATCAGATACTCATGTTAACCAAACACCGGTGCTTACCAAACACCAAATCCCACGATCGATCAAATACGGATATTCATTCTCCACTATTGTTGCAAGCACTAACATTAACTAAACACCGATGTACACTAGTTAACTACCAACTATAAATATTTACCAAACACCAGTATTGAGAAATCAGATGCTAATATTAACCAAATCAAACATCAGAATTTCATATTCCTGACTAAAGCATCAGATACAAATACACCAAACACCAATATTACCCAGACACCAGAGTTCACCAAACCCGACATATAACCATCAAACAAACACCAGTGTTTGTCAAACAAATATTAACTAAACACAAATATGAAAAATTAAATCTCTAAACACAAATATTAACGAAGCGGCAGTCCCGAGTAGTTTTGCAGTCAAACACAAACACCATCCAAACACCTGTGGTGACCAGTACTCATGAGTACTCATAATAACCCAACACCAATGTTCAACACCAAATGCATCCAATAATCAGATATAAGTATTAACTGAACACTGGTGTTTACCAATTAAGTACTCGTATTAACCCAACACCAGTGTTCATCAAACACCATTTTCGTGCTCCAAACCAAAACATCCACTACATTACTCGGCCATCATGCTGCAGTATTCACCAGATCCACCCCAGATACCTCAAGGCCGCCTCAAACACCATTGTATCATCTTATTAACAACAATCCCCCTGTCTCACTGAAACACCGGTAAACAGCTGGTCTTCAGAATCAATACTGTTCTTTAAACACAAACCAGAACTTCACGGCCGGTCAGAGCGAGCCTGTTCGCACAGATCCAGTCCTCGTTCCTTTGCCCGTGTCAGCTTAAATGAAACACATTCAATTTAGAGCTCAAAGGAGGCAAAGTGTTTTTTTTTTTTCTTTTTACGAAAGAAGCGGGGAGGACGCGTCTCTCCTCTGGGTCATTTCCATCCAAATTGGAAAGGACGGAAAATGGAGAGCGCCGCTTTGTACTCTTCAGTTTGCTTATCCTCGCTGTGTTTATGCATTAAGCTTATACATGCCCGTGTTTGTGTGTGTGTTGCCAATTTCTCCATACTGCATCATTTTTGAATCAGCAAAGTGAACACAGATGGGAAATAAAACATTTTTTTGAAAGTAAGTAGCGAATGCTTTGAGGTGCACGAGTGTGCTGCCTACTTAGGGCCCCTTCTTTCCTAGAGAACCTACCACAGGGGTATCCCATTAACCATCATTATAAGCGAGCAGTTTGTTGCGAGATTTGGTTGTTTTTCACTCGCAAGCGAGTGTTGAGTTTATAAACCCTCGCGCACATGCGGCGTTGTGTACATTTGCATGAACAGCACATGCCAACACCCCTCTTGTTTCTGTTTTGGTTTGCTAATTACGCTCTTTTCAGATTTCCATCGAGTGTTCGCGCTCGAGTGGAGCGGCTGCGCGCCTAGAAACACTTCTGTCACTTTCTCACACTCGCGCGCGCACTCGCACACACTCTCTCAGACACACACACACACACACACACACACACACACCGTATATGGTGCGAACGCTACACGCAAAGCTGTGACACAGCTGCTGGCTGTTTACCCCATCACTGATTAACGAGCCGATAATTATTGATTATTAACATTTGTAAATGATTATGATTGTGATGGCGTTCTCTTATGTCAAAAAATAGAAAGGAAAAAAACAAAACAAAAATGGTTTTCCCAAGATGCTGCAACAAACCTGTGATGTCAAATTATCCAGAAGCCCGTGTGAGAATGTTTAGAATAATTCTTAATGGAGTTTAATAAAAATACACGCCGGATCTGTCACTCAGAACCGAAACAGTTTTATTTAGTATTTCAAAAGAATTTCAACATGTCTATGTTTTCGTCTCTGTATAAATTTCCTCGATATCGAGTCTGAATGAAATTGTTCCTAAACATCCTCCTCATCATTATTATTCTAACACTTGTGCCCCCGCCCCCCCCTCCTCCTTTTTTTCTTTTTCATGTCTCCTCTCCTGCCTTCGTCCGGCTTTCCTTCATAAAAGGTAAGACTACGTTCTCAAAAGCGTTTTTTTTCTGAAATGATCAGTATATACTGGTTGTACTTGACATTTCACCACCCGCTGCTCCGACACCTCCATAGCCAGGCGTCTTAACCACGACCTGTCAGTAGGTGGCAGCGTCTCGTATCATAATGCCAGCTTTGCTCTTCAGTTCACACCCTTTTTTTTTCTTTTTATTTATTTATTTATTTTTTTTTTTTTGGGAAAGTCTACACAGGTTCATCTCCCTGACTACCATCAGCATGCCAGTGTTGTTTTTTTTTTTAATTCAAAACATACACACAGATTCTCATTATATTTTCATTAATATTCATTGCTAGGCTTTTAAGCACCTGGGAGGTGCACGCTCTCAAAAAAAAAAAAAAAAAAAGGTCCCATGTGCATCGTTTTTTTTTTCTTTCTTCTGTTTTTTTTTCTTCTGTTTTTTTTTTTTTTTTTATAAAAAAAAAAAAAAAGCTCTGTATTGCGTCAGCACTTTTATAAGGCCTGTATAATATGTTCAGTTTAATTTTTCACGTTTCTGCTTGCTCAGGTGCAGCTGGTAGTTTTTATGCTAAAGATTCATTTTTTTTTCCTATCAATAATGTATAACCGTGTGTAACTAAGCCCGTCATATATTATATTGCATCATGCATCACGTCGCTTGTTAAGGTATCAGTGGTGGGTTTCTCATCTACCACGTGTGACAACCCCGGCCGGGTTCGATTCCCCTCAAAGATTTAGCCGTCTGTATCGAACCTCAGATTTTTCGAGGCCTGTTGTGTTAATAGTCATTAATCTCTAATGAAACATGAGGCTTATAAGAAGCTCCAGGTGTCAGTGTTAGATATCCGGACAAGAACGAATTCATTAGGATTAACAAAATCGACGCAACGTGCAAGCGCGAGTAGATGACCGGCGCGCTGTAAGACTGCACTGAGGTCAGGTGTGTGTGTGTCTACGTACGTGGTGTGTTTGTGTTTGTCTTTACGGACTCCCAGACTTGCTTTGCTGTCACATCCAATGTTCACACAGATGGAGACGAGACGCTGCTTCCTTAACTTCAAACATAAAAAAAAAAAAAAGCGCACTGTCTGTCGGAGTTGTGCTCGTATCCTTTGAACTCGAGGCTTTTGAACTTGCCACGTTTTTTGCGAATCACGGATCCTTTGAGTTTCGGCTCCGATAAGGGTGAAAGAAGAGACTGTGGTGGTTTAAAAATTGGTAGCGGGAGGTGTTTCAGAAGTACCGTCAACTTAATAATAAAAATAAACAATCTTTTATAAATAAATTTTTTTAAAAAGTTTTAACGATTTATCAAATTTGACTTCTTTAGGTCGTTCATGTTATACGTTTTATATTACACCCATATAAATTGGATAAATATTGATACTTATGCAGACCTTAGTTTTTACATCATCGATAAACAGATTTTTTCACGTTGCAATATCAACTGTACGTTTTTTTTTTTTTTTTTTTTCCTCCTTTAGAATTAGTAATTTATGGTAATTAATTCATTTTAAGTGGTTACTCACTAGAGTTTCCCCACAAAAACGGCAGAAATTATAATTTCATTAGAACAATTATTACTTTGCGGTTGGGTGTTGAAAACACGCGGGTGGAGTGTGGTTATAGGAAAATAATCAAGGTCATGAAGTTACTCCAAGTACAACAATTGCTAAGACTGTATAAATGAAAAGTTTTTATTAGTTGTATTAATAGCTACGTTTATTGTTGTGGAAGATCTAAAACACTGGCGCCGGAGACTCCTTCCAAAAATGTTATATTACTAAATTGTTCCCTTGAAAGTGACCAGTTAGTATAGAAACCTATTAAAACCAGCACATTAACTTGGATAACAGCTTCAGAGTCAGGAACACCGCTGTGGTGTAAACATTTAATATCCCTTCAGCAGCTTTAGCGCTCACCAAAGAAAACCCCAGTCGTGACAACCATATGGTTAATCGCGCGGCTCTAATAAATCGTCTCAGGTAGCGTTTTTTTCTTCTTCTTCCCCTCACAAAGTAGCGCTGAGCGATCCCGGCGTCCTCTCTGATGTTTGCTTTAATCCGTTAACGTGCGCCGCACAGCGCCGCTCCTCCATCTGCTCTTCGTTAAAAGCCCGCGCTTACTTCTGAGAAGCCGAACCTTCAGCAATCACACAGCGAGAGCGTGCCACGGCGCTCCCGCTCTTTCATCTCCCTTGTTTATTCCCTTTCACCGCTAGTCCGTGTATTTTGTTTCTTTTTGGCTAACGGTCGCGTCCGTGAGATAAAGTGAAATGTCTGGGGCGCGGCACAGGGTTTATACACCGACATCCCATGTCGGAAAGCGAGACACTTCACATATACATAGTGACTTGTGATTATGTCCTGCATCTTTTAGTTATTAACCCCCCACCCCCCCCCCCCCCCCGCCACGTTACACAGAGTACCCAGAATCCAACAGTCCTAATGAATGGGTGGGGGGGGTCTTGCTCTGCTGTACACACATTAAAGAATGCATTAAGGAGAAAGTGTGTGTGTGTTTAGGACGTTGTGAGGATCAAAAAGGATTAAAGGTCCTCACTAAGATAGGCTCGAGTCAAAGGTCCTCACTAGGTCCTAGGTGAACCGGAAGTGTGTGTGTCGGGTGACGCATGGAAAATCATAACTCACCTTAGTTCAGAAGAGTTTAATGATGATGTTTTCACTGCGTGTTTAACTTTTTACCCTTTCCGACACATTCCTTGTTTTTATTTGGGCTTTAGGGCAGGAAGGATTCGGGTTTGCGGTGCCGGGGCCTCAGATGTCTCTCGCTGAGCGCAGCACTGATGAAATATTTCAACACCAGTGATAAAACACATTGTGACTCTCATGCATGGCAGAGGACGCTCTGAATTTGTAATTTCTTGAAATATATACACCTTTATATCTATATTTTGTAAAATAGACAATCCCTCTGGGGAAACAACGCTCTCATTATAGAAAGTATTGGGGGGGG
>JAQMYG010000013.1:15328577-15339127 GCA_030014215.1 Clariallabes teugelsi
AGAGAGACTGGACTGAGGACAGAGAGACTGGGTTACAGGGAGAGAGACTGGACTGAGGACTGAGAGACTGGGTTAAAGGGAGAGGGACTGGACTGAGGACAGAGAGACTGGGTTACATGGAAAGAGACTGGACTGAGAGACTGGGTTAAAGGGAGAGAGACTGGACTGAGGACAGAGAGACTGGGTTACAGGGAGAGAGACTGGACTGAGGACTGAGAGACTGGGTTAAAAGGAGAGAGGCTGGACTGAGGACAGAGAGACTGGGTTACAGGGAGAGAGACTGGACTGAGGACAGAGAGACTGGGTTAAAGGGAGAGAGACTGGACTGAGGACAGAGGGACTGGGTTAAAGGGAGAGATTGGGTAAAAGTAAAGAGACCGGGTTGAGAGGGAGATAATCTGGACTAAGAAGGAGAGACTGAACCGGGGATGATGATGAGTGGACAAAGGGAGATATTACGCTTAGTACGAAGCTGAAGTGTGGTGAGACAGACTCGACTGAATGAGAGAGACTGGACTGAAGGAGAGCTCAGACTGGGAGAGAGAGACTCTGGACTGAGAGAGTTGATGCCATATTGATATCTCTGTTAGAAGTGAGTAAAGTGTGTGTTACAGTGAGACCGTTACGTTAGACTCCTCCCCTCAATGTAACACTGTCTCTCTGAGCTCCACTGATAAACTCCGATCTGATCGCCAGGTGATGATGATGTCACAGCGGCCTTTACAGCGACTGACCAATCAGCAGCTCTCGATACACTCAGGATCCTAAATAAGAACAAAAAAAACACTCCCTATTTACAGTCACACTCTTCTTGTCTCTCTCTCTCGACAAATTCACCTCCACTGTCGGTATAAATGGAATGGAAATTTATGCTTTTCAGTGAATCGTTCTTTGTCTTTTTTTTTTTTTTCTGTCTGGTGCATTATTTTCCTAATTTCATTTTTGTTTCTGATTTGATCATCGCAGATTGAATTATTCGCACTTTAATTTCCGCTTTGAGTCCAGGCAGCTCGCTTTACACATCAAGCACGCACTGAGTCAGCACATGAGCTTCACTGCGGCTTCAGTTCGGGCTGAATTAGAAACTGTTTCCTCCTCGTGTGTGCGTGTTGTTGTTGTTCTGTTCTTCTACAGATTTACAATAAGTGTGAATAATTGAGTCTGATAGCTGCAGCCGGGGGAGTTTAGATGGACACGGAGGTCCAGGGGGTGAGAAATACCCCGCGCTCAGTCATGGGGAATAACTCTGAGAGGAGGAGGGGTGTGTCTGTGTGTGTGTGTGTTTGGGGTGTGTATGGCAGATTCCAGTGTGTCTTTCCAGCATCGACAGTGCCGTGCATGATGGCCGTAGCAAACGTGATTATTAGCGATAACGTCTAAGCCTTCCGAAAAGTACGATGTCGCACGCTCCGAGGAGAAGGGTTACCTAGCAACCACGACAGGATCTTTCAAAACGATAAACATTAACATACACAACGGTGTTTGTTATTCAGTAACTCATTCCAGACCCGTAGACTTCCCTGGACTTTCAGGGGTTAATATTCGACAGGATAATCCTGTTTACTTTTGGATCAGCAGTTGTTGTACAACCACTTGTTGTAAAGATTTACGTGTAGCGACGTGCAAAAAGGGCTTCTCCGTGCGTTCAGCTTATTATTAGCTAGCTGATTTACCTACATCAGGGAACGTTACCTCGCTGAGCCACGAATACTACAATTAACACCTACAGTCGTAAAAAAATCCAGAAACCCCACCTCAGCGCGGTATGAAGATCGCACTTGTTTTCCTCGTTGTTTTGTGAGTCGAGTAGTGAATATTAATGAGTGACGGGGATCTGCTTCATGAATATTCATGAGCCCTGGGTGGTCCGAGAGCGAGGAACGAAAAGAACAAATTCTTCAGAGTGAAATGTTATTTTAAGAATATTGTTCGGATAATTAAAGTTTTTAATAAAGTACGATTTTAAGAAAATATAGCGTAAATGTGAACGAAGATATTGCGTCAAGTTGCCGTTCTAGTTTGAGTTTTGTTTTTTGTTTTTTTTCATGACCAGAAGCTACCATATATAAAAATGTTAAATATCACTACAATAATTAACACTTTACAAACGCAAAGTGTTAATTAACACTTCTAAAATGACATCATAATGGTCATTAGTCATTAGTATTTCCTCTTTAAACGCAGTTGCACCCAAACTGCGATGGCGCAGGTGCTTGGGCCCGATCATCGTTGCTTGCATCTATATTTTATGTGTATTCCTAGACAATTAAAAAAAAAAAGATTTCAGTAGAAGAGTAAGGTAAGAAGTAAGGTTTTAGCTAAAAAAAAATTTTAGCTAAAACTTAATAAATAAATGCTGCGTTAGCCTTTTTTTCTGTGTGAACTTCCTCTGAGCAACAGAACACTAACTTCACTTATGATGTCACACTTTGGTGACATTAAATTCCGTTCAGCCAGTTTTGCATGATTTGCTTTGACGAAATCCGGCTGGACTAGTAGACAGACAGAACTTTTTTCTTGCTCCAAGTTCTGACACCTTTTTTTCTAGAAATTTCCTAGAAATGTTTAGCTAAAACCTAATAATAAATAAACAACAACGCACCAACTTCCCTTATGATGTTACAATGGGTTTAAATGCGTAAATTCGGGTAGACTTTATTAGTTACTAGCGTAAGTACCCATTATTGACCCTCGTTTTTCTGTGGAGTTTCTCCGACCAACAGTACGCTAACGTCCCTTCTGCTGTTTTAATAATTAGAAGTTTTATCTACCTGTTTTTTCACTCGAACCAGAGATGATGCAGTTAAAAACTAAATAAAGTCTTCAATGTGTGGAGACTTTCTATAGAAGAGAAACGACTCAGGTGCCTCTGCTGAATCGACTCGAGTCAAGAATCGACTCCTTTTAAGCGATTCAGAAATCAGAGGCCCTCCCTCTCCCTCACACTCTCTCTCTCTCTCTCTCTCCACCCCTCTCTCCCTCCCTTCTCTCGGTCTCCTCCTCCTCTCTCCTCTGTCCTCCTCCTCCTCCTTCTCCTTATTCCATCGCAGCCCTTCGTGGACGCTACACGGAGGGCTGACTTTGAGTTGCGCGCTGTGTGTGTGTATGTATGTGTGTATGTGTGTGTGTGTGCGTGTCTGCGTGCGTGTGTGTACAGGATTATTGTGTGGATTGTTTATTCTCCTGCCTTTTCATTTCGGACGCCGCGCGTCTCCAGCTTGTCCACGGAAATAAGCAGAGAGAGACAGAGAGCAGAAAGGAGGGAAAGAGAGAGAGAGAGAGAGAGAGAGACGGAGCATGTCCGCCGCATCGCGCACGGGTTTCGGTCCTCCCGAGCGCGCGCACCGCGAGCCGCAGTAGCAGATCAATTCATATAGAGATAAAGAAATAAACAGGAACCAGGAGGCTCGTCCTCTCCTCCTCCTCCTCCTCCGCCTCTCTGTTCGTCTCTCTTTCTCTCGTCTGTGTGCGCCGGCGGATCTCCAGCAGCCATGGGCTTCTACGGCACCTTGAAGATGATTTTTTACAAAGTGAGTACCGGCTGCGTGTGTGAATGCGTGCCTGCGTCTCTCTCTCTCTCTCTCTCTCCCTCCTTTTCTCTCTCTCTCTCTCTCTCTCTCCGCCCTTGAGCACACGCCATGAGCAGGTTTGATTTACCGAGCGTGTGCGGCACGACGCGCAATTTTATGGCCACTGCGCAAAAACATTACCCGACTTGTGTGTGTGTGTGTGTGTGTGGTTTAATTATTATTAAAAAATTATTTTTTTAAACAATTATTTCTTCTTAATTCCTTCCCTGGGTGGGGTGCTATTTATATCGGGGTTGAGGCGTGGCTGTGATGCACAGCCTTCATATGGATCCACACATGCGTTATAACCGCTCTATAGACGTGCGTAACGCACAGGCGTTAACCGTGTGTGTGTGTGTGTGTGTGTGTGTGAGAATCAAGGTGTGTTGGATGAGGATCTATATATTCCTTGACTTCACTGAAGCCATCTGGTCATCAGCATCACTGCACCTGTGCTCACAAGAGCGCGCACACACACACACACACACACACACACACACACACACACACACACATTTTCATATTATTTATATATTCAAGACACGTCTCCAGTTCTCACATCTCAATATCGAATCTATATAGAAGTTGGATACACGCTGATATCCTGTTGAGTGCTCAGTGTGATCCCTGCGTTCTCTTCAAGGGTGTGTGTGTGTATTTGTGTGTTGGAGCAGAACGGAACGCAGTATCGATTACCGAACAGGTTTTATGACACACTGGGATATACATCATCCCATCCCGGACGAACCCCCCCCCCTAATTGTAGCGCGAAGGCCTTAATCGCTAAGGAGTGCGCGTATGAGATTCGGAACGCTGCATGCAGTAATCTCGGCGTCCGTGTCACTGAGATTACAACACAGCAGAGAGAGAGAGAGAGAGGAAATGCTGATTCGACATACAGCGAATGCGCATGGGTACATGGGGTTTAAATAAATAAATAAGTAAATAACAAACCCTGCTGGGTTATAGTTTAATAATAAAAAAAAATCTTAGTGCTAGCTGGTTATTAAGGGTGTGTTGGTCCTGTGGATCATCATTTAGTTATTAATAAGTTAATTGCAATCAGTAATCAGTGACGTATACAGTACTTTCTTAGTGAAGGACAAACTCCCAGAGATCATGAGGAAGGAACCAGACTCCAAAGGGAACCCGTCCTCATTTGGGTGTGAGACCAGATAGCGAAACCGCTACTAAAAAAATTTTTTATGGAACTTTGTGTTTTCAGGGTAAAAGTGCGACAGGAAATTAGTTTTATTTAACATGAAGTCCAACGTTGTTAAGGTTGAAGTTCTACCACCTGAGCTTAAAGATGCAGAGATACGATTCAAATATTAGATCGTGATACCTGGAGAGACATGCGAATGTACCATGATATCTCGATATCTAGGTTTTGATAACATGACACTAAAAAAAAAAGCTTGTGTACAACAATACCTCATTTTAAGCTAAAGTCGATGAAAAATGTTTTTAAAAGCACCAAATTTGATCTGCTTCTAATCACGTTTACCTGCAGAAAATATATCGTAACCTGATTCATCACCATCGTATATCACGTCTAGCATCGAACAACCCTAACTGAAAAAGTTACAGAATCACTTTAAATTGATCAGGCGCTAACCGAGCAGTTGGCGGCGGCGCTCAGTATCGGATCGTTAACGCCTCTTAAATTGTTCGAATGCTCAAGTCCCCGATTTCCTGTTGTGAGCACCGTTATCAGGTTCAGTCGTCACGAACCTCTGACAGGCCGTGATATCTTTTTGTAACATTACACACAAAAAAAAAAACTAAACATTAAATAAATGTCAAACACGTATATTGTTTATGAACGTTTTGTACTGCAAGACTTTTTTGAAACCGTTAAAAATTGGTATGAGCAAGAAGGAAATCCCAGTACCGTGTGTGTGTGTGTGTGTGTGTGTGTGTGTGTGTGTGTGTGTGTGGGGTTGGGTGGCAAAAGAAGCAGTGAAGCTCGACTAATGAGATCTCATACAGTTCTCCAAACACCAAGTTCTCAACATGTCTTAGGTTGCATTTTAGGTGGAGATTTGCATACCTTCACACACGCGCACACACACACACGCGCACACACAAATACCCACACCTACACTCTTAAACACACCTGTTCAGCCCTCAGGTGGAAATTCACCACACACGCTATGACCATACAGCTTTGCATACTCAGTAAGTAGAATGTAAATGAAAGGTTGCGCGCGTGTGTGTGTGTGTTTAATTAAATGCTTGGCGATGAAACTTTGTTTATTAATAAATTGTTTAGATTAATTATACAGCCTCTGCTGTAGCTGATCTAAAGAGAAATCCATCTCCTACACCCTGCTAATGTGATACTTGGATATTTATCACAATATAGTTAATGTGGAAAGTTCCTTCCTCCAGTTCCTCATTTGTGGAACATCCCATAATTCCCTTCACTGCGCATGCAGTTGTCACCATGGAGAACGCCTGCCTCGCCAGCCAACGTTGTTTAATCTTGTTCCTGATAAAGCGTTTGTGTTTATCGATCGACGTTCCCATGGCTACATTGTGTTATCTAGGCTAATGTAATCGGTTATATGCCCTCATGTGACCACATGGTAACGCGCGATTAATGCCGTGTTCAACAGCTAGAAACGCTCAGTTTTCACGTACGTTACATACACAGCAGCATTTTAGTTTGTGAAAGTTGGTGTGTATATAAAGTTTGCTATTAGTAATAATGGTAATAGCAGTAATAAGATTATTATTATTATTATTATTAGGAGTTGTTGTAGTAGTAAGTGTCATGGTGTTAAAGTTAATCATCATAAAGGTAGTAGGAATATAATTATTTTTAATACTAATAGTATTGGTGGTATTTAGTAGGAGTGATAACAGTGGTATTATTATTAGTTATGGTAGTAATAGGTTGATTATTAATAGTAATAATGTAATTATTAACAGAAGTCATAGTAGTTGTGCGTTTGTTGTTTTGTTAGTATCAAAATTATAGTTGAATGAATGTTTTGCAGTAGTAACAAAAGTAGTCTGAGCATTAGTAGTATTAGTGATAAAATTGTGTAGTAACAACAGTAATAGTATGAATACCATTTGTAGTAATGGTAACAGTCATAGGTTATCTACTGTATAAGTAGAAAAAGTGGTAGCATGATCATTTGGAGTCATACTAGTAGAAGTAGTAGGTACAATAATAGTAACTTTAGTAGTAATACTAAAGTAATATTGTAGTAGTGACAGTACTAGTACGTTACTTGTAACAGTAGTATGATTATTAATAGCTATCATAGTAATTGTGGTGTTATGATTAGATGTTTATTATAGAAATAGTAATATGCTTATTAGTAGAAATGGTAATTAATTAAAATAGTTTGCTTATTTGTAAGGTTGCACACATTTATAAGAAATAAATCACAGGTTTATTTTGAAACATATTGTGAGTGCAGTTTAAACTGTGAAATGTACCATTTTTATTCAAGCATATTTATGACAAATGATCTCAAATATTGCTAAACACCCTCTTACCACCTCAAAAGTATATATATTAACAACTATGCTCATATCATGTTTAATAAAGTTTTACACGAGTAACTGTGCATTGTTGATTATTAGACAAAAACTAGTGATACTAACATAACATAAGAAATTGTAGTTATTGTAGTAGTATAAAATAAAATTAATAGGTATAACAGTAGAATGATTATTAGTAAAAATGGTAGTTATAGTAATAGTTTGTTACTCGAAGTAGTATTTATAGTAGCAGTAGTAATAGTAGCATGAATGTTATTTGTAGTAGTTGTAATTATAATAGTATGATTATTAGTAGCAATCATAGTAATGACAGTCATAGGATCAGGGTTGCAGTGTAAAAAAAAAAAAAAAAAAAAAGAGGTAGGTAAACTACTGTATGAATTATTATTTTGATTTGAAATTAAGTAGCATTTAATAAATAAAGGTAGATTCAATCAAAGGCACTATAGAAGATGTTTTAATATCAGCTACTTTACCAATCAAATAACCAAACAATCCGGCATGAAGCTCCAATGGGAGAAAAGGTTTAATTTAATAATAAAAAAAATAAAAATCACAACACTACCTGACTACCCTATAAGATACAAGAAAATTCACAACACACGTTTATTTATGTGCTTTGCGTTCAAGGTCTTTTCCCAGCATTGCGAGTCTTGCCAGTTGACATAGTCGTGGTAAGAATAGGAGTATAGTTATTAGTACTAGAAATGGAAGTCGTATGATTATTTGTGGTAGTAGTGATAATAGTATGATTTATCACTTGTATTAAGTAATAAATAGCAGTAGGACTATGATAGGAAAACATTCTTAGTAGTAATAGTGACGGTATTTGTAAGTGTTTGTGGGAATAATAGTAGTGTGATGCATTTGTATTAGTAACAATAATATGTTTATAATATATTGTGGGTATGATTATTATTTTTGTGTTAGTAACAATAGTAGGAGTACAAAAGTATCATTTGTAGTTGTAGCTGTAGTTCTGCCTTGTTTGTTTAATAAGTTTACAAATGGATTAGTGAGTATTATTTTATATTGTATGAGGGGTATGAGTGGTTATTTGAAGTAGTCAGAATAGTAGTACGGTTGGTTATTAGTAGAAATGGAAGTAGCATGATTTTGTGGTAGTAGTAATATACTTTTAGTAGTAGTATTAGTAGTTTAATTGTAGTAGTAGTATAGTTGCTTGTAATAAGTATGATTATTAGTAGCTATCATAGTAATTGTGGTGCTATGATTAGAATTTTATGATAGAAATTTTTTTTAGTATGATTATCATTTGTAAAAAGTAGTAGAATAAGTAATGGTAGCAGTAGAACTATGAACGAAGGAATAGATTCTTAGTAGTAATAGTGATGGTATAAGTATTCGTAGGAATAATAGATAGTAGTGTGATGCATTTGTATTAGAAACAACAATATGATTATAATATATTGTAGGTATGATTATTATCTTAGGATTAGTAACAATAGTTGTAGTCCAAAAGTATCATTTGTAGTTGTAGCTGTACTTCTGTTGGTATTAGTAGAAATATCATTAGTAGTAGCAGGAGTTTACAAGTTAGCATTACATAATAGACAATAGTTTTTTTCCAGTGTTATTAGTTGTTGCAGTAATTATAGTAGTAGAATCATTAGTTAATTTGGGTTGTTATGAGCTGTTACAGTAATAGTAGTATAATTGTTAGTAGTAATAGTAGGCATTAATTGTACAGGAGCTCTGAGTGCTAAAGGTTCTTGATCTGTTGGGGTCAGAGTTCAGTGTTGGTCGAAGTGAGCACTTTGTCATAGCTCCTCTGACGGAACTTAAAGGTTGTCGCAGTGTTGGTGAGCCCCACACACACTGTCTCACCACACACACACACACACACAACCTGACTTTCATTTGAGTTATCTATTATTGAGCAGGGAATCCCCACTGAGGCTGGTGTGTCGTTTCCAGAGGAGCCCTGCGCATCAGCAACAAAGCAATAAAAAAATAACAAGGAAATTAAACCAACAGCAGCAGATTAGTCTGAGAAATATAAAATAAATAAAACGATCCGGTACGCTTGAACAGAGCATGCATAAAATAAATCCAGCAGCCAGGAATTAAAGCATACAGACGGTCATAAAAAAAATAAAAATAAAAAAAAACAGAAGCCGATGATCACTATTCAGGAAGGTTTTAAAAACCGCCAAGTAAAAATCTCCCGCTGATCGTAGAATCAGAAATTCAATCGCAAAAAGCCATGAAACTGATCTGCTGTGTGTCAGACAGATGAGCGTGTACAGTAAAGACAGACAGTGAGAATCATAAAGCAGTGAAAAATAACCGAGCACAACGTTTCAGCTCATTCCAGGTGGGAAAAAAAGTGAGTTCTGTACATTGGAGCCTGCAGGCCTGAGCCAACATGCCTATCTCGTCTCTTTATATACACACACACACACACACACACACACACACACACACACACACACACACGTACGCATGCACACACGTACAATGTATATGAGGTCATCTCTCTGAGAGCAAACGGTGCGTTTAGATCTCTAAAGCTCCCTGTTAAACAAACAGACAAAGACTGTGTGTGTGTGTGTGTGTGTGTGTGTGTGTGTGTGTGTGTGTGTGTGCGCGCACGAACCTCGCCTTCTTAAACCAGAAAAGAACGATTTAGGGCATTTTAGGAAAGTGAGAGAGGGGAAAAGATGGAAAGAGACAAAGAAAAAAATGACGTCAATAAGAAAGAAAGAGAAAAGTTTTGAAAGTATGAAAGTAACATGGTGGAACAACTGAATGAATGTCAGGAAGAAAAAAAAGAGGAGGAACATTTTAATGAGAAAATGAACAACTGAAAATAAAAAAAAAACAAAGTGAAAGACAAAAGATGGCAAGAAAAAAAAAAATAAGTTAAAGGAAAAAGTAGTTTTCTAGTAATAGTAAAATAAGAGTAAATAAAGAGGAGGAGAAGAAGTGAAATAGCAAAAAATGAGGAATGAAGGAAGATAAAAAAGAGAGAGGGGGATAAAAATCTGGAAACTACAACATTTAAAACAGCAGAAGTAATAGTGAACGAGTGCAGGTATTAGAAATAGTACAAGCGTGCAGCCGTGTGAGTGTGTGTGTGCGCGTGTGTGTATATACTGTATGTGTGAGTGCTTAACCGTGTGTGCATCTGTGAGTATGTCTGTATGAGGTGTGAGTGTATTTGTGTGTGTGTGTGTGTTTTCCAAAGTGAGTGTATATCTGTGTGAGTATGTATACATGCGAGTGTACATCTCTGTGTGAGAGTGCTTAACGGTGTATGTTTATCTGTGCGCAAAAGTGCTGAGTCGTGAGTGTGTCTGTGTGCGAGTGTGTGTAGACAAGTGCGAGTGTATATCTGTGTGCGAGAGTATTTACCAATGTGCGAGTGTATATCTGTGTGCGAGAGTATTTACCAATGTGCGAGTGTATATCTGTGTGCGAGAGTATTTACCAATG
>JAQMYG010000013.1:15361888-15375214 GCA_030014215.1 Clariallabes teugelsi
ATGGCACGGCGCTAAACCGGACGTCACACGCCGCTCTCGATTCGTTTCCGACGCCGAGGGAGGAACATGGTGGACTTTTTTTTTCTTGTTAGACCCGAGTCTTTAAGTGCTGTTCCAGATCCTCAGTGCGGTTTCGTTTCTGTCGTCGCTGTTCTCTTCCTCGTGTTGGCTCAGTACCGTCGCTTCATGGGAGATTCAAAATTCTTGTTTTTAAGCTCTTTTCTAAACCCCGCCCCTTCCTGTTCCTGTTCTCCCAGTGGCCAAACTGAACTTAATGCTGCTAGTCACTCATGCGGGACTTGTTTTTTTTTGTTTTTTGTTTTTTTTGTTTTGTTTTATTCCTCCACTGGCTGTGACGTTTTAGTCCCAGACTAAATCCTAAAAAAATAAAAATAATAATAATAATTTAAAAAAATCTACAAAAGACACACACAAGACATGAAATCTGACTTTTTCTTTAGTTTTTTTTTTTTGCCACTGAAACTTGAGCCAAATGTGCCTCTACGAGGCTGAAAGAATGAGCGAGGATCCGATGATCACGGACAGTTACGCTGAGTGTGTGTGCCGCGTGTCTGTGTGTGTGTTTGAGCATCGTTCACACATTCCTTGGGACGAAAGTTCTGTTGGGGACGTGTTGGATGGATTTTTTTTTGTTTGTTTTTTTTTGGAACAGCAGACCGGATCGGCGGAAAGACTCGCTCGTCGCTCTTTCCGAAGAGGGGACAAAACAACAAAAAAAAGCGTCAACGTAGCCAAACCTGTTCGTCTCATTCTCCGAGTCACACACTCACGCTGAACTGTGAAACTGGTTTAACACTGTATATTACGATTTAAAACAAACATCAAACAAAAGAAAAAAAAAAAAAAGAAAAGTTCTTTCTCCAGTTTTTAGTTTTTATTTATAGTCTGGTTTAAGAAAATCAGATGATGGAGGGTTTTTTTCCCTTTTTTTTTTTTTTCTTTTTTGATTTTTTTTTTTTTTCCCAGTCCAAACTGCCTGGTGTAACAGACAGATTAAAAAAATACAGCAAACCTTAAAGGGATTGTCTATTAGAATTTTTTATTTTCTTATAACTTAAGTGCAATAAAATGTGGGGTTGTTGTTATTGTTTTGTTATTTTTTTTCTCTCTTTTTTTGTTTCATTTCAAGCTTCTTTTTCGTCACTGTGTGAAAGTGTCATATGTGCCCAATAAAGCTTCTACGGTTTATTGTAGTCATGAAGCCTGAACTGTTTTCTCTACAACTTCACATGTTTGGGGTCCAAGCACTAGACCTGCTGGAAGCTGACTGTTCGGTCAACAGTGGGTTTGTTTTTCAGTCAATCAACTAATCACTCCTAAAAAACAAAATAAAAAAGTACAAGGACGTGTAATTACACAGAGTCGCTCGTTTCCGGGCTGTTCTTTCATTGTTATAGCGCCCCCTGCCAGCTCAAACTAAACGGCACATTTCTGCCAGGTTCAGGGAAATACTTTTTTGCCCCACTGTATATAGCTGTACAGGTCGTCCCCGACTTACGAACATTCGAGTTACGAATTTCCAGAGACACAAACGGTTCAATCATAATCCTAATTTCTGAAAATCCTCAACAAGAGTTCACAGTCCAGTACAGTGGAAAACAGCTCAGAGACAGAATGGTGTCTGGGATTCCCCTCGCAATTTAAAGCCGCAGAGACAACACTGTTACAATTGTCGTGTGAAATTAATTTTCTTAGGCGTGATTACGTTTTTTTGGACACATGATGGCAGTGTGGGGAAAGGGGACAGAGATTTAGTCAAGTGGATTGGTACACTTTAATTTTGTATATTTGTGTCAAAGGCTTATGAGACTCACTTTGTCGGACTTGAGAACAAATCCGACTTACGAACATGCTCTCGGAACCAAATTAGTTCATAAGTCGGGGACGACCTGTAATTGTTTTTGATTGCTGTTCGAGCTCTAAATCATGACTTCTCAGGGAGTTTTTCCTTGCCGCTACCGAGTCTGGCTTTATCAGGGATGAATTTATACAATTTCCACTTGATGTAGTTCTCTATACAGATGATTTCTGCTGTACAAACAACTAAATTGAGTTAAAAACTGCATGATTCTGAACTCCGACTTCCTGATCACGTTTGAAATCAGATGTGTTTATGTTGAGTTGTCGTCTTTTTAGGCAAATGCATCGGACAGTGGAAAAAATTTTTGTGTTTGTTTTCCGTTTCCTCAGGCTCCGTCTGAAGATAATGATCAAAGCGTACAGACGAGGATCTAAAAAGCAAAACAAAAACCTTCATCTGTCCATCTTCTCTGATTTCCCTGATGTGTGTCGGTGGCGGTCGTGCGTTTCCGAGCTCAGAGGGGATTATTACGAGCTCCTGCCATCTGCCGTCTCTAATATTGCGCTTCCTTCGTTCATTTCTGACGAGTAAACCCGGGCTTTAAGCCGAAAGTGCACGGGCGCTACAGAGAGCTGAAACGTTCACACGACATCCTGCAGGATTCCTCTCTCACTGCCTGACTTTTACTAGTTAGTGTGTAAATGTTTAAATGCAAATGCAGCGTTAACATATTACCCATAATGCACTGCATGAGTGCATGTCGCGATTAAGAAACGCTTGTGAATGAAGAAACCTAGTCGAGCTGTTTATAATCCGGCTCACGACTGTGAATACGAACGCTGGAAGCTTTTTCCTCTCTTTGCGTGTCGCTGCAAATATTTCCAAAAAACTCTAAACTTGTTGGGTGTTTATTTATTTATTGATCAAACAAAGTAGATGTGGATTTAATAATAAATAACAGCCTTCTCTTAGAGCTGACCGAGGTAGGAGGAGGGGAAGGTAAGAGCACGCTCGAGAGGAATCCAAGGGATGTGAAATAAGCAGAGAGGGGGAAAAACATCCTCACGTGCCGAGCATGGTAATTTCCCTGGATTATGTTTGCGTTTGCAGCAGCCGAGCGATGTCCTGAGTTTCTCGTGACATTTCCGGCCTCCTCAGGGATCACGATGCTGTTTAATACGCTATGGTTGCTATAGGAACAAAATTAGAGGATGAACATGCTGCGACTATCATCACATCCATAAAGCTGTGCGATTGAATCGGTTATGCAGTTTTGTTTGTCGATACAGTTAATTGAGCGATTAATCAATTTCCGATTCACATTTTGCTCGCAGCTTCTGCAAATATTTCTCCTTTTTATGTTTATGAACAGTTGATGCAATATGGATACTTACTGGATTGGAGTTTGCAAACAGGGATTGGCAGAAAACAAAAATAAATTATATATACAATTTTCTACGTAAACCACCGACAACACAAGTTACACAATATTTAAGAGTTTATTAGATACTATTTAGTAGGGGTTTTTTTTATACCTATATTAGAAATAGAATAGAAATTGAGGCAAATCTGACATTTAGCAGACAATTTGACATTAGTAGAGGTGGGAGGAAACTTAGTACATAAACTTTGTTGTTCTTAAAGTACACATTTCACGTATATGTTCTTTACTTGAGTAGTTTTACTTTTTCTCTGCTTAAAAGTACAGAAAATACCTGTACTTATACTTCACTATGTGTTACAGTACATAACAGTGCTGTGTAGTATTTGAAGCAGGAATTTCGCCACCTGCTGACTATTATGCGTAACTGCGTGGACACGCACCATACAAATTTAATCCTCCGTACTAAAGGCGAGTTTGTAACTATTGCTAATATATATGTAATTCAAAATTTTCTATAGTAAAGCGATTTTCGCTTAGAAAACAATGTAAATGTGGATCATCTGTTCCAGCCACCCAAAAATATTACCAAAAGTTCCAAATTACTAATCAAAACATTTAGAAAAGACGTAGTGTTAATGAAGTAAAATACTACATAAACATACATTAAACCTCACTTAATCTCATTTTTTTTGCGATATGGAAACAGTACGCTGTAAAAAAAAAAAAAAAAAAAAAAAAAAAATTAAAGCCATCGCAATGTAAAGAAGTTTAGTAACAAGTTGCACAACTTTTTTTAAATTTTTTAATTTTTTATTTTTTTTAATAAAATTTACTCTTAAGAGGAATTTGCTGAGCAAACTAAATATTTTACATTGCTGTTTAGTTGACTCAAATATTTAAGTCAGCTTAAGTAGTATTGGTTGTGGTCTCAATGAATTATATTTCTCTGGGGTTGACTTTTCCGAGATTCAAAAGTTAGTTAGTTGTCCCCCATTGTAGCCCATAATGTAGTTGGTTCAAGTCGTTGTTTTTCTATTAAAACAAGTTGGGCTAACGATATCCCAACAATTAAAACATAGAAACATGACTTTAAAAAAAACTTTATTCATCCAAAACTAATCAAAGTTAAAACAGTGATATGAATAAAACAGGAGAATACACGTTCTACTTTTTAAAAAGTTCAGTAAAATACCTGGAGAACACCAGATGCTTATCATGTCTTACTGATCGTTTTATATTTCAACATCATAACCATTTTTAAAAACTAGCTTTAATTTGACTTTTGAAGTCTTTTTTTCCCCAATGTGTCAGACACACAAAAAAAAAAAAGAGTCTCTATGGCAACAAGAGTTTGTTTCTCAACATGTGAATCAGAAGGAGCGTGTCTAATCGAAATAGTTTGAATGGCTTCATACAGTAGGTGTTTCTTCAGTCCTTTTGGAATTCAACATTCAGAGAACAGACCTGACGAAATATCACTCTTAAAAAAAAAAAAAAAAAAAAGTGCTGCCACCCAGTTACCCGGACCCTTAAGGAATACAGTCCCCTCCAACACTACAGTCAGCAACTTCATCAGCTTGTTCACGCTCCTCCAGTAGATCCAAAAGGCCATTGGTTACCCCTCCGACCCCAATCCTCCACAGCAGAGCTCTGGGTAAAGACAACAAGAGAAGTCCTGTAAAGACAAGAAAGATACGGTTATGAACGATTCGCTAACTGCTGTACATAACATGAAGCCGTATAAGGTCTTATAAATCAAGGTAATTTGCTGGCTCAACTTGATTATATATTATTTTTAGCTTATTCCGTCAAAGTTTTCAAGAACACAATGTTGCTTGTTGTCTGAACAAACACCACTGTAAGAAGAATACAATATTCTTTTGATTGTGTGAAGCTGCTTTGCGACAATGACCATTGTTAAAAGTGCTCTACAAATAAAATTGAATTGAATATTAATTCATTCAACATTTATCTAGATGGAGTTTTCGCACCATTAAAACTATGAGTTCCAGACAATCAGACCAGAGTACAGAACACTGAACACAGTATTACCAATTATTGCTTTTGTAATTTCCACTGAAAGTGGTTTCCTGCTTATTTCTTGGTACCATCTATGTTGACTCATGGTGCTGTAACCCCATTGGATCTTGCACAAAAACACTTTTCTACACTCACCCAAACAAGTTTTGACCGGGTACCGGTGATGCGCGAAAACCGAAAGTGCACTCGACCGGCTTGGTCGCTCGTATGCTGAAACTGCTTTGTAACGTCGAAGCAAAATTCATTTACAATTTTGGTTCATAAGTCCAAAAATTCGCTATCTGGGACATTCGTATGGCGAGGATCCACTGTATTATTAATATGAAAAAGGCTACTAAGTTTCTTTTGATTCTGTAAAGCTGTCTCGTGACAAAGGCCATTGTTAAAAGTGATATACAAATAAAATTTTATTGAATTAATATAAACCCTGTAGTGTTTTGATACTTGGGTAAGTTTGAACATTGACATTCAGGTACTTGGCAGATGTCCATATCCAGATCAACTTATATAACCTTTTATTTAATTATACATCTGAGCAGTTGAAAGTTAACGGCCTTGGTCAACGGCCCAACAGTGGCAACTTGGTGGTCATGGGATTTGAACTTGGGACCTTCTGAACCATAGTCCAATGCCTTAACAACTGAGCTACCCCTGACCCCTAGCGTCTGTACTGTCACTCAACTAAATAAATAAATTAGAGGACTTTTACTTGTACCGTACTTAAGTAATCTTTGCCCTAGGAAATCTCTACTTTTACTTAAGTACAGGATTTGTATACTTTGCCCATCTGTGACCTTTAGTGCTACTGAATCGAATTGATCAAGCGCAGTCCCAACCCCCCTATACAAAGAAACTAATGGAATTTGTTTAAAGCAAGAGTCTATCTATAATTCACAGCAATGCACAAAAAAACGTGAAAAAACATCACGTTCCTTAAACACTTATGGAAGGAGTCTCCAGAATCCAGTTTGTTTATTTGACAGAGAAACTTGTAATCACGTCCGATAACATCAAAAACAATATTTATTGGAAATATAATCAACCAACTTCGAGGTTGATTATACAATAACAGCACTTCATCACAGCAGCATGTCCTGGCACACCACAACCCTGAAGTGTTTTATTCCTTATTTAATCAGTAGAAAGCTATAAATTGTCCATTATTGATGTCTGTTGCAGTAATTAATCCAGCGACTCCCATCGCAGACCCACGCTCGAGTAAGTCCACACTGCTTTAGTCTTAACGACCTGGAGAGTTGGAGACAGGACGTTCCTGTGCCTCATTTAGCTTAATCTTTAATTAGCTCCAGTTCCGTTAGTTCCAGTTCCTCACCCGTGTGTGTGTGTGTGTGTGTGTGTGTGTTAATAGAGTACACTTCTCTGTTATACTCCATGCTGTACTGTAGTTTAATAAAACATTGAAAACGGTCTATTCTTGTATGAATGGTGAAGCGATGGCGTGTGTGTTCCCGTATTACTGCAGGTCAATAAGTTTAGAGATTAATTCTCTGGACTGGATGATGACAGACAAAGTGAATTATGATCTACATTTCTCACAAAGAGACAGTTAACCGACACCCGTGTTTGGAATGAGAGCACCGTGACCCGTCACCTCTATGCATGTATTATCATAATCACCTAACGTCTGTCCCTTTCACATTGGTTAACTCGTCATAGCCGGCTCAGTGTGAAAACTACAATTCTAATGTTTTATTACACAACATGAAAAAGAAAGAAAGGAAAACACAAAACCATCAACATGGTGATTAAATCTCAGGTTCGGAATGTCTTAAGCCTTTAGAAATAAATTTTTTAAATCTTATACTTTTGTGGAGTATATTTTCTTTTTCGGACAATTTTCTTCGTTGTCATTTTTATGCTGCAAATCAAGGTCAGTGAAGTTATTATGTATCTCTCAATCAGGTAAACAACCACATTTGGAATCTACTGTACTGTGGGATTTGTACATTGTTGTGTTATGATTATTATTATTATTATTATTATTTTTCTTTTTTGTATTTTTGCACTTTTTAAATTTTGTTTCAATTAATGTTCCTTTAACTTTATATACTGTATATACAGGGTGACAGAATAACGGGAATTTTTGAACTGCGTATTGGTAGCCATTAGCATCTAAAGGACGTAATTTAAAAAAAATTATAAATTCCATCAATGTTTCGTAAATGGAAAGTTTTAGGTTTCAATTACTATGAATAAAATTGATTTCTTTTATTACTTCTAGTTTTATTGGATTGTAAAAAAGTTCCCGTTTTTTTTTTGTGTCACCCTGTATATATAAAACCGCACTGACCTTGAGTTACATAAAAATTACACACACACACACACACACACACACACATAAAAACACTGTTAAAGCTGCATTTATATTCAATTATTAAAATGTGCAAAAATACAAATATACAAAATAATATTTTAAAATATACAATATCCCATGTAATTTAGCAATATTATTTTTCACCTAATTAAGGTTTTATGTTTCCAATGTTTTTCCTTCGATATCCAGAGAAGAAGTTAAAATGGATATCATTGCAGATGCTCCTTTGTCATTAAGCAGTAAATGTGACCAAGTGTTCATTATAAGGGCTGTTGCTCTGACTGTTCCAAAGCGCTGACACTTAAAAAACACTTCACCACATCAGTAACAACAAGTTGTTATGTATCGGGTTAGATGAGGGGACATCTGCATCTTATTATACTTATATTATTTGGCAAGACACCCAGGCAGTTTAGGGGATTTGAGGGAAAGTGAAAGACCTTACTCAAAGGCCCTACAGCAGGAATTCAGCAGGCCAACACCTTTTTCCACCGTTTATATACATAACAACACACACAAGATTAACTGTAGATTATGTCAAGGATCTCCCACACAAGCCTTATACTGTATATAGAAAATAAATCAAAGCTTTCTGATCAGCTCCATGGTTTAGGATATTAACAGTGATCAGTTGTATGTGGGGGTGCAAACATTTGCACTCCACATTTGCACACCAAAAACCCACAATATAACGATTATAATGCTTAAATGTACATATAATGCCGAAATGTTATTTAAGTATATTATAAACTAGCAACGTATCAGGGTTAAAAAAATAATGTAGCAGAAAGTCCTTAGAAAACTTCCAGAGAAGGTCAGCATGCTCAGGTTTCTATTTCTTTGGTCATATCGGTATCACAAAATCTGGACAATTAAACAAATCCACATGACATGAGTCCTGGTTAAAGAAGTTTAATTTTACATTCAAAGCGCAAATAAATATTTGACGTAGGTACTTTCACTACAGCCTCTTAAATATCTTCAATTAGCACGGACTATATACTGTATGTACAGGCTAACAGCTAGCTAAGCCATGCTGCTAATTAGGGCCCAAGCACTATGACATCAGCCCTATGTTGTTACAGTGTGTAAAGGGCCTTACTGTTTTCCTAAGGATTTTTATTATTTTTTTCCCCCATTATGGTGCAGGTGCTTGGGCCCGCTCATCGTTGCTTGCAGCTATACAGTATTTGTAATTGATCTAAGCAAGCAGTGTACTGTTAATGAGCTGAAATGACCGCTGGACGTCTCTCACACAGGATATGTTGTTCGGTTTGTATCGTTCACGAATAAAATAAACCTTCTTTGTTTAGATGAATAGTTACAGACCCTACTTCACACGTAAGCATCTGCTGATCATCTTCATGTAGCACTTCAAAAAGATTTACGACTCGATTCGATTGTGTGGCTGTGATTTGTTGATGGCGTCTTTTTTGTAAGAAGAGCTTTAATTAAAGAGTGTGTTGTTTGGAATATGCACATGGACATTGCGCGTATATATAAAAAGAAAAGCAGCTGAAACCCCCCTTCCGGCTAATTAATGGTTAGCGTATGAGAGCTACGCGGAACATAAATCACACCCGGGTAAAGCCTGACTCAGGACACCGAGAGCTAGCGGCTCGCAGATTGCTTTGCTGGCTTTATTTATAAACTGTCAAAATATGCCTCGTGTTTGTGAGTTTATTTTCTTTTCCGAAAGTAAGAGGATTAACAGGATAATCTGGAGAACCAGGGTTGTGTTAAAACCTCGAAAAATTAGCAAAGGCCAGCAGTTGAGGTGTTTTTTTTTTAATATACTGTATAGCCAGACTTTCTTGTATTTTTAATGTAGTCTTGAGAAATAAAACTCCTTCTCCTAAAGGACTTTTTTTTTCCTTTTGGAAAGGAAATCCAGTCCCTATGAACACTATGAATCATTCAAGAATAAAACTCTTAAGGTATGAACCAGTGAGAAACTGATGACAGAATGCTGAGTGGTTGGGACAGACGAGTGGGGAAACGAGGTTGCTGCTGAGGCTGTTACATAAACAACCAGTTAAACCAGTTAAATCGTGTCTTTAGGCACTTTGGTGCCTGTCACAATAAAACATTTGTTCCCATTTCTTCCATTTCCATCCATCCATCTAGAAACCACTGTAGTCCAACTTGGGACCGTGAAGGCCAATGGTGTCCAACATTCACACTCTACGGGTAATTTGGGAACGCCAATTATCCTAATCTGTCTTTGAACTATGGGAGGAAACCGGATTACCAATCATAGGGAGAAAATGCAAACTTCAGGATGCACAGACCCGAGGCGCGAATCGAACCCGGGACCTGGAGGTGCAAGGAGACAAAGCTAACCACTAAGCCGCCGCGCCGCCTTCTTTAATTTATTCTACATCATTTAGGTTGTTGTGCGGATCAGTTGGTCCGCTGTGACGACCCCTCAACGGGAGCACCCGAAAGACTGACAACATTTCAGTTCATTTTTAATGAAAAGAAATTAGGGGGGGGTCAAGACTTTTGCACAGTAATGTACATGAAGCTGGATAGAATTTAATTGAACCATCATGGTGATTAGTTGAAAGCAATTTGTATTTTCTAGATGTAGCAGCACAACACTTCAGGGCCACTTGAACATTCATGATTTACCATTCCTAAGCTGAACGCACTCTGAATACACCTGTCTGTCAAACATCTGGACGGTGCAGATCGCAGAACAGATGTGAGTTCACCGACAGCAGCTTTTCTGCTTCTACTGTAGCCTGAACGCAGGAAGAGAAAGTGTGAGACACAGGCTTTGTATAATGAGGCTTAGAAAAGACGGGATTTGCGTTTGTCTCTGACGCTGCTGCGATCTTCTTAGCTCAGGTTTACACAGATTTAAATCAAAGGCTTGCTCGAAGAACGAGTGCGGAGTAAATTAGACTCTGAAGCGCTATCTGAGGCTGTAAAAATCCTCTGTCCTTGGATTTATCCTTCTCCCACGTAATCCAGAGATCCTCACGGAGCGCCGAGAGAGAGACGCTGCTCGCTGCTTTCCTGTTTCGTTTCCACAATGTGTCGTATAATAGTCTAGATAATAGAACACACTAAAGCAGGAACCTCAAACTCATTTCGGGTAATAGGCCACACATCAGGTCCTCTGATATGTTCATTGACGCTTTGTCCATTTCAACAGTGCACACTTGCATGTTCATCCATCCATCCATCCAGGAACTTTTGTAGTTCAACTAGGGCCAATGATTACCACTGTGTTTATTCCCATTTTTACAACCATGGTAGGACCTCCGGTCAACATTCACACGCTAGCAATCTGGGAACGCCAATTAGCCTAATCTGCATGTCTTTGGACTGTGGGAGGAAACCGGAGCACCCGGAGGAAACCCTCCTAGCACGGGGAGAACATGCAAACTCCATGCACACACACTCCGAGGTGGAAATCGAACCCAGACCCTGGAGGTGCAAGGTGATGGTGCTAACCACTAAACCACCGTGTTGTCAAATCAGAAATACTGTTTGGCCGGTGTAGGTGTTCCTCAGCGACTGTTACAGTAGGCAGCGTCATCGTCAACTTTGATGTCAAATTGTGAGCGTGTCACAGGTGTTCCTCACCGAATGTAGCAGCAGGTAGCGTCTTTTACAGCAGGAGTTATGGCTGCGGAAACACTGGAGCAGCCTGAGGAGTGGCAGCGACACTCCATTCGCATGTAACGGTAGGACACATGAGTCAGGACCTGCACGCGGGTGGAGCCGCGGATAAACCTGCTGTATGTGAGCGGATATCATGTAGCCTTTTTTTTTTTAACCCACAGGTTCTCTGAGCTTCAACTGACCTCCGGTTGGAGCCTTGCCTCCTCTAGGTGGAATCTGGTTCTCAGGTGTAGTACTCTAGATATAGTCACTGCAACTAAACTGACTATTAGTGCTGATTAATCCCAGTGCTATAAATATCCACCTCTGCGTGTGTGAAGCGCTCTCAGAAAGCACACAGTCAGCTTCCAGCTCCTGAGAGACACTACAGGGACGTGATGAGTCCCGAACTTCAACCATTAGGAGCTGAACAATAAAACGTCTCCTCTTCCTTGAAGGTTTCAGTGTAATCTTTTATTCATGCTTTCAGGTTGCAGCAGCTTTGAACCCTGGCCAGGTCTCTGGGATGTGAGCGTAGAAGGTTCAGAGTAGAGCATGAGGTAAGGTTGGAGGGTATGACCTGACGTGGAGTGGCAATTTCAGGGTAGCTATCACGCCCACCACCAGTGTCCAGGAACAGGAATAGACAATAGGGTAATGGAGCACCATGTTTTCTCATTCTTCAGCTGTTCCTACCTTCTCCTTCTCCACCGTCTCATCCAGGACAGGGACAAGCCAGATTCGAATCAGAAACCTTTGGGTTCGGAGCTTTTGAGTTTTAACCAAAAGCCAACAAGTCCCACACCTAAACACTGCTCTTGTAGGACCTCTTCAATCAATCAAACCCAACCTTGACTGCTTAGTGCAGCTCTGTCATCAGTGTGTATACCGTTTTATCCTGTGTACAGGGTCGCGAGGGGCCTGGAGCATATCCCCCGAAGACTGAGGGCACAAAGCGGGGTACACACAAAGAGTTAGCCTGAGGCGGGAATCAAACCCTCGACGTGCAAGACGGCAGCGCTGACCATTAAACCACTGTGCCGCTGTCAATCCCATAGCATTAAAGTATATTTTTCCGTAGCTAGTAAGTAAGAGTTTATTGCTTATTTCGCCCCCTAGTGGACTAACATTTAAACTGCTTTTATTTTCTCTCCGATTTTTCAATACAATTACAGTCCTCATTAACACATTTATATTTACGGCATTTGGCAGACGCCATTATACATCTGAGCAGTTGAGCGTTAAGGGCCTTGCTCAAGGGCCCAACAGTGGCAACTTGGTGGTGGTGCTTGGGTTTGAACCCATGACCTTCTGAGTCCACTTCTTTAGCCATTGAGATACCATTGAGAATATGGATTGAGACATCTAGGCCCAAGGCTCTTCTGCTACATACATCACGGTGCTACCGCGTAACTCTTTCGCCTTTTAGCTTCAGGGTCTGGGCCGAGATCCTCCACCTCTACTTGCTTCGTTAGCTGGCAAATTGTTACCGTTAGCACATTTTATGTTGTATTTATATTAATAATCGGCGACTGAAAGGTTAGAAGCGCTCGTCAGGATGGGGGTGCGTTAATCGCCGCTCTGTTCAGACACTCTGTCCTTTCTCTAATGATAAATTTAGCCCCCTGTTGTTAGGTGACGTTGGACAGTTGTATATTTATTTATCTGTGTACTTATTTATTTATTTCCCTCACTGGAGCCTGTTATTTGTGGCGACTCGTAAAGGACGTCGGGTTCCTCAGTGACGCACACGGACAGAAATACAGCACTGAGGTCAGCATCGTGGAGACACAAACTTGCCCACAACCACATGCTAACGTTAGACACACACACACACACACACACACACACCATGTATCCCAGCATGCCCTGCAGCATAGGCTGAGT
Source organism: Clariallabes teugelsi (assembly GCA_030014215.1). NCBI lineage: Eukaryota > Metazoa > Chordata > Actinopteri > Siluriformes > Clariidae > Clariallabes > Clariallabes teugelsi. The sequence goes on from JAQMYG010000013.1 coordinate 15,374,972, forward strand.
CACTCATGGATGGTCATTTCTGTCTGTGTGCGGTCTCCTAAACACGACACCAAAAAGTGTTTCTTTGATTCATCCATCTTCAAATTTCTCGTATCATCTAGGATACTGTGGTGGATTAGGATGTGGCCGGTTGTCATGGTAACTAGGGGAGCTTTGTTACAGCTGCAAAGTGTTCATCTAGTTAGCTAATTACAAGTGGCGTGCGGTTTAGGATGCAGCCGATGCGTACATCTGTAAGAGTTT
>JAQMYG010000013.1:15377965-15390004 GCA_030014215.1 Clariallabes teugelsi
CCATCAGAAACACTGTGTCCCAAACCACACCCACCTTGTTCCCTATCTAGGGATAATAAGCACCATCAGAAACACTGCGTCCCAAATCTAGAGAGCATAAACACCATCAGAAACTCTGCGTCCCAAACCACACCCGCCCACCCACACACACACACACACACCATGTTTGCTATCTAGGGAGCATAAACACTATCAGAAACACTGCACCTATATCAAACTCACCTTGTTCACTATCTAGTGAGCATAAACACCATCAGAAACACTGTGTCCTATATCAAACCACACACACCCTGTTCATTATCTAAGACACACACACACACGCACACACACACCGTGAGGCATAACAAACCAGCTTCAGTATTGTGAAAGCGATGCACACATCATTGTGAGACTATTTACGTAGTACTGATGCAGGATGTCTGTAAATTTATAAACCCTCCAGATCAATGAACAGTATTTTCTTCTGCATCCAGACTCCCATCATCTCTCCTTGTCAATTTCAGTTTTCAAAGCGTGGGCTTTCAGAGCAGTCGATGTGGAACGAATCACATTAGTTTTCAATCCATCACTGGCCTACAGCTGGAGAGCATCAGGTCGGGAGAGTAAACCGGGACGAGGCGGTTCGGAGCGATGATAATGATCCGGTCTTCTGACTGGACAGCCTGAATAAATAATAAAATAAATATCGATGTCAGTGTTTCTATAAAACGATCATAAACGCATTAAAGCAGCAGCACAGGCAATATTACATTTGAAAAGTACTCACAAATCATACAAGGAGGAACTGTAGCACATTATTTTAAATATAATTACAAAAAATGATTTAAATGTTAACGTTGTACTCCAACACTAGGGGGTGCAAAAGCGCCCGTTACACCAGCTGTAAAATCAATTAGGTGTTAATTTTCCATGTACACCTTCCAACCAGAGCATGTACACCTGTAACAATCCAAATCAGCCAATCATGTCCCGGCATTAGAATATGAAACAGATTTCTTGGACTTTAGTTTTGCCTGAGGTTATCTTTTGACTCAACGGGCGATAAAAACAAAAAACATCCAGTGAGCGGTGAAAATGTCTGGAGTGTAAGAGATATAGATAGATAGGTTGATTGATTGATTGATTGATTATATGGACAGAAGTATTTGGCCAAACCTGCAATAACCCTGCAGTATCCAAAAACATATACTTCAGTATGGAGTCGGCCCCCCTTTTCCACTCTTCTTGGAAGGCCGTTCGCAAGATTTTGGAGTGTTTCTGTGGGAAATCGCGTCCATTCATTCTGTAGAGCATTTATGAGGTCAGGCACTGATGTCGAACAAAGAGAAGGCCTGGCTCGTAATCTCCTCCATTCCAGTTCATCCCAAAGGTGCACGATGGGGTTGAGGTCAGTCAGGGCTCTATGTTAGGGCCACTCAAGTTCTTCCATACCGAATTCGACAAACTGTTGCCACAAAGTTTAGGAAAGCCATAGCATTGTCCAAGATGTCCTTGGTATCCTGAAGCATTAAGATTAATCCTAATAATTAGGTTTGGCCAAATACTTTTGTTCATATAGTGTAGCTAGATAGATAGATACTTTATTGAACCTAAAGGAAATTCCAGATATCAGATGAATAGAAGGATACAGGAACTCAAATCACCACTTCTTACAACCATGTTGAGCTGAAAAGCATCTCAGAACGTGTCAAAGCCGGAGGTGGATTTCCTACAACAGCTGTAAAACCTGGTGGCACTTCTGTCAGCCTGGAACAGGAACCTGAGGCTTCATCAGATACAGGATCACCAAACCTGGACAGATGTTTTAGTCCATGAGGTATTCCTGGTGTTTCTAATAAAATGGCTAGTGAGTGCATATATAGTATATACATAACCAGTGTACATGTTTTCAGATTTGTTGTCATTTTAACCATCCTTCCCAAAAAAAATTGTTCCTGAGAAGAATTGGTGTGTCTAAAATCTTACAAAAGTTTTAGCACCCCTGGCCTACCCTGCTAGTAGGGAAGAAAGAAAGAAAAGAAAAAAACTTTCAGGAGGATTTCACAGACTCTGCAGTGGTGTCTTCAGGTCATTCTAGATTCTAGAGGTCATTCAAGCCAATACTTTTGCCTGCCACTGCATCGTTATAGAGCTGGACTCGTGTCTCATTCACGTCTCACATCATTACTTAAGAGTGGAGGTGTCGCAGAGAAACTTGTAAATGAAACAGGAATCAGGTGTGTGTGTGTGTGTGTGTGTGTGTGTGCGCGCTATTGGAAATGAAGCTACCTCTTGTACATCGCTCAAATTCAATGTCTGTTGCTAACGCAGAAATGAGTAGGCATGAGTGTGTGTGTGTGTGTGTGTGTCAAGCCATGCATGAATTTTTCATCATTTGCCGCACACATTTCTAAGAAAGTATTGTTGCCATGGAGAGTTATACAGTGTGGGAACAATAGTAATCAATCACAGAGAGGGAGAGATAGAGGCGGGGAAAAAGGGAAAAATGAGAGGAGGAGGAGAGAGAGAGAGAGAGAGAGAGAGAGGTAGTACCGAGGAGAGACAATGATAGTGAAAGAGTAACAGGCAGAGGTTAGTAGTAAAAGTAGTAGCAAAGAAAGAAGAAAACGGAAAGCGAGAGACAGAGAGAGAGAGAGAGAGAGAGAGAGAGAGAGAGAGAGACGGGTAATGCTGTCTTGTTGCTACACTGCTACTGGAACTACTCCAAACTCCAAACCGGGACTTTTGATTGTGCAGAATAACAGAATACAAGAATAAAACCTCCCTTTATTCCTCTATATAATCCCCGGCTACACTAATGCACTTATCCCAGTGTTTTCACTGATCGGACTGTCTGATTCACGTCTCAGACGCCGGCCTCCCAGGAACTCCCTAACATGGGGAAATGGCTTGAAGCGAGGTCAGGACTGTACAACTCCCTTTTTTTTCCTGAAACATAAACAGCAATAAATTGACTTTCCATTATTGTGATGATGATGATGATGATAAATGTAAACCTGTGACGTAGTGCAGAAAAAGTACGATATATGACATTCCATCTCTTTGTTTCCTGATCTTCAATTCTAAAACTTGAATATTTTTTTTTATGTGTATTTTTCTTTCACCCACATTTAAACAATGATTGGAATAAAACCGGTCAGAAGTATGTCAGTGTTAAAATAAGTCCGGCACCGGCTCCAGCTTAGCGATATTACCCCTATAAAATTCCCCTGTATCATGTTCTTTAAGCGAGAGCAGCTGAAAGGTTACTCTCACTCTCACTCTCTGTGATCTTTTTGGAAAAACTTGCTGGTTTTCTTTTTCAAAGGTCACACGCCAAAGAGAGGGTTTTTTTTTTAAAACTCTTAATCTTCTTATATGGCAGCACGGTGGTGTAGTGATTAGAACTGACGCCTCGTACCTTGAGGGTTCGGGTTCGATTCGGGTTCGACAATCCAAAGACATGCGGATTAGGATAATTGCCGTTCCCAAATTGTCCGTAGTGTGATTGTCGTAGTGTCAATGTTGACTGGAGATCCTACAGTACCACAATCATGGGAAATGGGAATGAATACAACGGTTCCTAGTTGGACTACAGAGGTTCCTGGATGGATAGAATCTTCTTATGGCTGAGTGTTGTTCTTGCTTGTGCTTCATTGGAAGTTATTTGTATTTTTTTTTAGAAATGCTTTAAAATTGGTTTAATCATTGTTAATTTGAGGAGGCACAGTGTTTTAGTGGTTAGCACTGTCGCCTCGGACCTCCAGGGTCCGGGTTCGATTCCCGCCTCAGGGTCGGTTCTCCACATGCATGGTGGATTTCCTCCGCGTACTCCGGTTTCCTCCAACTTTCCAAAGACATGCTGATTGGCGTTCCCAAATCGCTCTTAGTGTGTAAATGAGTGTGTGATGAATTCCCACCTCATCCCGAGTGTGTTCCCCCCGTAACCCAGAATAAAGCGGTATAGACATACACACTCCTCTATGTAATGACTTAATAAATACATTCATCTCTAAAATCCACCTCCTCATCCATCCCTCCATCTCCAGCAACACATCTGTCTGTCACACACACTGTTCTGTACATCTCTCATCAGTCTGTCTGCTTATTTATATTCCACTCGTTACCCTCATGACCTTTAATCCCTCTACCCACTTGTCGCGGTTATAATGATGGAGTTTAAATGTTGTACAGGAAACTAAACAGACACGCATTCATGCTGGGTTCAAGTGAAACGCTCCTGCGCATCGTTTCCTAACATCACCACCCGTATTAAAGACGTGTGAGCGGTGTGAACTTTATTTGGAAGTGACATCCATTGTGCACTTCATTAGACATCTAAGTTCCCTGACAACCGTTGGCATAACGACAACCTCTCTCCGACTCTGTTTCTACTGCTTCCATTATTCCAGTTTTCTCATTTATTATCTATTTTTAAACTACACTGCCTGGTCCAAAAAATCATAATAATTTGGTGACAAGCAAAGGACACAACTGGGAATGGGTTAAGAACTGTCCAGTACATTATTACACCCTGGAAGGATAGCGCTGAACCTTCAACCTTCCACAAGGACAGGGAGAAAAAAAAATCATGAATGAGTGTGATCAGGTGATGTTGATAAAGATTAGACTTGAGCGATGGAAAAAGGTCATGTGATCTGAGTGATGGACATGTCAGGGTGAGAAGGGAAGCACATGAAGCGATCATGCATAGTGTCCACTGTACAAGCGTCTGGAGACAGTGTTATGATCTGAGGTCGCTTCAGTTGATCAGGTCTAGACTCGGCAAAAAATGAAGTCAGCTAACGACCTGAATGTACTGAATGACCAGGTTTATCACATCCATGGAGTTTCTATGGATCTTCCCTGATGAAACAGGTATATTCCAGGAATCAGATTGTGAAAGAGTGGTTCTGGGAGCGCAAGGAATCATCTCCAGACTTAATCCTAATAGAAAACTGTGGGACCAAAGTAAATAAGGCAGTAGCAGTCAAGAAACCGTCTTCTGTACAGTACATGATCATCCGGAAGCGATCAATCATGCACGGGCTGAGCGAACAACATCAGAGTACCGCAGACGTCTTTATTTTGACTCTATGCTCAGCCAGATTAAGCCGTTTTTTTTTTTAAGAATAAAGGACTTTATACTAAACATTGATTCATTCTTATTATCTTGATTGTCATTATTTAAAAAAAAAAAAAAAAAAGAAAACATTGAGATTGCTATTAAAACAATGAATTTCACTTTTGTCTCAGTACTTTTGTAAACCAAAGTTTTTTTTTTCTCATCAGAAATGTTCTAATATGTCTAATTCAGCTCTGGTCAATAATAATCCTGATCTGGATCCCCTAGTGCAATAAATGTCACCGAGCACCTACTACTCTAAACTTCTGAGACTTTGCTGTGTTACGACAGCCGTTTAGCGGTCACCATGTAATTGATTTTCTATCATTTTTTGACAAATCCTTTAGGCTCTGGCATTTAATTGCTTTTTTTTCCTGCTCTACATTGTAGCCTCTTGAGGTCCCACTGTCCTCGGCACATTTTCTCTTAACCATACGGTGTCTACATTTCCATTATTCTTTTGTGAAATCTCCTCCTGTTTGAAGACACTGCTCAAGTTCAACAGTTATCAGGTGCTAATGAACACGAACAGTGAGGAGAAATCATAAGGCAGCATTAGAGTCGGGTCTGAGAAGTTTCTCACGAGCCAAGGATGCACTTAACATCAGATCAAAATATAAATGTTTTCACTTTGAAATAAAATTCACTCTGTTTTGCGCTTTGGTCTATCCGATCACATGACCAGAGTTTAAACCTTCTGCATCAGGTTTCTGTAAAATATGTATATATTGTAAACCGTGCTATAATTTAGCTACAGGGCCGTGAATAAGTATTTGACCCCCTTCCCGAATGTTTTTTTTTTAATTTTTTTTTTACCTTTGCCGGTTTTACTAAATTGTCGTTGTGTTTTTAGATTTATTATTTTGCTTTTTGGATTTAAATGTGTTATTTAGTTTTTTTGGTTGTGTTATCATGTTATTGAATTTGTTATTTTGTTTTCGGTTTTGTTATTTTGTTTTTGAATTTGTTATTTTGTTTTTGTTATTTTTTTTGGTTTTGTTATTTTGTTTTTTAATTTGTTATTTTATTTTCGGTTTTGTTATTTTGTTTTTGAATTTGTTATTTTGTTTTTGTTTTTGTTATTTTTTTTGGTTTTGTTATTTTGTTTTTTAATTTGTTATTTTGTTTTCGGTTTTGTTATTTTGTTTTCGGTTTTGTTATCATGTTATTGAATTTGTTATTTTGTTTTCGGTTTTGTTATTTTGTTTTTGTTTTTGTTATTTTAATTTTTTTTTCCAATTTTGTTGTTTTGTTTTTGAATTTGTTAATTTGTTTTCGCTTTTGTTAATTTGTTTAGCACTTCTCGGTCACTATATGATTCAGATCATCAACAAAATGATAATATTAAGATGTAAAGACAAAATGCAGTTTTTAAATTGTGATTTAATTTATTAAGGGGGAAAAAAACGGCCCTATGTGAAAAAGTAATTGCCCCCTAAAACTAATTACTGGTTGTGCCACCCTTGCAAGTGTTTGCGATAACTGCCAATGTTTTCCACGTCTCTATGGAGTAATTTTGGTCCACTCTTTTTTCCATATTTGTTCAAATTCAGCCAGATTGGAGGGTTTTCAAGCATGAATAGCCTGTTTAAGGATCGTAATGTAATTTAAATTCGGACTTTGACAAGGTCACTCCAAAACCTTAATTTTTTTTTTTTTTTGTAATTATGTATATCTATAATATTTAAAATATATACTAACATATAACCAGGTAGTAATACTGTCTGTACAGTAATATTAACTCTGCTTTAACCAAGTTCGGAAATAATCAATATGAATCTTTTTTTTAAAAACTCATAAATCTAACCAATAAAACTGTATATCGGATGAAACGCAGTGACAGAAGAGTTATCTGGCTTCAGGAATCCCACAAGAGCTCATGAAAGATTAAATGAAGTGTATAAAATGATTTAACAAATTGACTGAATTAAATTATGAGTATACGATTTCATGTCCCATATTATCACATCATAATACTGTATCATCTATCTCTCTTCTTTCTCTTTCCGTCCCTCAGCACGTCACATTAGCTCCCTTCCCTCACTGTGAATTATGAGAACCCACTCTTTTAACATCTTTTCCTTATTAACACACACACATGCACGCACACACACGCTCAGATGCTTGACATTTTATAACACGCGTGGCTATTAAGGGAAAAATTAATAAAGTGAAAAACCTATTAAGCTCATGAATAATAATGAGACGGCATGGTGTTAATGTATTTAACCCGTGACAGTGTGATTTAATGCTGTACATTTTTTACTCATAATCATAATGCAAATATCTTTTGAACATAAAGCGCTTGTTAACATAAATTAGGCTTTTAAGTCTGGAGTGTAAGTGCACTACGCTACCACTTATTAACCATCATTATCTGTGAAGGAAAATACATTATTCATCATTCTGTCTGTCTGTCTGCCAGTGTGTCTGTCTATTAAACTGTCTGTCTGTATGTATGTACAATATGTATGTATATTAGACTGTATGTCTGTCTACCTGTCTGTCTGTGTGTATGTATGTCTATTCACCTGTTTATCTGTCTGTCTATTTATATTTCAGTCTGTCTTTTTGTCTACTGACCTGTCTGTCTGACTGTCTGTCTATCGATCTGTCTGTCTATCTGTTAACCTGCTTGTTTGTCTGGCTGTCTCTATGTATGCACTGTATGTCTATTATCTATCTTTCAGTCTATCTGTCTGTCTCTTAACCTGTCTGTCTCTCTGTCTGCCTGTCTCCTCTGTCTGTTTGTTAGCCTGTATATCTTTCTCATTCTTTACACTCTCTTTCCGTCTCTCATTCTTTCAGATAATTATTGACGATTGTTGGAGCTTTTAATGTTATATATTGTTATAATGATTTTATATTGAAATAACAACAACAAAAAATGGTCAAAAAATATTTATTTTGATATACAGTACAGTATTTTTGGTTTCCAGATTTTGGTGTAGTTTGTCAATGATTACATTTACAGTTGATTAAAGAATGACATGACATACTTTATTTTATCGATAAAGTATGTCATGTCATTCTTTCCAACCCCAAACTGTCTCTAATGAGTTTCTAAGATTTAAACAAACAAACAAACAAACAAACAAACAAACAAACAACCAAAGAACCAAACAAACAAACAAACAAAGAACCAAACAACCAAACAAACAAAAAAACAACCAAACAAACATGTGCTGTATTGGAAAATACATCAACTAAATACAGCTGTGTACTAAAAGCGAGCTGCACTTTGTCTGATCTCTGGCTGTCGATTCGTCAAACTGTGCTTTGATTGATTTCTGTTTCATTTGAACACCACTTTGGATAAAAGCATCTGCAGGATGAAAAAAATAAAAATGTAAAGTTGATTAGTTACGTTTATCAGAACAAAGCAGAAGCACAGCTTCCTCAGATTTTTAGTGAACCCTAATTTCTAGCAAACTTTGATAAAACTTCTGAACCGTAAAAAGCTTCCCTTTTTTTCAGCGTTTTATCGACACTTACAGACACACGAAGCAGAAGAAAAAACTGAATTAATCTCAATGCATTTGTTTTTCACAGACGCTGCTGAACTTCATCTCGTCCCTTAATTACGATCCAGACGTCTAGATGAAAAATAAAAGACTTTTGTTTTTCTTAGTCATCAGAAATCAGTCTGTGTGTGTGTGTGTGTGTGTGTGTGTGTGTGTGGCTCCTTAGTATTCAACTGAACAGATATTCAGGTGCTCTTGCTCTTGAGTTGCATTTTTAATTCCATTCTCTGTATTTAAAAATGTTTAAACATGGTCTACGCCTGACCCTCGCTCTCCTTCTACTCAAGAGCCGATTGTGATTTTGTTTATTTTGGAAAGCGAAATGGAAATTAATTAACCTAATTGATTGTAAATTTATTCAAAGTGGTATGTAGAACAACAAACAATATGATCAGGTAAAACTGATACATAACAGACACAGGACAAATAAACAATCGTCTAGGTGATAAAATTAAAGAGGACTATGCTAATATTGTTGGAAAATAATTAATAAAATTTGTATTAAATTATTTTTAACAAAAGCAGCACAAAAATATGTGCATGGTCGCACTCTGAGCCATTATTGTCAATTTAATTTATTATTAATAGAATCATTATTTTATTTGACGCACAGCAGTGACAGTAATTCGGAGTTCAGAAGTAGACTTGCTGAAATAAATCAATAAATAAATATGTATATGATCTATTGGAGGTTGCATATTACAATTTTTTTTTTTTTTTCAGATTTCGTACATTAATTGTGACAAATAAACTGACATTTTAAAAGGTAACAATTTGCCCGCTTGCAAAATTTTAATGTTAAAACTAGTGATTCGGGGAAAAAATGTCTTTATCTGGTGTTTAATGAGAAAGAAAGAAGAATCAGCATTTTATCTGGATTCATTCATCAGCAAGAAGTCATAGTTAAACAAAAGAAAATCCTACAGTAATTCCGTTTACCTAAGGTGAAAATTCCATGGTGTAAGGAAATGAAATTATATATAATTTATATATATTTTTTTTTTTAAAAAAAGAAAAAAACGATGTTAGTATAATTGTGTGAGAAAGTGTGAAGTGTCTATGTTGCCAGAGGTCATGCATTTAACTACACTTTACTTGTGTGAGCTTTATGTCGAGCACAAACCTCCTCCGCTAACCCTTAATTAGCCAATTAGCTAGCAGGCTAAGAGTTCTGCAAACTTTTCCTCCATCGTTAAGTATCTCTCGCCGTTAGTGATTTATCCGCTGTTAAATGCAAACGCACATGGAAAAGGGTCACACTCTATTGTGTCATGTTGCTAATTGGTTAGCGTTCAGCACCATGAAACAGTATTACACATTCAGTTATCGTTATTTTCTATACACTTTATTTAATCAGACAGAGTCGTTTTGTCCCTCACTGTGCACTAAAAATATAAAACATATTACAGAGAATAAACGGAAAGGTAATTTAATCATCAGGGGACGCGGAGATGAGCGTTAATTAAGCAGCGAAGACAGCATACGCCGAGGGCCCCGAGGAGTATTCACCAGATTTAACACACCGTGACCTACAGAGTAATTACAGCTTTAATACCAAACCAAACCTGAGCCTGGGACGGCTCACTAAACTCTCTAAAAGTCTAAAGTTAAATTTCCTACAAGTGATCCTCTAAACTGTCCTCTAAATCTTATTCCTTAAAATGTTCCCTAAATCTAATACTCTAAACTGTTTAAAATTTTTCTCTAAATCTCATCCTGTAAATTGCTCCCAAAAATCTGATCATCTAAACTGTTCTCTCCGATCATCTAAACTGTTCTCTCCGATCATCTAAACTGTTCTCTCCGATCATCTAAACTGTTCTCTGATTTTTTTTTCTAAATCTGATTCCTTAAAATTTCCTTTGTATCTGATTCTCTACACTGTTCTCTAAATCTGATCCTCTAAAACTGTTCTCTAAATCTGATTCCTTAAAATTTTCTCTAAATTTGATCATCTAAACTACATTCTAAGCTGTTCTCTAAATCTGATCCTCTGAACTGTTCTCTAAACGGTTCTTAAAATCTGATCCTCTAAACTGTTCTCTTAATCTGATTCCTTAAACCTTTCACTAAATAATTCTCTGAATCTGATTCTCAACTGTTCTATAACGCCAGTTCCCTCAACTGTTCTCTAAATCTGATTTTCTAAATTGTTTATTTAACTCTTCTCTAAATCTGATTCCCTTAACTTTTCTCTACAGTATATTGATTTTCTAAATCGGATTCTATAAACCTGTTTGTCAACATCTGATTATCTTAATTATTCTCTAAACTGCTCCTAATCTTTACTTAATCTGCTTCTCTATATTGTTCTCTAAAGCTGATTCTCTAAAGTTTTTTTTTCTTTCTACTTTCTAGATTTTAAAACTAGTTTGTTAGACTGGTTCTCTAAAGTCTTTTTGGCTTTAGTTTGTAACCTGGTAAGCGTTTGTTTGGTTCGGTTAGTATTTAACCAAAAATCATCAAACTGTGGGTTCAGTACTGCAGGCGTTACATCATGTTCATCATAATTTCCTTGATTCGTTCACTAGATCCCGAGATACCAGTAATTGAACTTTATTGAATATTTCCATTAAAGAAAATGAAAATATATGAACTAATAGGATCCTGAAATGCAGATTCAGCTAACAGATTATTCCATAAAGACAATATTTCTGCACAAAAAGCAATAACTGTCGAGGTAAACAATTTTCTGAGTGATGAACAACAGCACAGGGAGGCCATTCAATAAAACCTGGGGCTTCACCGTCTGATAAGCAGAAAATAAATGGAATAAATAAAATCTCATTAGACCGACTGAAACGCAGGGACGATCGATATCCTTTTGTTTTGACATGGCTGAGGCTAATTTGCAGGACGAGGGGTATTTATCCTTTGCGGTATAACACACACCACACTTACAAACAGTGATCGACGTCACCGAGCGTGACCGCAGTGTTTATCTTCTGGTTATTATTTTCAGCGGAGACTTGTCAACAATATTGATAGAAATAAACAACTTTAAAAAGTCCTAATGAATTGATATTCCACGCTGATTTATAAGCTCAGTTAATAGAAAATCTTAACGTTAAGTAAAGAGTCATTTTAAAATGACACTCATGCAATGTTTTGAATGAGGGATGTATATGAATTCACTTGAGCAAGGAATTGGTTGAACTCTGGGTAAACATTGGGGAACACACATAAAGATGTGGTAAATATTTAAAGATATACACTACCAGTCAAAAGTTTGGACACATCTTCTAACTCTATGGTCGTTCCTGATTTTTATTTCTTTCTACACTGTAAAACAATACTGAAGGTGTTTATGCAAAATACACAATAACCTCCTTTAAACAGTTGATATTGAGATGTTTATCTGCTACTTCTGCTCTGTAAAGCTTCATAACGGCTCTAATCTGAGGTGCTGGT
>JAQMYG010000013.1:15391138-15403003 GCA_030014215.1 Clariallabes teugelsi
ATCTTTAACATTAACATTCACCATTAAACACCAACATTTCTCATCTTTGACACTTACACTCATCATTTTTCACCATCAAACACCAATATTCACTATCAAACACCAACATTCCTCATCTTTAACATTAACATTCACCATCAAACACCAACATTCTTCATCTTTAACATTAATATTCACCATCAAACACCAACATTCCTAATTATTAACAATAACAGTCACCATCAAACACCAACACTCCTAATCTTTAACATTAACCTTCACAATTAAACACCAACATTCCTCATCTTTAACATTAATATTCACCATTAAACGCCAATATTACTCAACTTTAACATTTACAGTCAATATTAAATACCAACATTCACCATCAAACATTCATATTCCTCATCTTTAACATAATTTTCATCAAACACCAACATTACTGAACTTTGCTATTAACATTAACCATCAAACACCAACATTCTTCAATCCTAAACACGAATTTTCATGATCAAAAACCACCACTCTCCATCATAATCCAGCATTCTTCTTCATCTTAAACACCAGCATCCTCCATCAAACAGGATCATTCACCATCTAATTTGAATGTAATCCACATATTTCAAGCCCTCATTAGTAATGCATACCATATTCAAAGCTGTAGAGAAAACATCATTTATTTTATTTGATGTCTGTTTCAGGTAAATTAAAAAATCATTGGAATTCATGTTAGATTTTCAACAGTAATTGGGTGATTAATCTTTATTCAACCTCAATTTGTCTTTGTGACTAAATGTAGATGTAGACACAATTAACACTTTTGTAAAATATAATTAGTTCCAAAAAGCTGATAACAGAAGAATAAGGTATAAGGAGCAGCTTCTGTATTAAAATTAATAACAACAAGCTTTGGCCTTTAGAAATCTATTAAAAATCAGTTTGGTGAAACTAAAAACCTTTTATCCTGAAATGTAGTCCATCAGTCAAGATGTTTCAGGTTTGAAGTTAACTTAAAATCTGTATGCCGGCGATGATGCTAAACCATAAGGAAAACTTATACAAAATGCCAGCTTTGAAATGCCAAGAAATGTCTTTTAAATATTACTTTAGACAGCCGTCTTATGTGAAAGCTGGTGTTTGGTGGAGAGCATTTATTTATTTATTTATTTAGAAGACTGGTCTTTTTTTGTGTGAATGAATGCAGGTGTTGATGGAGAGCATTGATGGTTTGTTGAGAGTGCTGGTATTTGATGGAAAGCTTTAGTTTTTTTTCATGAATGCTGGAGTTTAATGGAGAGCAGTAGTATTTAGTTCAGAATGCTTTTTTGTGAATGCTGGTGTTTAATGGAAAACATTAAGTTTGTGTTGAGAATGCTGGTATTTTTTGGTAAATGCTGGTGTTTAATGCCGAGCATTAGTGGGTTTTTTTTTTAGATTGCTGCTGTTTTTTCATAAGTGCTGGTATTTAACGGAAAGCATTAGGATTTTGTTGAGAATATTAGCAATTTTGTGTTTTTGGAAAGTGCTGGTGTTTTTGGTGAGAGCTGGTGTTTGATGGAGAGCATTGGCTTTTTGTTAAGAGAGCTGATATTTTGTCATGAATGCTGGTGTTTGATGGAAAGCATTAGGTTTTTGTTGAGAATACTTTTCTTTTTAATGAATGCTGGTGTTTAACGCAGAGCATTAGTGTTTGTGAGAGTGCTAGTGTTTTTGTGAACTCTTGTTTAATGGAGAGCATTGGTGTTTTGTTGAGATTGCTAGTCTTTTGGGGTGAATGCTGAGAGTATTTTGTTGAGAATGTTGGTGTTTTTTGGATTAACCCAAATATTGAAGACACATATTTGTGTAAAAAGCTTCTAGCTGAGATGTACTGTATGATTATCATCAATTATAAGATTAGTGTAACATATTACAAGATTATTTCACTGATTATAAAATAATGATAATAAATCACAATATGGTTTAATATCTACACTAGATTTGTGTGATTTTGTCATTGTGTGATTTTAATTATTTTGGTGAAAATGTTACGTTCCACCTTTCCATATTTAGCTTTCACACTAAGTGCGTAAAATGCTGCCTTTTTCTTCTATTTCTTTGATTCTGTTTTGTTCTGGTATTTATGTTCTCCTGAACGTAGTGTGTCAGGAACACTGTGTTTCACCATTAAAAAGCTTTTTTTCCTGTAATTTTGACATTTGAAAGCTTTGTAAAAGGTATCTACTTCTGTTCGGACATACTGTACAGCCTGAAACATGTGCATTTGTCCTAATTACGCCATATAAATTCTGGGAACATTACACAAGAAGGATGCTTTATTATTAACACTAATGGTAGACAGGAAAAAATACAGTTCTGCACTTAGTCCTGAGCTTGCATTCTCCTAACTCTTAATGCATGATATAATTTATCAATTTAGAGAAAGAGTATAGAGGTGTGTGCTAGACCACGTGTGCTAGACCTACAGTACATGCTTCAGTGTCTCTGAACAGTTAGTGATGCAAATGTTCTGACATTATCAGACACTCTTGACATTTCTGTTTCAAACATGAAGGATAGGAAGGGCTAGTGAAAGACAGAGATGGAAAGAAAGAGGAGGGGTGGTGAGAGTGTGCGATTACACACTAAGTGCTCTTAACAATACCCTGTTGCGTACAATTCCCACATTAAAGACAGTTTTATTTCAGACTCTTACACAACCGGCCCACAGAGCGATTGCATTTTGCTATTATGGCTGTAAATGTCCTTGGATAATTATGCGCTTAGTCACAGGATGCAGTGTAACCAAGTAAGAAATGTAAGAAATGGAGGACGTTCCTTACTTACACACACCAGGGTTTTTTATCCGCCATTAACTTTCTCCATTAAAACACAAACACTAAGCAATGGCATTCAACAAATGCAGACATTCTCCATCATTAAACTTCCATCCAACACCAATAAACGCAAACATTCACAAACCCCATCTTGCACTCATCTTTAAAATGTTTCAAATACCAACAATTCTCATTACTAAACATCAGCATTCGTTATCAATGACCTCAAAGATTCTTCATAAACCCCAATACTGACTGTTAAACAACCTTTTTTAAATAATTTTTTTCTCCAGATTTTTCTGATTTTCTTCCCTAATTTTAGTCGTAGCCAATTCCCACCCGTCATTAAGGCACTTCTCCATCAAGGCTACAACCACCAACCAGGGAGGATGAAATCTATCATGTGTTTCCTCCATGACGCCAACCAAACACATCTTTTCAAGTTGCTTGGCCTCGCATCATAGAGAGAGGAGTAACATTGCAGACACCTTTATCCAGGGCTACTTACATTTTTATCTAATTATACATGTGAGCCTTCCACAAGGGCCCAACAGGGTGGTGCTGGGGTTAGAACCCGGGATCAATATTCCAACACCTTAACCACCAAGTTACCCCTGCCTAACATACTCAGAGGATATCGCTATCCGGTCCTTCTGCTTACGTGAGCTCTCAGACCCCCATCATTGGCTATCATCATGATGGATGTAATAGTGCTAGAATGGCACCTATCACGCCTCCCTTTCCAATGAGAGTTTGGCCAATCAGCTCTCTCTAGGTTCCAGGGCCAACACATCCATATGTGGTTTCTCCCCAAGTTGTAAGCACACAATTATATATAATGCCTTAGTAGTCTTTAGTATGCTGTAGAATTAAGAGTTCCTTTTCCCTGGTACTAAGAGACCAAAACCTTTTTTTTTCAGCATTGGCAATTCTCCAGTGCGCAAAGTGAGCTCTTTGTTATTTTTATGGTTGGAGTGAAGGATCTCGAGTGTCCTGACTGTGAACCCTCTGAACACCTTTGGGATGAACTGGAACTGAAGCCTCCTCGACATTCAAACATCAGTGTCTGAGCTCATTAATGCTCTTGTAGCTCTTGTTGCTCAAATGCCAATGTTAACTAAATTAAAAAAAACATTTATTCAAAAAAAGACCAGCATTCTGAAGAAAACTCCAGTGCTTTCCTTGAAACACCGAAAGTCATCCATAAAACATCAGCATTCACCAAAATATGAAGACTACATTCAACTATGAAACATTAGCATTCTTCACAAAACACTATTTTCCATTAAATAGTAAAATTTCTTCATAAAACACCAATATGTTCTGAAAACTTTGTTTTCTCCATCAAACACCAATGTTCTTTCACACCACTCTGCAGCGACTGATATTTGCCATCAAACACCACCTTTGCTCGCCAACAAACACCAACATTCTTCCATAAAACACGATCAATCAACACAGACACCACTACTCACTTACACCCTTTACCATCTAACACCACTTCTCATTATTAACACCAACATTTGCTATAAAACACAAAGTCACAATCAGACCATGTAGATCAAAATGCATAGTTGTGTGGTCTGTTTGAGGAAAGAGCGGTACTGTTTAAACCATCAAACACCAACAGATGCTCACAAAACACCAGCATTTTCAGCAAACACCGATATTCATCTATAAAGACTTGCATTCTCAACAAAAACCAAAATGTTCTACATTAAACACCAACATTCATCCAAAAACACTAGTGTTCTCCTTCAAACTGAAAATTTTATCATAAAACATATGTTTTCCATTAAATACCAACTTTGATCAAAAAACACCAGCATTCTCAGTGAAACACCAATATTACCATCAGCATTCAAAAAATATATAATATCTACATTCAACTATGAAACATCAGCATCACAAAACACTATTTTCCATTAAATACCAACATTTCTCCATAAAACACTAATATTCTCTGAAAACCCAGGATTCTCCATCAAACACCAATGTTCTCCCACACCACTCTACATCTACTGACATTTGCCATCAAACACCACCTTTGCTCGCCAACGAACACCAACATTCATTCATAAACCACCAAAATTTCTCTGTTACAAATCAGCAGTTGTAGAGGAACATCTCTAGAATATCAACGAACATCAATTAGCTTCGTCCGTGACTTGCTCACAAAACACTGTCAGAAATACCGCAGATTAAAATCTGTTCTTTCATCTCATTTACTTTCTCTCACAAATCTCCCTTTCGCTCTCTATTTCTTTTGCTTACCTTTTTTTGATCTTCCTTTTTAGTATCCTTTCTCTGTTCTTTATGTTTTCTCAAAAGAAGCCATTTCGGCCCCTTGAGGTTTATTTCACAAAGGATTCCACTGGGGAAAATTATCATTTCGCCATGAACAATGGAATTTTTCTCTGTATTATTGAGTCACCAGGAATGAAAAGGAAGACTCTGAAAATGCTTATAGATTATCCGTCTATAAAAAAAGGACAAAAGAAATTGAACGGAGGTGCGAGAGAGATAAAAAGGAAAACTTTTGTATTTTTTAAGTTACTGTACAATTCACACAATCAGGTGAGAAGAATAAATTCCAACAGAGCTGTTTCTTTTTCCTTGGAGGCTGCAAGGAAAATATCCTCAATAAGACAACTCGATGAACAGATCGATAAGTCAAAAAGAGTGCCAAATAGGGTAACAAAGGGAACAGAAGAGTCAAATCTCAAAAGACAAAATGAGAAACAGATCAGTATTCAAACTGAGTTCATCACTATTCCAAAGCGCCCGAGGAAACAGCGTGGCTTCTACTCGGGTTTTTACTGATATGCGGAGGTTTACTGAATTGAAATCAGTCCTGTGAGTACTTGCATTGCAATAGAATACAGAATTACAAATAACGAGTTTAGAATGAATTCCAGAATGACATTAAAAAAAAAAACACGTTTTTTAAAAATCCGTTTTATCTTTGTGTATAGATTTTAGCATTACAATCAAAGTCTGTTTAATCTGGGTAGCTATCCTGATTGCTGGTCCAAGATAGGGAATTTTTACCCTTTAAATTCAATGAAGATTGTTAGTGTTAAATGATGGAGCTTGTGGTGTTTGGTGTTTGATAA
This sequence comes from Clariallabes teugelsi, assembly GCA_030014215.1. Lineage (NCBI taxonomy): Eukaryota > Metazoa > Chordata > Actinopteri > Siluriformes > Clariidae > Clariallabes > Clariallabes teugelsi. The sequence continues at coordinate 15,397,050 of JAQMYG010000013.1, forward strand.
ATAATATTATTTAATAATAATATTTGATGATTTTTTTGTTGGTATTAAATAATGTAGAATTTATTATAGAACTTTGGACAACATTGGTGTTTGTTCTATAATTTTGCTGTTGTAGTATTGTAGTATAATACTGCTATGATGCAGAATATTAATGTTTGGTGGAGAATGTTGCCGTTGAATGATAAACACTGCTGATATTTAATGGATAATGTTGGTATTAAATAATGTAGAATTTGGTGTTGAATGATAAACACTGTTGATATTTAATGGATAATGCTGGTATTAAATAATGTAGAATTTGGTGTTGAATGGTAAACACTGTTGGTATTGGATCAAGAATGTTGGCGTAGAATTTGGTGTTGAATGATGGACAAAATTGATGTTGAATGATGCAGAATGTTAGTGTTTGATGTAGAATCTTGGTGTTGAATGATAAACACTGTTGGTATTTAATGGCGACTGTTGATATTAAATAATGTAGAATTTGGTGTTGAATGATGGACAACATTGATGTTGGATGATGCAGAATGCTAAGGTTTGATGGAGAATGTCGGCATTGGATGTTAAATACTGTTGGTATTTGATGAATGTTGGTGTCTAATGGATAATGTTGGTGTTCAATTATAGATAATATCAGAGTTGAATGATGCTGAATATTAGTGTTTTGTGTATAATTTAATATTGAATGGTAGGTAATGCCAGTCTTAGTTTATTTATATTGGTTTTGAATGATATACTGGTGTTTAATGCATACTGATGGTTTTGAATGATGATGAATACTGGTGTTTGATGGATAATGTTGGTGTTTGTTTTGTAATGTTGGCTTTGAATGTCAGTGTGTTGGTGTTTTCAATGGGTAATGTATTAGAGGTGCAGGTGGTTGCTGCATAAAGTTGATCTTCAGTGGTCAAGAATTCTGGTATTTGTTGTACGAAGGCCGTTCAAGTCAAACTGGGACTTACTGGTGAATTCATTTATAAAAAGGATTGACATTTACAGACTTCAAGCACAGGACGGTGATGAGACTCTTAGCTGCAGTAAAATATTCGAACAGTGCAAACATTTTAAAGATGGTCAGATTCAATCATTCACCCCTGTGCAGTCCTGACCTCCCTTAAATCCATTTCTACATGTTAGGGACATTAAAGGAGTTCCTGGGAGGCCAGCATTTCAGACAGGAAACAGACAGGCGGTCTGATCATGACTCTGGCATACTGAGAAAACTTTCTACCTTGATGGTATCCAAGCACTAGTGAAAATGTTGGTGGATTCATTCTATTTTTAATAGCACTAAAGACATTTAATCAGCACTCAGCCTGGACTCATCATTATGCCGACCATGGCTGAGCTAACAGCGTGGCGCGTGGCTGAGGTGTTGCTGATGCGCAGATGTTTGTTTGAATCAGACTCGGTACAGGAAATGTTTTGCACTTGTTTTTGTCTCACTAATATTACAATTAGACGTCAATCTCCTGAGAGAGCGGACAGACTGTGAAGCCGGTATTGAGTAAATGAAAGCGACTGAGGGACTTGAAAGGACGGCGTGCTGTTCCTTTGGTTGATATGGTGACGGTATTAGAGGGCTGATAAAAATCCTTCATGTTTCTTTTGTCTGCATCAAAAAGTTGTTGTACACATTCTGCAATAAAGTCTTATCTAAAAAAAAACAGGAACTGCAGGCGTGTTTTTGTCCAGACGCTGAATTAAATTAGAATTCAATTTGATGATTATTAAACACAGACAATGCGATGTTGCTCATAAATGTAACTATTGTGCCTTTGTTTAGAGCAAGGCTCTGTTTAGCTAATGCACTGATGCCTGTCAGTGGAACACCGTTATCAGTTATAAAGGAACATTTTGAATTACCTAACAAGCTAGCTAGTTATTTACCTACAGTATTAACATAAAGCTACATACATGGCAACTTCTATGAGGAGCGTTCGAGTCAAACCGGGACTTTTGATTTTATTTCTCAAAATAATCTTATCTGAGTGTTTCACTACTGCTTGGATATCATCAAGGTAGTCAGGTCTGTCTGATTTACGTCTGAAACACTGGCCTCCCAGGAACTCCCTTAACATGTGGAAATGGCTTGGAGCGAGGTCAGGACTCAAATGTTTTACTGCAGCTAAGAGCCTCCTCCCTGTCTTTGGCGCCTTAATTCACTTAATTTCATCAATTTCATCATTAAAGTTTCAAAGTCCCAGTTTGACCTGAACGCAACTCGTAGCTGACACACAGCCAGCTAGGTATTGCTATTTAGATAAGATAGTCATTTTTCTGGTTTAATAAGATTAATCAGATCAGATTGAACTCATTGCGCACTTACATATATATGAGAATGAAATTTTTTTTATTTCTGTATGACGCTGAAAATTTTACAATCTGACTACAGTACTTGGGTAAAATAATGTAGCTGCATTAACTGTAATTTTAGGATATATATATATATATAAAAATTTTTTTTAAACAATTCTGATACTCGCCCGTTGAATCTCGGAGATAAAAAGAAACACATTTGCTAAATACAGTTTCATGCCCTTTTATGTCCGTAGTGTCTGTTACTTTTTTGAATTCAAATCTTTCAACGATCTTAACTGTCATTCAGATTAAACTTGCCCGATTTTGATTTCACATTCAAACCTGAAAAAGTTTATTATTTATTCTAAAATGCTGAATTGTTATGATATTGCAACAAGAATTTGACATGGTTACGGACACTACAGATTTTTTGGGAAGTTTATTTAAATTCTTCATTTTGCACAGAATGCTTTAACTTAAGCACCAGTTTTAACAGGTCATATGCTTCTAGAAGCAATGATAGTATCAATACTCATAAAGAAATATGAATTTGAATTTTAAATTATTATTGTTTGAAGCATTGATAAAATCATCTCTCCAAAACGGCAACTTGAAATTGTAGAGGGTCACTGGAGGCCTTATCCTAGGGGACTCACATACACTCCATACACACAGACCCCAAGGCGGAAATCGAACCCTCAACCCTGGAGGCGCGAGGACACGGCACTAACCACTACACCACCACGTCGCAACAAAAAAAATATGATTTGAGCTGCATGTCTAAACAATATGAGCACTGTAGCAGCGCTATGAAGGATGAAGGGATGTTTGAGTCGTTTCAGATCTGTGAAGCTGTATGAGATGATGCAACTTGTTAACGTCTTTAAATTCATAACATTCAGCACTAGCCTGATTTGAATATTGAAATTATTTGCTTCATTTGCATAGGGATGAAACAGCCTCATGTCTAGATGATTAAACGCAGATGAGAACCCGTAGATGCGAAACCGTAGATCGGTGATGTCGGATCTTTAACTCGCATCCTGTGGGTTCCTGGAGTGGAGCGTTATAGCGCGTTAATGTGCTAATATCAGGAAGGAGAGCGGGGCGGAGTGGAACAGAGACTCTGTTCCTGCAACAAGTGATTGATCTCACTGTCGCTGTTACCATGGAGACGGAGAGGAGGGGGGGGGGGCAGCATTACAGTAAACATGATGGAACAAGTGAGACAGCAAAACATAGGGAATGGAGAGAGATAATGAGGAGAAGAGGAAAGAAGGATGAAGGAAGGATGGAACAGAAGAGTAAAAGAGAGGAGAAAATGAGATCAGTGAAAACAGTATTAGACTGAACACGGGGGACGCATGAGATTGCAAAACGATGACTGAAGAAGAAATAGGGGAATGAAAGAGAAAAGAAAGGCAAGAAAAGGAGAGAGAGAGAGATGAAAATGTCTTGTGGCACCGATCCGAGTGCCACTGATCAAGAGACTGAACACAAGACACAAGATGAGAAAAGTAAATAAGGATGCAGAAAGGGAGAAGAATGATGGAGAAAAGAAAGGAAGAGGCGAACAGAAGGAGCGCAAAGGGAAAGGGACGTGATAAGAGATTGATGGAATCACTATGGACGGGAGACAGAAGAAACAAAGATGGAAAGATAAAAGAGGAATAGAAGAGTGGACGTGGAAAAAGGAGCATGAAGGGAGAACAAGGGAGTGAGGAAATGAAAGAAGGAATGAGAAACGGAGACAAAAAGAGTGAAGGGGAGATTAAAGAAAAGACTGAGGGACAAGAAAAACAACAAAGAGACAGAGAGAGAGAGAGAGATGAATGAAGAAAAGACCACCAACACACACAACCACTGGAAGTAGAGGGGGAAAAGAGAAAGTGACAGGATGAAAAAGTTTGAGAGAGAGAGAGAGAGAGAGAGAAAGGGAAGACAAAACAGAGAGACGGAAATAGAGTGAGTGACTCGCCTGCTTTAATGTGCAAAAGCAGCAACAGTCTCTCTCCCAGTTCAGTTCAGTTCAAAAGGGCTTTGTTGACATTAAAATGTTACATTGTTGCCAAAGCAATTATAAAACATTGATTACATTATAAATAACATCAATCTGTATTTATAAACATTTATAAACATAATAAACATATTGGATATGAAAGAATAACATAGTAGGTAATCTATAAAAAATAGAACAAACATAAAAAAAACATCAATATTGACAACAATAACAACAGCTTTTAGGTGACTATCTGAACAATGGTGATATTAAATTGTAGTTAGGGATATTCAGGGTGTGTGCACGTTGTCTCTCTCTCACACACACACACACAGACGCACACTACAGATGCACGCTCGAGGTCTGTCTCTGTTAATTTTTCATTCCCCTTTTCTTACAGTGCATCTCTTTCCATCGCTCTCCCTTCCTGTCTTTGTAATGTCCATCTTTCTGTCCATTTCCTTTTCAACTGTTTAGTTTTTTCCACCGAGTGTCATTTAGCCTCACGTCTTACACAACAGCCAGTTTGTCTCATGCATTCATTTTTCATCACTGATGTAACGGTTTATGCCGTGGCCATGGCTACCCACGTTAAACCCAGAACCCAGCTTGTTTGTGTTTGTGAACGACAGACTTCCCGTTAGACGTTTTTTTATAGACGGTGGAGGCGGAGTTTTGTAAATGAAAAAAAGATTAATAAGGAGACGCAAGGAAAGATCAAGCCGAGCTCCTTAACCATTAGGGAGTTCGTCCCGAGCAGCGTGATTAATCTCACCCATTGCACTTCTAACCTTTTCTCCTCAGCATCGCTCTGTGTGAAAGTAAAAACACCCCATAGCTTCTTTAAGATCACGCTAATCACTTCCACATGCCAGCTTTCATTAATCTAAATTTCACTCAGGCATTTTACAGATTTATTTATTCACATCCAGTTTGTCTAATGGCGCAATTCATCACCGGCTAATCTCCCTGGGATATGAATAGCGAAGTGGCTCCTGGATGAACGTGACGGATGTTCATCATCTTCCTCCCTGAAGTGGGCACTATTTTCTATTTTCAGGTTCTAGCCGTGGAACTGCTGATTAATTATAAGCGAAAAAAAGCTTCCCTTATGCTCACATACAGAAATATCTCTGGCTAGTGTCAGAAAAAGTGATCGGTATTATTATGAATATTTTTAAACAAACCATAGCTAATGAGTTTTGCACTACAATATATACAGGTGTGCAGACAATGCAGAATTATGCCTTGCATATATATATATATATAAATGCAAACATTCCAAAAATGAATGATTGAATGAAATGGCACATGAACTGATGAATGGATGGATGGATGCCATCATGCCACATGAACTGATGAACAAACAAACAAAATGAATGAATCAATGAATGGATGGATGGATGGATGGATGGATGGATGGATGGATGGACACATGGATGTGTAAAGGACTAAATAAATAAATACAAATAGATGAATAATTTATGCATTGATAGATTAATAAATGGATGAATTGATGTACTGTATTGATGGCTAGATGGATGGATGAATAAATTATTACATAAATGAACAAATGGATGGACAATGTTATGCATGGATGGGTGAATGGAAGGACAGGTGGTTGGATGGATGGATGGATGGATGGATGGATGGA
>JAQMYG010000013.1:15403040-15414454 GCA_030014215.1 Clariallabes teugelsi
TATTGGTTGGGGGGGTTACTGATAGGGGCAGTTATTGGTTGGGGGGTTACTGATAGGGGCAGTTATTGGTTGGGGGGTTACTGATATGGGCAGTTATTGGTTGTGGGGTTACTGATTGGGATTACTGATTGAGAGTTTTTGTTGGGTTTCTGAATGCGGTTATTGATTGTTGCAATTATTGGTTGAGGTTACTGATTGGGCCAGTTATATATTTGGGGTTATTGATTAGGGTTATTGATTGGGTTACTGATTTGGACAGTTATAGGTTAGGGGTTAGTGAGTAGGATTACTGATTGAGGATTATTGATTAGAGTTATTAATTGGGGGTTATTGGTTCTGTGGTTACTGATTTTGGGCTTACTTATTGGGGGTTATTGATTGGGGATACTGATTGGGGGAAGTTATTGGTTCAGGGCTTACTGATTTCAGTGTGATTGATTTTTGTGTTATTGATTGGGGGGTTATTGATTCTTTGACAGAGATAGTGGGTGAGATGACTCTTGATGGCTCTGAGCTCAGTGCCAGTGAGATGACCTTTCTTTCTTTGTACATGAGCCTGAAACAGACGCTACATATGTATATAACGTATGTTATATACAGTATATTCAATTCTCACCCAGTGTGTTGCTTGAAGGTTCTGTAATTTATTAAATCTATTCAATTTAAAGTTGTTTCCCAGCAGCACGGAGACCTGAAAGACCCAGCTCACCACTGGTTAATTCCAAATATTCAGTCTAAAATTAATTACGGATTTATAAGGCAGTGAATCTGAACTCTAAGGGCACGTTTACCTGCAGCAACTGTGCATAATCCAGAGAAACTGAATTTAATGGAGTGGGAAGAGAGAAAGAGAGAGAGAGAGAGAGAGAGAGAGAGAGAGAGAGAGAGAGAGAAAACAAGAATAATAGAAAGTCTTAATTGTGATGTATTTGAATGCTAATGATCCTTCATAACTGGAAATTTAAATCTTGTCATCAGGGACGCAGGGATGCTCGTCAACCAGCTCTAATCACGCCAGTGAATAATTACACACTTGTGACTCCACTGATACACAGCCAGGTCCGTTTGGGACTGTGGTGTTTACAAAAGTAAGTGTGTGTGTGTGTGTGTGTGTGTGTGTGTGTGTGTGTGTGTGTGCGTGTGCATGCATGCTTTAACACTGCAAAGAATACACCGAGGACAGTTCTGGCAGCAGAATTGAATTCTAGATTTGAATGAAGACCTCTTGAGCATTGAATTCACATTTTATTCTACGCCTTTACAAAAGTGTTTGTGTGAGTTTTTGGAAGGGTAGAGGGTTTGCCGTTCGTTCCAGGCGAAAAACACACACACACATACATATTCACACGCGTGCACACACAGACAAACAGACACACACACACACACAATGCACAATTTGTTTCACTTATAGATAATAAAACAAGTTCTCAACAGAGACTGTGAGAGAGCAACACACTGTATTCACTAATATTTTTCATTTGTATTAGTAACTAATTGCTAGTTCTCTTGTCTTATGTAGTCTCAGGTGAAAACACAATAATGAAGCCATGCATGAACAACCAATCGAGAAAAAGCAGTTCAGGTGAGATTTCTTCCACTATGTTTGTTTCACGCCTCAAGTCGTGTCTATTCTCTAGAAACTTGTGCAAGAACCCAATTCTCAAGATATTACCGTAATCGTAATCATCGTAATCACATCCTAACCTGTAACCATAAAACGAATCCTAGCCTTTAACTCCTAACCCCTAACCGTTAACCCTAACCCTAAATCCCAACCCTTAATCCTAAACCCTAACCTCTAAATCTACTCCTACCCTAACCATGGATCCCAAATTATAGATAGATAGATAGATAGATAGATAGATAGATACTGAAGGAAATTTCAAATACGCAGCATCACTGGTATCACTAATGATTTATTCATAATCAGTAACAGTTTTATCCCAGGGCAGGATGGTTGTGGATCCAGAGACTGTCCCAGGGACATTGGGTGTGGGAAAAGAATACTGGTGTCCCTGGAAGGACACCAGTGTCTAAAAAGCAGGATTTTATAAATGTGGCCCAGTTTAGCATTGCGACTCAATCTGCATGATTTAATCATTAAGCATTTGCTTCGAATGCCTTTATGGAGCTGTATAGCATCTTAAACAGACTTACTTGTGGTTTTCTGACACGTTAATCTGTAAAAATGTGTCTGAATTAAAGGCCAGCTTGCTGCATAAATACTGTTCCAGGATGACTCTGTATACAGTATAGACCCTGAGACTTTTGAATGCATGTGACACAAATCATCAGCACCGCAGTCTGGTATCCTGAGCTTTAGTCTCTATGATCTTGTGGAACAGCAGGGAGACATGAAGAGGACACGAGCACTACAGAATCTCTAAATCCGAGTAAAAAGTGCTCCTTGAGCCTGATAAAGGGATTACTAATTACAGTAGGGCCTCATTAATGGCCCCAATCACGTCCCCTGGACTTTTTCCCTCTCTGCTCGTCCATTAAAAACAACCGAAAACCTGCTTCTTTTTTTTTCTGAATGGCTGAAATGATGTAGTGGCCCCCTATTCAACCCCCTGCTGTTCCCACACACACTGAAAGAGCCGAATCGGTTAAGCGGGAAACGAGAGGTGCTGCGAAATGAAAAATAAGAAGAGTTCGAGTGCTTTCCTAACACACGGACACACACTAAAGCTTTGTCCGTGAAGATCTGCTTCATTCCTCACAGCACCATGGACACAGAGAGACCTTTCTGAATGTAGCAGGACAAAGACAAGAACTCACAATGAGGCTCTGAATTAAAAAAAAAAAAAAAAAGAAAGAAAGAAAGAAAAGAAACTAAATTAGCACATTATCTGTTCACGTGAGTTTTAGTGAAATATCAACATAATGATAGAAGTTAAGCAGATTTCCTGGTTGTATCGGTTTTCACTATAATTTACGTCTATAGACATATTTCTAAGTCTCATGGTTCTCTCATCAGACTCCGGAAACAGGTGCTGCACAAACACGCTGGATGATTTATACCTCTGTGCTGTTGTGAAGCACACCTCTAAAATCTTAATCACTACTCAAGAACATTCAAAAGGTTTATGATACAGCTAGAGGGCTGGATTTTTATTTTAGGAGTGAATATGACACTTCTGTACAGAGAGGGACTCTGCCACCAAACACCAAAGGAAAAACAGTCAAGAGGCATTGAGGCCCTATGGATAGAGATAATGGACGGATAGGGGGATGGATGGATACATGGACAGAGATATGGGTGGATGGGTGGATAGATTGAGGAATGGATAAATGATTAAATCAACTGATAAAATTACGAAACACTGAATGAATGAATGAATGAATGATTGAATTAATTAATTAATTAATTAATTAATTAATTAACTGGCACATGAATGAACAAATGAATGAACAAACAAACACAATGGGACATTAAGAATGAATGAACAAATAAATGAAACAATGATCTGGTGCTTGAACTAATGAGTGAATGAATGAATGTACAAAAATCAAATGAACAAAATCACACATTAACTGGAATTATTAAATGGATGGATTCTTAAATGGATTAATGGATAAATTGAGGGTTTATTGAATTGAAGGATGTACGAATGGAGAGATAAAGTGATGGATGATGGATGGATGGATGTCTAAATGGATAAATGAATGAATTAATGAATAAATGAACGAATGGATGGATGGCTAATTGTACTGTACGTATGTATGGATGAATGGATATACTGATAGACTGAAGGACAGATGGATGAATGAAGAGATAAAGTGATGGATGGATGGATGGATAAACAAATAAATTAATGAACGAATGGATGTATGAATGGATATACTGAACACTTGTAGATAGACTGAAGGACAGATGGATGAATAAAGAGATAAAGTTATGGATGGATGGATGAATAAATGAATGAATGAATGGATGGATAAACTGATGGACTGAAGGACAGATGGACAAATGGATGGCTAAATTTCTGGACTGAAAAAATGGATAAATTGAGGGATGAATGGATAGTTGGATGAATGGAGTGCTAAAATGATGGCTAGATGTATAAATGGAAAAAAGAATAAATGGATCATTAATAAATGGATGGATAAATTGATGGAGAGATGGATGATACGTGGACAGACACGTGGATAGGTGGATGGGTTGATAAACGATTGAAGGAATGAATGAAATGACACATGAACTGTATTGCTGAACTTGATGCTACCGCCACCACACTTCATCTTGAAAGGTATTCTCATGGTGATGAACAGTGTTGGGTTTCCCTCAAGCAAAGTTCTACCTTGTTCTACTGAAACCAAAAAAAAAACCTTCCCACACATGTTTCTTCCATCTCGCCAAAGCACATTTTTCAATAACGGCTTTCTCCGCACCACTCTTACATAAAGCCCAGGGTTGTGGTGTGTCCAGGTTAAGCTTGTCTTGCGAACAGCTTCTCCAATCTGAGCCATGAATCTCTCCAGTTCCTCCAGAGTTACTCTTACACTCCCGGTTCTTTCTCTGACTAAAGCCTACTTTATTTTTAGTCGATGACCTCCACATGGAGTCACGGTTGCAAAAAGGTTGTGGAAGGGCGCGAAGAAAGCCCGTCCAAGTGCTGTACAGTACGCCTTTAAAAACATCTTTCCAGAGAAAAAAAGTCTTTTTTAGTTCTTTAATATTTTATATTTCAGTTGCACGTTTGAAGTCTGGTTAAGGCGAAAAGACGGAGAAGAAGAAGAGAACATTTGAGTCCTGTATAACATTTCATATGTACAGTACAACAAACACATAAAAAATTTATATACTTAACAGTGAATTGAATCTTTTTTTAGGGAGAAGCAAAGAGAGAAAATTGATTTTTGCGTTTTGAACAATTACAAACGGCACATGCATGAATAATGTAATCTACAGAACACTGATTACACATTAATCTGCATTCCTGATGAGGTCTGGAGACAAAATTTCAAACTATCGTCATTTTTTATAAAGGAAATGAAATCGTTATCAACAAGTCTATATGAAAAGAAAATCACAGCAACCAGAAAAATATATGTAATAAATAAATAAAATCAATGTTTCATTTTTTTTTTTAAAGAAATCTTCTTTTTGTCTTTTTTTATTAATATTATTATTATTTATTTAATTTTTTTTATTTAGTCCCACTGAGATCATGAGCCTTACTAATTCACAGCAATAAAATACCATGCATTTGTAATAATACATTATAAACATTCAGAAAATCCAGAATCCATTTACAATAAAAAATTAAATAAAATAGCATTAAATAAATAAAATCTAGAAATATGTTCATAAAATAAAACACGATCTATAAAGAAAAACAGCTGCATGCCTCCTTCACTACATTGTTTATGATATTTTGCCCTATACGCTTTTCAACTATTATATATTGGTTCTTTATTAAATATATTATAAAAGCTTCTAAAATATATTTAATGGCTTAAAATATTATTTAAAATAAAAATTTTGTCATTTCACTGTGCTGCTTCATTTCCATGTTGTTATTATTATTATTATTATTATTATTATTATTATTATTATTATTATTATTATGGAATAAACAATTAGCTGAAAGTTTGCTATAAAAAAAGTCTTATTAATAAGAGGGGGCGTTCAAGTCAAACTGGGACTCGTGATGAATTCTTCGGTGAATGAAGGCATAAAAGTGATTGACATTTACAGAAATCGGTGATGAGATTCCTATTTACAGTAAAATATTTGAATGGTGCAAACATTTTAATGTGTGAATGACGTTCCCGGCTGAGGTGGCTCGGAGCCCACTGGAGTCGTTCCCGTAAACATTCAACGAGTGGAACGCCTGATCCTTGAAAATCGACGGATAACTTGTTGCCAAATTGCAGGACTTGTGTACACACAATCATTCACCAACACCACTTGTATGTTACAGGAACTCAGCTGGGAGTTATTGCCACGTCCTCCGTATAGTCCTGTCCTCACTCCGAGCTATTCCCACTGGGATTAGTGCATTAGTGTAGCATGGGATTGTATAGAGAAATAAAGGGAGTACTCTTATATTCTGCACCATCAAAAGTCCCGCTTTGACTCGAACACTCCTTTTGTTTAACCCCGCTGCAATTTATACACCGTCCAATCAAACATAAACACGACATAATCACTCGTCTTACCCAACACCAACCACCTGCTTTTTCAAATGTGACTAAGGAGAGACATTACCAGCTAACAACAGTAGACGTAAAACCATACACTGCTAATTAACATCATTAACAGGAGAATCTCCAGTGCTGCACAAGTGCAAATGTAATATCATCATTATCAGGCTTTTCTCCAACTCGACTAGATCCAAATGAGACAACTGTTCAAACAACAATTATGTAGGGGGGAAAAAAACATCTAGAGAACAGCGTGATGCACACGCAGATGTTATCTGGTTGTACTAAAGCACAGACTATTACCTTTCTGTACACTTTTAGCCTGGATGAGGATTGCGGAACAATCTCTGCACACCTTTATAACCGCTCATTAAGACGTGATTTAGGCAGGTCTATCAGCTTACCATGGTAACCCACAATTATGAACATGATGCTACCCCTGACTCCAGGTTTTCCTGGGGTGAACTTGATTGTCTAATGTTCTTACTGGCACACTCATAATAATGACGATTTGCACCATTAATGTCGACTGGAATGCTTTTTTTTTTATAAATAAACATCCCTGAGATATGCAAAGGAAAAACTTGTATGTGTGAGTTGTATATTTTCAGAATTGGATGGTGTATCATTGCTAGACGTCAGTATCTCCAGATCTCCAGATTGGAGTTAAAGTAAAGACCAAGCCACACCTGCACGTTTACAATCTCCATCTGAAGAGCTCTTCATGCCAGAATTCAATCTGTCTACGAGATTGGGTTCTACTGGTGTCACACCTGTGTGTTTTCCCCCAACACCAGGCGCCTGTCAAAACAGTCAGCGCAAGCAATAGGGACCATTACACGCAACACGTCGATCAGACCTGGTCTCCAGATTAGACCCTCCTTTTATAATGTATTTATTTATTAAATTACATATCTTTTCTTTGGTAACGGCTCACTCACAGGGACTTGAATTATGAACTAATGATAAATGAATGTATGGTTACTTAACAATATAGAATTATTACTTATGATGAATTATTGTTATTTCTCTTATTAACTTTAGGAAAGAGAAAAAAGAAAGAGCAACTTAAGCTGAGTTAAGGAACAACTGTTTATAGCTGCTATAATGTACGTGGCTACTAAATGTAACAGGAAATGGATCAAAAGCATGATGTTCAGTTGTTGTTGGTCTTTCAGCTGCTTTCAGTCGCCACAGTGGACCATCTGATCCGCACACAACTTGGCACAGGTTTTACCCCAGATGCCCTTCCTGATGCAACCCTCCGATTTTATCCGGGCTTGGGACTAACACTGTATCCAATGGCTGGGGATCGAACTCTGGCCTTCTACAGTACATGGCAGGTGGAAAACCTACCACTGGGCCACCAATGCCTCTAAAAGCATGATGTTATATAATAAGTAAAAATATATACATAATCCATGATGAATTGCTGTTTTAAAACAATCCCTCCAATCAGAGGATTGAAAATCTTTGATTGTTTTCAAAGATGCATGACCGCACATAAGAAATTTTACTATGGTACTGTATATACAATAATTTAGTATGCTACCAATATAGTAGCTATACTATATAGCTACTATATATACTATATAGCTATACTATATATAGCTATATACTATACTTTAGACATCATACAATGATATAGAGCACCAGGGTTTTCTTTTCAGCCAATATTAGATATGTTAATACATGCTATTGGAATGGTACAGTATAGTACAGGCAGTACTATATATTTTTACAATAAGATATTTATCTTATACTTTCGTCTAACATGGTAAAGATCATATTTTTATCATAGTACTGTACAATATATATGGTATGTAAGTTTGTTGTGTACGACATTATGTACAATAGCATATGGTACAGCCATGCTATGTATCATCGAATGTACCATGGTGCAGAGTAAGCATGAGTTTTAACATACACTATGGTCTTTAGAGTAATTAATGGTAGAAGGATACAATAGTACCTTACTATATAAAGTATCCTGGTACATTTTCCATAGTACAGTACTACATTCCAAAGTAGAACCATGTACCACACTATAGTACATTTACTGTTGTACCAAAGTATATACTATGGTAGATCGATGTACTGTACCATAGTGTGATGTTGTACTATATCCATGGTTCTGTCATAAATAATATGGTACTGTACTACATAAGGTTGGACTACCACAATACCTACATCTTGCAATTTATTTACATTGCATATGAAAAATATTCTTGTATACGTATGACCTTAATAATTAAACAACAACTGTGAGGCATTAAAATTCATGATAAAATTAGGTGTCAGCTTTTGATATTCTTAGCTTTTGAAGGAATCGGCTTCAGCGGCTATGCTAGCGCACACAGTGGCACTACTGCTAATATTTATCATTTCGATACAGTTTGACATTAAAACATCTTATTTAGGCAGATTTTTAAAAATTGTTTATCTCACTTTTAAAACGGCAACTTGCTAAAGCTGGAGATTAGCCTCAACGCTAGTGATTAGCTCTAAAAACAATGGCTAATCATAAAGGCTAGTGATTACCCAGCAGCAAATGCTAGCATCTAACTCAAATGTTAGCACATAATCACTAATGTCCCAAACGCTAGTACACTTAATAGCAAACCTCCGTTGTTTTGTCAAATTACTAGTAGCTAACAAGTTACTAGAATCCAAATCTCTTTTAAATGAGTCTTCAGGACAAATAAATTAAAACACAATGTTCTATTAACATCACAGATTAGATAGTTGACATTGTTCAACAAACGTAGCAAGCTAGTGAGCTAAGCATCAAGTTCAATGGAGTGTTAGGATAAAAAGAACGAAATTAGAAGATTAATGTTAAATAAACAATGAAGTGAGAACAGCTTGTACATATTTCCCTTGAGTGAAAACTATTCGGAAAGTAAGAAAGGATCTGGTTTTCTTCATTTAACCATAACGCTCGGTGATAAACAGATGAAAGGACTGTAAGGAGATAGCATACGCTAACACCAACTGTTTCAGCCTGAGGCACACACACGAGGGACATTGATAACTCGCTAGCGCTGATAATATTCAGACGTTTCACACTCTTTCCAAGTCCTTTGATGCTTCAAATTCCCTAAAAATCACCATCAGCGATGCAGGCACCCAGATATGAGTGTGTGATAATGACGGAGTGTACACTTGAAGAAAAAATGTTAATATGCTCCGGGTAATGACACGCTGAACAACAATGGAGGCTGTGATTATGTGTGTTTGTGTGATATTGGTAGCATATGGAGACACATTTGGGGTGTTGGGATACGTTCAGTTTGTGTGTTAACCACAGAAAAGCAGAAATGGTGTATTAACAGAATTGTTTAGGAAAAATATCAAATTCAAATCAAATTCAAATTTTATTTGTCACAGCACGATATTATTTATAAGATTATAAGAAATAAATATGAATAAAAGAAATACGATAGAAAATTAAATTTAACTAGGATAAAAATAGAAATCAAAATAGAAATATACTGTACAATAGAACATTTAAAAATTTAGAAATTTGGTGAAAGAAAGAGGGTGTGCAAACATGCATAAAAAAGTGTCTTATTAAGGTGACTTATTAAAGTGTCTTTGTACAATGGTCCAGAATATAAACATAAATATGTAAGTGTAGGTGTCCATATGGAGTTTAAAAAGATGGTGTTGTGGTTGAGAGACCTTATCGCCTGCGGGAAGAAGCTCCTCCTCAGTCTCTCTGTGATGGTCTTCAGGGAGCGGAATCGCTTTCCAGACCGCAACAGAGTGAACAGTCCATTCCTGGGGTGGCTGAGGTCCTTCACGATCTTCCTGGCCTTGGTCCAGCACCGCTTGCTGTAGATTGAGTGCAGGTCAGGTGCGGATGATGCGCTCAGCTGATCGCACCACCCTCTGTAGAGCTCGTCTGTCCTGCATGGTGCTGAGCGACTTACATTTTTTTTATGTCATTATGTCATTACACATCTGAGCAGTTGAGGGTTAAGGGCCTTGCTCAAGGGCCCAACAGTGGCAACTTGGTGGTTGTGGGGTTTGAACCTGGGATCTTCCGAACCGTAGTCCAATGCCTCTATGGTGCAGGAGTAGAAATTCCTGAGCACCTTGGAGGGCAGTCTAAAGTCTCTCAAGCGTCTGAGGTGGTAGAGACGCTGTCGGGCCTTTTTCACCACGGTGTTGATGTGACAGGACCATGACAGGTCCTACGTGATGTGAACACCGAGGTATCTGAAGCTCTCCCCTCACTCCACTGGGCTCCTGTTGATGACTGGGGTCTGGTAGTTCCAGTCACTGGAAATCAGAAATTTCAGCAATCAATCAATCAGACATGATAGTGTGATTTAGTGCTAAAAAGCTAATTGTAGTCTATCTGACCTAGCATGTTAGCTAAGTGACCAGAATTTTTTCTTTTACATCAACTCAGAAGTTTTAATATTTTTTTAAAACTAAGTAATTACTAAGTAAAGTAATTATCCTTATCTTTTTTTTTACTATGCAACTTCCACAAAGTAATTAGAGTTCAGAGTAATTTCAAATCTCTTTAGCTGTATTCTTTGCTTGATGTAGCCCAATAATTAGACCCTTCTGAAATGGCAACTGGTGGCACGGTGGTGTAGTGGTTAGCACTGTCGCCTTGCACCTCCAGGGTCCGGGTTCGATTCCCGAGTTTGACTGTTCTCCCCGTGCTTGGTGGTTTCCTCCCACAGTCCAAAGATATGTAGGTTAGGCTAATTGACGTTCCCAAATTGCCCGTAGTGTGTGTGTGCCCTGCGATGGATTGGCACCCTGGCACTCCAGGTCCCTGCAACCCTGAATATAGGATAATGCGATATAGAAGGTGAGTGAAATGGCAACTTTTTTTTGGCCAGAAAGTGTAAAATTAAGTAATTTATAAATAATAATGATCACTGTAATGATAAATTTAAACAAAGATCGCAAAACTGTTATCAAGCTTGTGTGAGGCTAAGAAATTCCACCTTCTGCGTTATGATTGGCTACAAGAATTTGGTCTACAGTATGATTGGTTAGAAACTTACTCTTACTCTACAAGTACTCTTTCCTGTCTCTGCTGCTACTTTTACAAGAAATGTTTACTGTTTTTTTTTTATCTATCATTAACTTGCACTATCACACTACTCTCTATCACAGTATATCACAGTATATTGCATTGTGTATATATATATATATATATACACTAGCGTTCAAAAGTTTGGGGTCACTTGCAAATTTCTTTGTTTTTGTTTAGTGATTTATTTTCTACATTC
>JAQMYG010000013.1:15464254-15477590 GCA_030014215.1 Clariallabes teugelsi
CTCTCTCTCTCTCGCTTTCTGTTCAATAGGCATTTGTGAATTTGTGTTTGTCTTTGGGTGTGTAACCTCCACACACACACACACACACACACACACACACACACACACACACACACACACACACACAAGTACTTTTCCTTTACTTCCAGTTTATTTATGGATAAATGTGAGGACATTTTTTCCCCCTTTTCCCCCGGCTGCTGCTCCGGCAAATCAAGTAAAGCAGGTATGTGTGTACTGTATGCATCAGCAAGTCTGCACACACACACACACACACACACACACACACACACACACACACACACGCTTACACACACCCAGTATGAGGAAAGTTTCCCCGTGCACCAGTCATATTGCCTCCACTTATGTAAACAGGTGAGATGAGATGCCATTGTATTTAAAGGCTAAATGTGAAGGCGAGGTGTGTGAGCCGTACTTCCTGATCACCAGCATTCCAGTCGATCAAAACAAGGCCACACTCTCCAGCTTTACTCATCAGCACACACACACACATATATATACACACACCGTGGGGGAATATCACGCCTGGCGTCTGTGGGTTTTCGGGTAAACATCAGGTAGGATCATGTTTGATCTGGTTGTCTTGTGAAAATATAAACGGCTTTGGATTTACACAATAAGATGTACAGTAATGTTGTTTTTGGGTTATATGCTGATATTAAATTACATCTCATGTGTGTGTGTGTGTGTGTGTGTGCAATGACTTTTAGTGAGCTATAGTGACAAAAATGCGTTAACAGTCCAGGAAGGTCAAGGAAACTGTTTATCAGATCATCTATAACCCGCGACCTGTTAGATTTAATTTCCTTATTGTGTAGCAAGAAACACAAGGGCCGTACTGAAAGTAGTGCAGAAGTGGCCATAGCTTTTCTATTAACTGAAAGAGGTGGTTTGAATCGCAAATATTTGTCGAGTCTCCATCATCTGCGGCATCATTGAACCCGACTCTTTGAAAGTGGAACGAAAGTTATCATTGCTTTATTAATAACGTGTACATTTCAACAAAACTGGAATACGGGTACGACGTTGCAAAAATGTAGACCTCTTAAAATGGGCATGTTAGTATAATTTGTTTCATCATAGAAACAACCTGAAAACACCAATGAAACACGTGATTGTGTGTGTCTGTGCTATTTCTTTGCCTATGTGACCCATTTTTTTTGTTTTTTTGCTCAGTCATGTTTGTATAGTTGGTTAAAATGAACTAAAATTCAGTTCATCATATTTCCTAGGTTGTGCTGAAAAAAAAAAGGATACATCACTCTATATTGCGCAATCCAAGCCCTATATACTGTATATAGATGTATGAAGAAGTTTAAAGAAGGAGAAACAAGCTTTAAAGACAAACCACGCAGTCCATCAACAAAGTGATGCTGCAGATGTCTGGCTTGTAATTTAGATTATGTTGAGAACGGCCTTAGTATAGCGGAAGAGTTACTCTACCAACATGCGACCAACAATAAAGTCCCACACGAATCCCGCGTCTGTCCGCTGTGCTTCGGTAAGCGTAGAGACGCCAGAAGAGACACGGTCGAACACTCAATCCCTTTTGTGTGCCTGAAAGTTCTCTATTTATTAACAGCTAAAGACGGATTTTTTGGCCAGACGCCTGGTGTCATGTCCCGGTGAACTCCTGGAGAACAAAGACTGGAAGCTGATCAGATTCTATCCGGATTTCTATCCAGAGACGAACCAGGAAGTTTTAGCTCAAAAGAGAGAGAGAACATGGGAAAGTTAACAAATTAGTATCTGTTCCAAGAGGAAGATAGTAGCGTGGAAGATTTAATAAAAAAAAAACACCAACACACACTTTTGCATTACTTTCAGTACAACCCTCGACATTACCCTGGTCATTAGTATTAGGAGAGCGCTTGGGCACGTGATGGGAGCTGAGAGGGATGAGGAAACCCAAGGACCAGAAGGAAACCCATTATGTATATGATCATCCAGCCGGTAACTTTAGGAAGCCAGAGTAATTATGAAACAATTCTATAATAGCGGGTAAGGCTTACGCTCATGTGTGGAACCATTACACCAACCTACACCACCAACAAAGACTCCATTTATCTGGGGTGTGTGTAGGCGTGTTACTCTCAGTTGGATATCAATATTGTTTCCTGTAAGAGCCTGCTCATTGAAAAATAAACACCCACACACACATTGATTAAGTCTTTATATCGCACCTCCCCACCCACATTGTGAACGATCCGGTCGGACATTGTGACATGATGTACTTGTCTTCTTTGTCTTTAGATTGTCTGTATGGAAGACTCGATAAGAATGTGCAAGTTAGCTAGAGTGGTATATCGTCAGGTATGTAGAAGGAACAGCGACATCGTCACAACTGCCTTGTTTTTTTCACTCCTTCTCTGTGTTATATAGATGTTCAAATCAAAACCGGGACTTCTGATTGTGCAGAATAACAGAACATAGTTACAAGAGTAAAAACTCCCTGTATTTCTCCATATAATCCCCGGCTACACTAATGCACTCATCCCAGCGTCTCACTAGTGCTTGGATACCATCAAGGTTCTTGGATTGGACTGCCTGTCTGTTTCACATCTAAACCGCTGGCCTCCCAGGAACCCCTTTAATAGCCCAAACATGTGGAAATGTCTTTCCAGCTGTTTTACACAGTGAATAATAAGGAAAAACCACATCTGCTAAGGCATTACCTGCATTAGAACAGACAATAAATGGTATTTATAGACTGCAAGACATGTTAAACATGTTAGTCATGCTGACGACACTAACAGGTTCCTTTGGTATGTGGTTAAAACTAGATTCGTCGCTTTAAACCTTAATCAAGCGAAGAACCACGTTTGATAACGTACAGATGCCAGAATCACTATCGCAAGAAAAAAAAGAACATATTTGTATGAAAATAAGTGCTTTTGTAAAAAAAAATTTTTTAAATAAGTGTCCCTTTAATCATATATACTGTAGGTGTGTGTGTGTGTGTGTGTCTGTGTGTTATTGGTTAATAGGTAGCTGTTACACACTTAATTAGCCCACACAGGTTTTGCTACATGCTTTGTGTATAGATCACATAGTTTATGCTTATGTGTGTGTGTGCATATGTGTGTGTTCATCTTCTCTGTCATACTTCAGCCGCCACCATCTTATGACCAGGAAAATGTCTCAATCTCTACAACTTCTTCTCAACTCTTCCTGTTGTGATGAGTTTTGCACAGCCGTGATGCGGTCGTAGGCACGAGGGTGCCGCTTGAGGACCGAAGGCATCAGAGCCGTGCTGATAAATATCACAACAGCACGACCTCGGGTGTAATATTGCTTTTATACGACAGTTTCCACAAACACCATTTATTATTTAAAAATTATGATTTCTTTGTTTATTTAAGCAGTTATTTTACTCCACCAACATATGTCCTTCTGCAACTGGTGGAACTAACTAACCGCGACTTTCAGAGCTGGCGACTGACAGTTAGTTTATTTAACAGGGGTGAAAGTAATTTTAAATTATTGCGCTAAATGGAAAGCTAGTGCGTTATGTAGGGTGTACAGTTCCTTGTTCCACACACCAAGTAGTGCCCTTGACCAGGGGTTAGAGAGGGATTTTGGATTCAGTCTTGAAGCTAGAAGCTAGTTAGCTTTGTAGCAAAAGTGTTTCGGACCTTAATTGATTGGAAGCAGTTATTAAGTAAACGATGTGTTGTTTAAGACGACATAACGTTATCAGATGTGTGTTCTTACTGAAAGTGCTTCTGTGACTGGTTGTGAATGTGGGTTTTGGCAGGCAGCTGCTCTCTCCTCAGTACTGCGGACCGTACAGACCTACTCTCACCCACACTGCGACTGATAGTTAGTGTAATAAGTGACTGTAGAACGCCTGTGACACCGAGTGATACGTATAGTTAAACATTCCAGTGCTGTTACTGTGTATTATCACCACTCGTGAAATGCCTCTCGTTCAATCAGATTGCTCAGATGGAACTAACTTTTGAATAAAAATATATAATCTATAGTTCTTGGTAAAATCAGAAACAATTAAACGGGACATAATGCATCCTGGGAAATATATTATATAGGACAGGCACTAATAAAGGAATCAGGCGTTAGTGATGGATCGTTCATAAACGATTCGTTCTTTTTGAATGAGTCTTTAACATGACTCAGAAGAAAGAGTTGTCTCGGAGAGTGATTCGTTCATTTTCTACTGGGCGCTCATGCGCAAATCATCACAAACCTCCGTAGGTTATGTACAGGAAACAGAAATGAGTAGTTACTGTACCTTCGAGTCTTTTCGGTCTGAATTGTTCGTTCTTTAGTCACGTGACTCCCATAGACGCTATGCGGTGCAATAGATTAAAAAGAACGAACGACTCAGACTAGAAGATATGAGAGGTGAGCTGCTCATTCTGTTTATTATAATATGTCCCTAGATTCATTGTAATATTTTCATTACTCAAACTATAGCCAAAATTTGTGTATGTAGACGTGTTGATGGTCTGTTTATTGAAAATGTAACATTTTATTTTATTTCTGATCAAAAGAACGAAATTAACTAAATGACTCAAAAAAAGATTTGTTCATTTTAAAGAACGAGATTCAAAGAACCGAGTCACTAAACTTCCCAACACTACCAGGCATGCTAATGCTGCTAGCCATGAGTAATTGCTTTTTAAGAAGCAGTTAGCATGAAATACATGTACTAATATGTGTAATATGATGAATTGTAAAATGCTGTTCCTTATTGTTCAACATTTTGTATTTATAATGTATAAAAATCTAATCCCCAGCTGTGTTTATCTGCTAGTCGTGCTACTGCCATTTCCTGTTAGCTGCTAGTATGTGTTTAGGGGCATTAGTTCTAGATCAGCTAGCTAAAAGGTGTCTCAGTCAACAGCTGAATTAAAAGATAAAAATAAAAAAAGTAAAATTGTGTGAGAAAATCTGTTCCAGCAACTTCTAAAAGAATTAGGAATATTTTGATAAATCTGTGGTGTATTAGGACACAATTAGCATCATGCTAATAGTTTCAGATCCAAAATTCTGAACACACACATTTCAAGAAGTGTTTTTTTTTTATCATTATTATTTTATTTAATTTTTCTATTAAATGTGACAAAATGTGACAGGATTCCATTATTGAATCCTTCGTGTTTATTTGATGTTAGCGTTTGCAAATTATTAGCTCCAGCATTTGTGATTAGCAGCTAGCAATAGGATGATGTTTTGGTTAGTTACTAACTTTAGCCAATTCACTTTTTAGTGAATTTTAACTCTCTTAACCCTGAGTGTTCATTATTATTATTATTATTATTATTATTATTATTATCACCCTGTTTAAGGCTGGAATGATTTTAAGTTGATTTTGAATTAAAGATTATTTTTATATTAATTTAATTCTTTCAGAGTTGACGGAGAAGCCCACAAGCCTAAGAAGAAATTTTAAATAAAATGATCCAGATGCATCATAAGAGAAGTTTTTAATAGAACACCTGGAGTTTATTTTATTTTATTTTAAACTACTTTTGACTTGAAAAGAACTTGATTGAGAACATGGCCGCCATTCACAGCGAGCGCAACATTCGTGCTACGATCCAGGTATTTGAGAAACAGCTAAACACTGATGAGATCAGCGGTCCGACGCCACGACCCCGAAACGCTCCACGGCCAGCTGTAGCACCGAAACCCTCTGCGGTTCACAGAGCCTCCATCAGCAGCAGCACAGAAGAAGAAGAAACAAACACGCAGACCTTTGAAAGGAACGGCTATGGGGAGGTGATGGGTTCGAACAGCACTCCAGTGGCTCCATTTACAGCTCAGAGACCACTGATGCCTAGAAAACCATCGCTAACCTCGAGCGATCAGGTCAAACCCCAACCTCTGATCAAACCTCCTCCTCCGTCGTCCCGCCCCTCGCAGCGCAGGTCTAGACCCCTGAACTCCCAGGAGGAGGACGCTGTCTTCAACACGCCTACATTACCTCCGCGTACCGTGCATAATGTTCATCAGAACGTCAGCAGTCACAATAGCATCCGAGAGAACGAATACGTGGACGCTCCTGTTAGTAAGTCACGTTTCCTCCTGTGCTCCGTGATAGAAAGACAAAAGTAAAGAAAGAGAAAGAAACAAAAAGGTGAATGGATGGTTGGTGTATAGATGGTATTGATGCAGGGATGAAAGAAAGAAAGAAAGACTCAGAGAAGCAATGAGTAAATAAAAATAAAATAAAATATTTATAAAATATAAAATATTCATGAAATAAATAAAGAAGAAAGCAAATTAAAGCAAATAAAAAAATCAGAAGAAAGAAAGGTAAAATAGAAAAAATAAAGGGTAAGTTGAAAGAAGAAAGGAATGAAGCACAATGTATAGTAATAGAAAAAGCTCATTAAAATAAAAAAAAATCTGGAAACATCTGGATGGACGGGTGAAGATATAAAAGGAAGGAAAATAATTTAATGGAGAAAAGAGAAAGAAAGGAAAAAACTAACAAATAAAGGTAATATATTGAGTGTAAATATAAAGGCAAATATAAGAAATTAACCAACAAAAAAAAAACAGAAAAGTTGGATGGATGCGTGGATGGATGGATGAAATGTGTAATGAAAGAAAGATAGAAAATGAAATCCTGATGAAAGAAACAAAAAGCACACCATAAATATAATGGAGAGATGGACTAAATAGAAAAAAGGAGGAAAAAAACAAGTTGCAGGGATTAGTAAAAAAAAAAAAAAAAAGACAAGAGATAGATAGAGAAAAATAAAAGACAAAAGTAGACTAAATAACTTATAATAATATAAATGAATAGAAATTAATAAAAAATAATAAAGAAAGAAATAACATGTAGAGAGACAGACAGAGAGAGAGAGAGCAATAAAGGAAAGACAATGAGAGAAAAAAGAGAAATAAAATCAAATAAATGAAATGTAGGCAAAATAGAAATGGGTGGGTAGACGTAAGGAAGATAGATGCATGGATGATAAGATGAAGAACATACAGGTAGACAGACAGGGCAGTAATGTAGACGCAGTAATGATGTGTGTTGTGACTGAGAGTGAAATGAAAGTGTGTAACTCGAGTCTCATCTTGCTCCCGCTCTCCGCAGATCCCGCCTTCCCCAACTTGTCCAACGCAGCCTCTTTCACCAACGCAGTGACTCGCAGGCCGACCATTATCAGAGTTCCCAGCAAACGTCAGTACCTTTAGTACCCATAGTACTGCACATCATTCCCTAACCCTGCTCCAGGCTGGACTCGCGTCTGGAGCACCAGACAGTTAGACTCATGTGTAGCTAGAAGTAGCGAGAATGAAAACAATGTGTTCATGTTTTGGCTATCATCTTACGGTTACTTACTGTATGCTAGTCATGCTAGCTAAATTGCTTGCTTTATAATCCTCACTGTAGCATTGGCGTGAATATGATATACGTAATAATCCCATAACTACTAGAGTGAGAACTAACGTATTACAATTTTAACTTGTTTTCCAGAGGAACAGGAAGTGTTGGATAGTTTCGCTTCTGCACTTCCTGTTCAGAGAGCTCTAGGAGGCCCTCCACCGTCCCTCAGCTACAAGGTACCTCTCCTTCTGTAGCATCTCACTTTCTCATAAGCACGTAGCATATAAAATACACGCTTACATGATTTGGGAGTCCTCTGTCCTACAGTACATGCACAAACCCACAACGAGTGTTTCTTTCATTCTGTCTAGACTCAGGACTGGACTCAGAACTCGTTCAATTCAGTCCAACCAGCTCTGCCTCCACGGTGTGTATATTATTAACGGTACACGTTTCCCCTTCTGTGTGTGTCACCAGTTCTACATGTGTAACTAAACTTCTGTACATGTGTACGTGTAACTAAACTTCTGATCTCCATGTGTATCAGCCCTGGTGGGGGTAAAGTACTTCCACAACGTCCCTCTCTTGCCAAACCTGCCCCGGGACGCCCTCCTCAGCCACGGAGAGACAGCGTCCTGCGTAACTCCACACTACAGTCACAACAACCCAACAACCTGAGGCGTAGTGTGTCGAAGAAAGTGCCTGTGCTTCCACCAAGACCTAATCCCGGACATCGGCTCTACAACAGATACACGGTGAGAAACAGCAACTCGTGTCTTCGTTCTGATTGGTCAGCAGGTGTTGGTTAATTTTCTATAACAGCAGCTCTGACAGTAGTCCAGGTTTATAATGTTAAACCTTGTTTCGGTGTTTTGTGAACGGTCTACGACGGTATTCATCCTCTATACTGTTTATCTTGGGCTTGGGGTGGAGCCTATCCCAAGGAACTTAGGTCAGAAGATGGGGTACACCATGGATGAGTGCACACACACCTCACACACCCAATCATACACTTCAGGCAATTTGGAAACACCAGTCAGCCTGCACTCAAAGGGAAACCCCTGGTTTTGAAAACCAAATCCAGGTGCCAAAATGTACAGTCCCTCAAATGACCACTAGGAGGCTGGCTTCAAAAATGAGTCAATCTCCATAGAGGCCCATGTTAAAATGTCCAACATTACAGAAGTAAAGGGTACGAAATGCAGTTAGCTACATCTCCTATTTATGACAACAGTTCAGGAGGTGAATTGTCATGTAACTCATCAGTTAGAATTATTTTAAGCCATTAATATTCTTATTAATGCTGATCTGAGTGGCAGCTACATTGCAGATATTAATAAAAAGTAGGGTATGGATGATGCAAAGTAATGTCATCATATACATTACCGTTAACAATATTAGCATTTTAGCTAAGCTAGCTAGCTTGTGGTAATTTAGGTAAGTAGGCGTGTTCCAGCCAACCACCAGGCTCCATTTGTTCCATCCTGTTGCCCAGTTATGGATTAACTATTGGATTGGTTATTGGTGATGTCATGGAGGGTTTTGTCCAGTACATCCACTTCATGTTGAGTTACCTCACACCATACTGTGGTTGATTATTTTCCTATACAGGCATGTCCCCGAGTGCTGTGTTCTAACTCTTAAACAACTCTTCCATTCCTCTTCTACATTTTCACCCTCGTCTAATGTCCCAATAGCCCTAATTAGCATGCTTCAAGTATTCACTAGCTCCCTATAACAAACTTTTCCACTCTTTCTGTTTAATTTTTTAATGCAGCTGGAAATCCCTCATGCCATCGCCGACTATGACTACAACGGCATGCACACCGGAGAACTCTCCTTTCAGGTACAACAAGAAATAGAAAACTCATTCAAGCATTTTCTCGAAAGCCATGGAAGTCAATATTGTACACTCTATATAGTTGCATACAATACTGTATATTGGTATTAATGTTAAGCTCTGTAGTTTGATGATTAAATACACACATCATCTGAATGATCAGTTTTGACGCTCCATTCTTAAGGTATAAAAGGCGGAGCTAAGGGTAAGGAACAAGATCAAAGTGACCAAGATCAATGAATTAACTCCAGGACAAGTTGAAAGAACAAACATCTAAAGCATTCTAAGGGAACCAGCTTGTCTCAGCTTATTCCTTGGACATCTTTCAGATTATATACAGTAGTAGTGTTGCTATAATGTAGACCTTCATGGTCTCATGTTCTTGTCTATGCTGTATTACAGTATGAGCTCTCTTTCACTCTCTCTTTTTCTTTCTCTCGGTAGAAAAACGAAGTGCTGGTTCTGCTAAGCCAAATAGACAACCGAACTTTCGAGTGCCAAGTAGGAGACGCGAAAGGAACGGTGCAGAAATCTCACATGAAGATCATCACACCGCTATCGAATTACTCTCATCATGACGACAATCCAGCGGCGCAGGTGAGCGATATCCGGATTATCCTCATACTGTTACAACATCTTTGCCAACTTTCAGATAAAGAAAAGAAAATAATCCGTAAATCAAACTAGCATTGGTGAATGATTAAATATTTATCACTTTTTAAATTTTTTTTAGATGACTCCTTTTTTTCGCTGCAAAGCAATAAGTATTGGCACCCCTTCTAACCATATTCAATGAGGCTTCACGCTGAAAAGTTTAACAAGCCTGTAGAGGATCTTGGCAGAAAATGTATACTGTATACACACATAAATGCTGCCTTAAAAGTTTTTAATATCGGATACCATCAAGGTAGAACGTTTTCTCAGTACGCCCGAGCAATGATTGGACCACCTGTCAGATTAATTCGTCTAAAACGGCGGCCTCCCAGGAACTCCTTTAACGGATCAAATGTAGAAATGGTTAGAAGCAAGGTCAGGACCTTTAAAAGAAAATCCGACTATATTGTATATTTTCCCTATTTGGTCTCCTGAAGGGTGCCAATATTTTTGTTGAAGATTGAAAAATCCACTTTTTGCGACATATTCAAAACATTTTTTCTTAAATCAAAATGAAGTGTTTAATAAGAGTAAAGAATGCTCTTTTGTCAGCAGGATAGCATTTCAGGAAACAGCGGTCTGCAGGTCCAAGCACTTTACGACTTCATTCCAGGTGAGCCTCCATTACAATTTTGGAAAGTATAATTATATCTCACGCAGAAAGCGTGAATTTAACCAGGATGAAACATCTGAGCAGAAATAGAGAGAGAGAGTGATCGAGCTGTTGAGTGTGAAGCAGATACCACACAGGTGCATACAGGGGGGATCTCGCAGGCCTGAACTGAGAACGTTCTTCATTGGGTTCTTCACGACTAAAACAGTGTCTCGTTTGACGCAGAGAATCCTGGGGAGATCATGCTGAAGGCCGGAGACATCATTATTAACGCAGAGCAGATAGACAGCGACTGGTATTTGGGGACGTCCAAAGGGATCACGGGCTTCTTCCCCATCAACTACGTCAAAACCTTGGTAATAGTTAAGGGAGAGGAGCATGCTGGGAAATGCTGGGATGGGAAATTTTAGATTAATGATTAACGTTTTTCTCTGTTTATAAACAGCCCAAGTTGTATTCTCTTGCGTCCGCACCTGCATCTGCACCAACACCTGCACGTGGGCCTGCTACGTCTCAGAAAGTCAGGTAAGATGTCTGCTTTTATTTTTCTAGAGAGATTTTTAACCCATTCTTCTTTGCAAAATAGCTCAAGCTTAGTCAGATTGGACAGAGAGTTTCCGAACAGCAATTTTCAAGTCTTGCCAAGGATTCTCAGGTGGATTTAGGTCTGGACTTTGACTGGGCCATTCTACCACATTGATATGTTTTGATCTAAACCATTCCACTGTAGCTCTGGCTGTATGTTTAGGGTCGTTGTCCTGCTGGAAGGTGAACCTCTAACCCAGTCTCAAGTCTTTTACTTTAAGGTTTTCTTCTAAGGTTGCCCTGTATTTGGCTCCATCCATCTTCCCATCAACTCTGACCAGCTTCATTGTCCCTGCTGAAGAAAAGCTTCCCCACAACAAGATGCTGCCACCACCATGTTTCACGGTGGGGATGGTGTGGTCAGGGCGATGCTCAGTATTAGTTGCATTTAGGCCAAATTTCTTTTGTTAAATTTTGGTCTCATCTGATCAGAGCACATGTTTGTTGTTTGGCTTTCTTTCAACAATGGCTTTCTTGTTGCCAGTGTTCCATAAAGGACAGATTTGTGGACTAAAAGATTCTCCCACCTGAGCTGTGGATCTCTGCAGCTCCTCCAGAGTTACCATGAGCCTCTTGGCTGTTTCTCTGATTAATGCTCTCCTTGTCCGCCCTGTCAGTTCGGGTGGACGTACTCTTTCCATTTTCGGATGATGGATTCAACAGCGCTCCGTGGGATGTTCAAACCTAACCCTGCTTTAAACTTCTCCACAACTTTATCTCTGACCTGTCTGGTGCGTTCCTTGGGCTTCATGTTGCTGTTTGTTCACTAATGTTCTCTAACAAACCACAGAGGGCTTCACAGAACAGCTGTATTTATACTGAGATTAATTTACACACACAGGTGGACTCTATTTTCTAATTAGGTTGACTTCTGGAGGCAATTGGTTCCACTGCATTTTAGTTAGCGGGGGCTTTTTTCTTCCACTTTGTGTTGGTCTATCACATAAAATCCCAATAAAATACATTTTCATACATGGTTGTAGCGTGACAAAACGTGGAAAAGTTCACGAGCTAGGAATACTTTTGCAAGGAAAAAGAGAGACAGAGTAGATGTTTGGAGAAACAGACAGAAAACTGACACTGTAGGCAGACAGGAACTATTAATGGATGAAATGAGTAAGACTGAAGAAAGACACCTACTGGAGATGATGGAGATGGATTGAGAGACTGGAACTATTACAGATAGAAAGACTGACTCTGTGTGTGTGTGTGTGTGTGTGTGTGTAGCGGGCCGCGGTGTATGGCGAGGTTCGACTTCGAGGGCGAGCACAGCGACGAGCTCTCGTTTCCCGAAGGCCAGGTGATCAGACTCCTGGAGTACGTGGGAGAGGACTGGGCTCGCGGCGAGATCGGCAGCCGTGTCGGAATTTTCCCTCTTAACTTTGTGGAAATATTGGAGGACCTTCCACCTTCGCCTGCGAAGAACCAGAGCAGGATTCCTCTGCCAGGTACGGAGACTCTTCCATACAAGTACTGCACCATGTTTCTATCCTTTACGTCACAGCAGTACTGAGGTGTTGATTAGTTCTCCGTAACCGCAGCTCTGAGAGCGGGGCAGGTTTATACTGATACGCCTGTCCTGGTATGTTATTGTTTCTGTAAGCAACAGCGCATTCATATCAGGACATGCGGGAATCGAACAATGTGTAATTATTTCATTATCACGGTGAGGTTTCCTGTAAGGAGGCGTGTGCTCGACCTTTATGGAAGGAGTCTCGAGTGTCAGTGTTTAATCACAGTCACAGAGTCATTTAGTCCTCACCTAGATCTACAAATTACACGTGTTATATGTCATGAATCTGTTTCTAATCATTAAAAATGATATTTTAGGGATGGCCGCCTCAAACCACATGCAAGCGCCGACTTCAACACATAATCAGGTGTTTTATTATTATTATTATTATTATTATTATGGCTGCTGTTGGTCCTGGTTTTATATATTTATGTATATATATAATTTGTGTGTGTGTGTAGGTGTATGGAGTGGAGCGGGTGAAGGCCTTGTACGACTTCACGGCAGAAGCGGACGGTGATCTGTCGTTCCTCAGTGGTGACGTGATAGAAGTGATAGAGCACATGGATGAGGAATGGAGCCACGGAAGACTGAACGGCAGAGAAGGGTTATTCCCCATGTCCTTCACACAGCCACACACAGGTACGCACACACACACACACACACACACACTACACCTACACAACATTACACTCCAGGAAGTGCAGTCTGGGAGAGAACATGACGGAATACTGAGCACAGACAAGGGAAAGGAAGACAGGAAGATGTCCACTGTACACACATATATATATATATATATAT
>JAQMYG010000013.1:15520589-15532115 GCA_030014215.1 Clariallabes teugelsi
TGTTTTGTGTGTGTGTGTGTGTGTGTGTGTGTGTGTGTGTGTGTGTGTGTGTGTGTGTGTTGTGTTACAGCTGCACTCTGCTGTCGTTCCTGTTGGAGTTGTTGAAGTCGTCAGTAGCGATGCAGGAGCAGATCCTGGCCTGTAAGGGCTTCCTCGTCATGGGATACTCCCTGGAGAAGGTCAGTCTGCACACGCTCACCGCCTTCCTCACACACACACACACACACACACACACACACTAAGAAGGAACAGTGTGTGTGTGTAAGAGTGTGTGTGGTTTTCTCTCAGGGTTAATTAAAACTACATATTTGACCTGCTGTTACTTATTTGTTTTCTGCTGCAGCAGTATTTCTGCTGTTACTACAGTTATTAATACTTCCACTGGTACTTCTGTTCCTACTGTTATTCAACTTCCACTAATACAGTACAGTACGACTACGACTGTAGTAATACTGCTCATATTACTGCTATTACTATTGTCCTTGTTCCTACTTCAGCTGCTTCTGTTCCTACTGATATTCCTAGGATTACTGCTATTACTAGTAGAAGTAGGAATACCAGTAGTAACAGCAGTAGTATTAATGCTATTAAAAAGTATTCCTGTTATTCCTCCTTCTACTACTCCCTCTTTTCCTACTGCTATTTTTACTTCTGTTCCAAGGATTACTGCTATTACTAGTAGAAGTAGTATTAGTGCTATTAAATAGTAGTATTACTCTGCTGTTACTACTGCTACTCCTATTATTATTCCTACTTCTAGTTTTCCTGCTGCTTTTCCTACTTCTGTTCCTACTGCTATTCAACTTCTACTAATACTTCCAGTACGACTACTACTGTAGTAATACTGCTCATATTACCTTCCTGCTTCAACTACTTCTGTTCCTACTGCTATACCAGGGATTACTGCTATTACTAGTGGAAGTTAGAAATAACAGTATTAATAGCAGTAGTATTACTGCTATTAAATAGTATTCCTGCTATTACTACTGTTATACTGTACCTCCTTCTACTATTGCCTCTTTTTCCTACTGCAACGACTACTACTACTAATAACAGTATGACTAGTATAGTAATACTACTATTACTGCTATTAATACTTCTACTACTTCTTTTCCTTACTGCCATTAAACTTCTACTGCTACTTACAGTATGACTACTACTGTAGTAATACTACTAATATTACTGCTATTCCTATTGTTATTACTCTCTGTTTCTACTTTTCCTAGGATTACTGCTATTACAGTACTAGTAGAAGTTAGCAATAACTGTAGTAATAGCAGTAGTATAACTGCTATTAAATGGTATTATTACTGCTATTAATACTGCTATTCCTACATTTACTAGTACTTCTTTTCCTACTGCTACTCAAATTACAACCACTGTACTACCATAGTAATACTACTAATTTTACTGCTATTCCTATTGTTATTACTACTTCTGTTTCTACTGCTATTCCTACTTTTCCTAGGATTACTGCTATTACAGTACTAGTAGAAGTTAGGAATAACTGTAGTAATAGCAGTAGTATTACTGCTTATTACTACTCCTATTCCTACTTTTACTAGTACTGCTTTTCCTACTGCTATTCAACTTTTCCTACTGCTACTTACAGTACAACTACTGCAGTACTATAGTAATACTACTAATATTACTACTGCTATTCCTATAGTTATTCATACGTCTTCTAGTGCTTCTTTTCCTACCGCTATTCCTACTTTTACTACTACTTACATTACAATTAGCTTACTACTATGAGTACTAATTGTACTTATACTACAAATATTGATTATTGTAGTAATAGTCTTGCTACTACTATTACTAATCTTGCTTTTAGTCCAAATTATTATCCTAGTTAATAACACTAAACCACTGTAGTAATGCTATTAGTATTACTGCTCTTACTACTATTCTTGCTTCTACTACTTCTTTTCCTACTGCTATTCCCACTTCTACGCCTATTATAGTACTACTACTGTAGTAATACTACCAAATTAATACTATTCCTAGTGCTATTCCTACTTCTGTCATTATTTCTATTGCTCCATCTATTCCTATTACTACTATTACTGCTACTTCTTCTTTTTCTGCCATTACTATTACTGTTTTACTAATAATTACTAAAACTGCTACTACTATTTTTGCTACTATTCCTACTTTTACCACTTATGTTACTACTTGTATTAGCATTACTAATAATATTAATATTACTACTGTTATTCCTTCTATTAGTACTACTTCTATTATAATACCCCAGCTACTATTCCTCTTACCATTGCTACTGCTCCACTTCTACGCTTCAAATTTCTACTCCTTTTGCTACCACTATAACTTACTGTTATTACTACTACTATTAATTAGTCTGTAGTAATAATATTGTACAGTATAGTATGACTACTGTTGATCTTGCTAATATTTCTACTACTACTGCTGCTATTACTTCTATTACTACTTACACTACACTGCTACCTTTACTAATGTTACTTCTTCCTGCTGTTGCCAACAGTCGAGTATTGCTATTTGTACTACGAACACCTCTGTTTGATAGTGTTTTTTTTTTTATTCATAATGCATTATGGATAATAGACACTTTATGATTATTGGACACTGATTATTTTTTACTAATTGGTACTAAATGGCATCGTCAGTACCAGCTCACGTCAATGCTCACTAGCTAACTTCATGCTAACCTCATGCTAGCATTATGCAACATGAGGTTGACTTTGTGCTGTGATTATGCTGACCGTACATTCAGGCTAATGTTGTCCTAGATAACCAAACTAGTGAAGTAACTGTTCCTCCTTGTGTGTGTGTGTGTGTGTGTGTGTGTAGTCTTCCAAAGTCCACGTAACGAGGCCCGTGCTGGACATCGTCTTGTCATTCGCTCGGTATCTGAGTAACCTGCCCCACGGCATCTTACTGCTCAAACAGCTGTGTGATCACATCCTGTTCAACCCAGCCATCTGGATACACACACCAGCAAAGGTGAGATAGATGTCACACACACACACACACACACACACTGCAGTGCAAGCTAGATGCCAGTACGGCTAATAATAGTAGCGCTTATTTCAGTTGGTCGTTTACTCTTTTTTTTTTTCCACCTCTCTTTGCACGTGTTATTTATGACCTAAGCAAATTAGACCTTATTATTGTTATTATACATGCTATTACAACAATACAATTTATGCTACTATTTCCACTACTAGTAATAATATAACTACTACCGATAGTAATAATCATAATAGTACTAATCTTACTGCTACAATATATTAAAGTCCTATTAATACTAGTCTAACTAGTACTGTTAGTATTACAACTTCTACTGTTATTAATGAGCTAACTAGTATTAGTCTACTAGTATTAATCATATTAATACTACTCTTACTACTACTCTTATACTGACAGTAATATTCATAATAATACTTAAAAAATCCTATTAATACAAGTCTAACTAGTACTATTAGTGCTGCTGTTTTCCCTTTTACGAGTACTAATAGTACTTTTATTTCCAAGAAAAATGATCTTACTACTACTCATACTAATTATACTTGTACTACTCCTACTACTGCTACAAATATGAAGTAATTGTAATGATAGTAGTAATTATTAATACTAGTCTAACTAGTACTGTTAGTGCTACTATTTTTTTTCTTCTACGAGTACTAATGGAACTATTATTTTCTAATAAAATTAGCTTACTACTATGAGTACTAATTGTATTTATGCTACAAATATTGATTATTGTAGTAATAGTCTTGCTACTACTATTACTAATCTTGCTTTTAGTGCAAATTATTATCCTAGTTAATAGTCTTACTACTGCTGGTACAATTACTACAACTACTACTAGTAAGAACCATCCTAATATTCATTTAGCTTCTGGTACAAAGACAAATTATCTACTACTACTAATCATAATGACTTTGCTACAAATACTACTACTAGTATTTATAATAATAATAGTATTTATAATAATAATAGTATTTATTACTATACTTCTACCAGTATTAATCATACTAATATGAATTCCAATATTAATCTTTCCTACTACTGCTAACATAATTATTAACAATACCAGTACTATTACTACAACTATTACTATTAGCACTAAAGATCCTATTATTAATCTTAATAATTATTACAATTACTAGTAAGTAGTAGTAGTAGGAGTAGTGAACTTACTAATATAACTTTTAGTAGAATAATGATCCTAATTGTGATTATAATGTGTGTGTCTGTGTGCCTGCAGGTGCAGCAGGTCTTGTACACGTATCTGGCCACCGAGTTCATTAGCACAGTGACGATCTACAATGCGGTGCGCCGGGTGGGGACCGTGCTCCAGATCATGCACACGCTCAAATATTACTACTGGGTGGTTAATCCACAGGACCGCAGCGGAGTGATGCCTAAAGGCCTCGGTATGCACATGCACACACACTTGGACACACACAATACTATTCAGCAGACTTTTATTTATTTTGCAGGTTTGGAAAATATATCACGTCGTATTAGCATCCTTTAGCTATCTTTAAGTACAGTAGCACAGTGTTACTTTTATTATTATTATTAGTAGTATTATTATTATTATTATCATCATCTCTGCCATGTGTGTTCGGATTATAGACGGTCCGAGGCCCGTTCTGAAGGAGATCCACGCTCTCAGAGCGTTCCTGCTGCTCTTCGTCAAGCAGCTCATTATGAAGGTGAAACACAAACACACACACTGCACACTCTTATCTTGTACAGCATATCTAAACACATTATACATTCCGCCGTCTGCTGCCACGGTTTTTTTCTATTAGTCTTAATTTGCATATTGGTTTATTTGCTTGTGCATACAGAAACACAACATATGGAAACTTTTTTACTGCTATTAATACCACAGCTAATAGTAATACTAATCTAAAACTCATCTTACTACTACTAACTAGTACTAGGTACTACAGAAAATCAGTACTACTTTTACTACTACAAATAATAATCCCAGTAATAATAGTTATTAGTACTATTAATTCTACTACTTGTACTAACTGACAGTAATATTCATAATAATACTAATCTCACTTCTACAATAGATAAAATCCTATTAATACAAGTCTAACTAGTACTATTCGTGCTGCTATTTTTCCTTCTACGAGTATTAATAGTACTATTATTTCTAAGACAAATGACTTTACTAGTGCTAATTATACTTCTACTAATTATACTTCTACTAGTATTATTATACTACTCCTACTACTGCTACAAATATTAATTATTAGCAATTGTAATGGTAGTATTAATTAGTCATTAGTAATAGTCTTATTACTGCTCCTACTGCTACTACTGGTGTTAAATTATTAACATTAAGCTTGCTTTTAGTGCAATTATTTTAGTAATAATCATCCTACTACTATTGTTATTACTATAACCTCTATAACTATTACTAAACTAATACTAATCTTGCTTCTAGTACAAATAGTTATCATAATAATAATAGTCGTACTACTATTAGTACTAAACATCCTATTATTAGTCTTGCTTCTAGTGCAAAAAGGAATTATCCTAGTAATAATATACTAGTCTTACTATACTATGAATACTTTTACTACTAGTATACTATACTTTTGTATACTTAATCTTGCTTTTAATACAAATAAGAATTCTATTAACAATAATAGGCTTATTACTACTCTTATAACTACTAGTGCTAAACTTACTAATATTAATCTTGCTACTAGTACAAATAAGAATTATGCTTGAAGTAATTGTTTTACTACTTTATCCACCAATAATAGTAATACTGATCTTGTTTTTAGTACAAATAATTATCCTAATAATAAAAGCTCTACTATAATTACTTTTACTTAAACTACTACTACGACTACTACTTCTAAACATGGTAAAATTAATCTGCTTTTACTACAAATAAGTTATCAGAGTAACAACAGTCTTATTATTATTATTTTTTACTACTACTACTTATATTAGTGAACTTATGCATCTTGCTTATAGTATGAATAATTTTCTAGCAACAATAGTCTTACTACTACTATTGTTATTACTACAACTGCTACTATTAATAAGTACTGATATTAATTTTGCTTCTAGTACAAATAAGAATTATCCTAGTCTTCTTACTGCTACTCTAACTACTAACAACAACAATAATAAGATATACTAATAAGCATACAAATATTACTCCTACTAATCTAACTACTATTGCTACAACAGATAATAGTGACCTTAGTTATTGTAGTACTACTACTATTAGTACTATTACTGTTCCTGCTATTACTACTACTACTACTACCATTATTGCTACTATTCTATTACAAATTCTGCTATTACAACTAATACAAACACTATTAGTACTATTACAATTACAACTTGTACTAATATCACTATTATTACTATAATGATAATAATACACATCAAAAAAATCACTTGTGTGACTTGCAGGATTCAGGAGTCAAGGAAGATGAGCTGCAGAGCATCCTAAACTACCTGCTCACCATGCACGAGGTGACACACACACACACACACACACACACACACACTACACCTCTTCTAACAGTAACATCACATGAACACGCACTGTGAGATCAGAATTTTTTTTCTTGGTCTTTTGTACTTTTTCTCCTCTAGATGGCGCCCAAGGCTTAAAAAAAAGTTTAAAAATTATATATATTTTTTCTTTCATCTAAGTTCAGGAATAATTTCTCTTTAATAAGTGTTTTTTTTTGCCTCTGTCACACACGAATACACAAGTTAATATAGGACTCCTGACTCTATTATCATTTCCAGAGTTTAGTAATCAGTATGTTTGTTTTCACACACTTCTGTTCCTGCTCCTGCTCGGTCAGTCACGTCCACTCTTGTAAAAGAGAAAACACACTTAGTGACACATCTGATGGAACGTAGTGTACACTCTCTGATTAGCTGGAAGGCCCTGTCACTAGTTATTTCAATGATTATATAAAAAAATAATTAAAAAAACACAATAGTGTCTGTATCATGGCGTAGAGTCTCGTTGGTGCGTTGTGTTCATATGAATGATCATCGGTTTGTTTTATCTCTCGTGTGTCTGTCTGCTGCAGGATGATAACCTGATGGACGTCCTGCAGCTGCTCGTGGCGTTGATGTCCGAACACCCGACTTCCATGGTGCAGGCGTTCGATCAGCGTAACGGCATCCGGTGAGACGAAGCCATCCTTATCATGACGGAACTGAGATTTGATTTCAGTTTTAATATGCAGACTCTCACAGGGATGGACATGTCCAACCTACCGAGCCGAGTCAAACTAAAACGCTCAAAAACGTAAATTTGGTTGTTGTAATATTTTTTTGATTCATCACATTCCAACCTTCAAAAAGTTAAAGTAATGGATAATATATAGTTAGAGAGATAGATAGATAGGTAGTAAAAATAATAAAAGTTGAATGTGCACTTTAAAAATAAATGTACAAATATATGTATTTTTGACAGTGTAGATTGTTTATATATATATATATAGTGAGGATAAATTGATTTATAGGTTAATAGATTTATTAAAATATAGAATTATTTGTACTAAAATACCACTTTAAAAACTGTAAACTTTTCCATACAAATATAAAATATTTTTTAAGATTACATTGTTAAGTTAAAGATAAATAATTATGTTAATAGCATTTAACATGGTTTGTAATTAGGGCTGCATGATTTAATTAAGATAATTACATTGCGATTATTTTGAAACATATTGCGATTTAAACTGCGATATGTAACTATTAAATGTACCACCATAAATTCAAACACATTTATCGCGGGAAACAGCAAATACCGGCACAAATGAACTTTTACCAATAACGCAGACGTTTTTAAAACAATGAAGAAATATTTAACATGACAAATTCTACATAAATTCCCAACTACATGTATATATTACCTGTAATAAACTGCAGCCGTTAAATAATTGCACAGGTCCGTATTACGATTAAAATTTTTATATGATTAATAGAAGTTTAAATCGAAATAAACTTTAAACTTTATTACGGACTTTAATAAGGACTAGTTATAATTAATATGTATGTAATATTTAACTGATAATTTCAAATAATTAAATTCCATATTAGTTACTTTGCGGGTTAAGATATCAGACATAATTTTTACATTTGTTAAAGATAAATTAAACGATGTAGGTATAGAGATACATTCTAATTTGTGTAAAACTAAGATAATGTTAAATAAAAAGTGATGTACAATATGAAGTAAAAAACGAACAACGAAAAACCGACAACTTGAGTTTTTATTGTTGTATAGCTATTTAGCGACACCTCTGTTTCGCAGCACTAATGTGTTCTGAAGGTGTGTGTGTGTATGTATGTCCAAGAGTGTGTGTGTGTTTCTTCTTTTAAAGCTAAAGTGTAATTTAGCTGAAGTAATGCAGACTCTGGGTTAAAGGGAAACTCACAGGCTGCTTTTTGTTTTAATCCGCGCTGCGCATACTTTCCTTTATAGACGCGGAGTTAAAAGTTCAGGCTAGCGGGGGGCGTCTGGATCGCTCTGCGTGTAAAACCCCCAGCTATAATCTTCATTTTAGAGCTGACAACACCGATAAAAACACACTTCCATCACGCACTTCCGTCGCGCACTCGCCATCGGGAAGCAGGCAGGGAAGGTCTCGTTTGGGTTGGGGGCGGGCACGAGGAGAACGAGTTCACCGAGGTTTAGGAGTCAAAGGAAAAATGAAGAAGAAAGAATAAAACGTACTGTATATATTTTTAAAAATGTGAAAAAAGTTAAATAAAAATGATAAAATAATTTTATGTCTAACAACAATATTAAGAATAAAAAAAATAAAAAAAAATTTGGTCAGATATATAATTTGTACAATAAAAATTTTTAATTTAATTAATTTTATCCAACATGGCAGAGGCATATTTTAAAACATTTTCATTTGTGCCTTCTTTCTTTTTTAATAAAGCACAAAAATTAAAGAAACTTGTATATAACTGCATCAATTATCTAAAACATAAAAATATTTACTTTCCTTTATTTTTTACATTTAAAGTCTAACTTATTATTTGAACATTTAAAGTATTTGTTTTTAATTTAGAAAACATTTTAGTCAAATAGTTCTTATTGTTAGTATTTAGTGTTAATATTAGTGTTTTGAGTCTTTTAATTAAATAAAGCACATAAAATAAATAAAATATCCTATTTTATTTGTATCAATTAGTGATGAACCTGAGATTCTGATTCTGATCTCCACTGAATGAGAAATAATGGAATTTGAAAGTAGAAAGAATAAAAGAAATACAAAATATAAAAATAGCTTCACAGGTTATTGTAATGTTATTTAGTCATTATTAAGAATAAAATATACAGCTGAAAATAAATAAGGAAACAAACACTGAGTCCTGGTTTGACTTTAAACACACATACATGTACTGTACAAGCGTACCCTTTTGAAAAAGAAAAAATTGTTTCTTAAATTTTTGGAGCAGTTTCTCTTCCCTTATTCGGTGTGTGTTAAGGTGAAGTGTGCATCATTATCAGTAAATCTGCCT
Source organism: Clariallabes teugelsi (assembly GCA_030014215.1). NCBI lineage: Eukaryota > Metazoa > Chordata > Actinopteri > Siluriformes > Clariidae > Clariallabes > Clariallabes teugelsi. Next base: position 15,530,124 of record JAQMYG010000013.1, read on the forward strand.
GAAAGAGTATTTCTGTTAAATATTACAAGCGACTGTTTTGTATAAAAGGAGAACCAACGTGTTTTTTTCCCCCCCTTTTATAATTTGGTGTGTAACAATATAAGGAACACCTGGTGTCATCATTTTTCCAACAAAGTTTGTGTGTGTGTTTTAATACAGGGTCATTTACAAGCTCTTGGCGTCTAAAAGTGAGGGGATTCGAGTGCAGGCGCTGAAAGTCTTGGGTTATTTCCTCCGTCATTTACAGCTCAAGTAAGTTTCTCTCTTCGTTTCAGCCTTTGACACTTTCTTCACTTGTTAGGTTTGATTTTGTTCATCTTCAGCTCTGTATTCAGTAATAATAATGAGCTTTTAGATATTATTTCGCAAATGGCCAGTGTTCACTTCAGTGGCTAATTCTAAGCCAAAACGATGTGATGATGATGTCATTTCCTGTTTCAGAAGGAAGTCCGAGGTCATGCTGAGTCATGGTTTGTTTTCACTCCTGACCGAACGCCTGCTGCTGCACGCCAGTCAGTTCTCCATGACCACCTACAACGTCCTGTTCGAGGTCGAGGAGCGCTTATACTTTCATTCTTAAAAAGTGTTGAGAGAACAAGATTTAATTTACTTAATTTACCTTATTTAACAGAATAGAAGGAAATGTTTACTCACCGATATTTACTACAACGATGAACGCTGCTTAATGTCCCAAACGCAAAAGCAATTACCCCTTAGTGCTAAATGATACACTAAAACAAAAATCACCTGTTTTAAAATCCTAAACCCGATAAATACCCCCTCACTGTTACTGTAAATGCCCCAGTTCCATAAATGTTCTCAAACCTCAGAACTATTATTTCCTTGACTTGCTTAATTCCCCTTAATACCACCAACAAAACCCAAAATCCGCCTCAGTGTTAGTGCAGGGCACAAAACAAATAGCTCTGTCACTGGTGAATTCCTCAAAACCAAACATAAACACCCACACACTGCTAAATTACCCCCAACAGCAGACTGAGTAACGTCATGTCAGTAACACGAGCTTAAACTTATATTTTAATTTTTACTTAAGGCTGTGTTAATCCTGATTGATTGGTTGATTGATTATTTGTTGGTCCTGCAGGTTCTGACGGAGCAGATCTGCACGCAGGTGATCCACAAGCAGCATCCTGAACCCGACTCCACTGTCAAGATCCAAAACCCACGTAAGACCACGCTTTTGAATTCGCATCGCTGAGAGGAACCTTAGAACTTAGATCTTACACCAACACATGGAGCAGCGTCTTCACACACACTCACTAAGGGGCCGTGTTAGCTGAGGAGGCTGAGGCTCTGAGTGACTGACCGGAATCAGCGGTTCGAGCCCCAGGTCAACCAGGTTGCCATTATTGGGCTCTTGAGCGAGGCCCGTAAACCTATCTGCTCCAGGGGCACTGTATCATTATAACTACACACCTGTTACACTTCTAACACACACTCATTATAACTACACACCCACTACAATCCTAACACAAACTCGTTATAACTACACACTCGCTACAATCCTAACACACACTCATTATAACTACACACACATTATAACAACACAGTCTTCACAATCCTAACACACACTCATTATAACTACACACCCACTACAATCCTAACACAAACTCGTTATAACTACACACTCGCTACAATCCTAACACACACTCATTATAACTACACACACATTATAACAACACAGTCTTCACAATCCTAACACACACTCATTATAACTACAAACTCGTTATAACTACACACTCGTCACAATCCTAACAAACATTCGTTATAACTACACACTCGTTATAACTACACACTCATTATAACTACACACTCGTCACAATCCTAACACACACTCATTATAACTACACAGTCGTTATAACTACACACTCGTCACAATCCTAACAAACATTCGTTATAACTACACACTCATTATAACTACACACTCGTCACAATCCTAACACACACTCATTATAACTACACACTCGTTAT
>JAQMYG010000013.1:15532621-15547078 GCA_030014215.1 Clariallabes teugelsi
CGTTATAACTACACACTCGTCACAATCCTAACACACACTCGTTATAACTACACACTCGTCACAATCCTAACACACACATTATAACTACACACTCGTCACAATCCTAACACACACTCGTTATAACTACACACTCGTTGTAATCTTTCTTTGTCTCCCACAGCAAAATGTAATATCAAAATGGAGAAAAACTAACTGCTTTAATTAAAGGCAGTTGAAATTCATGTTACCTTTCCCCCCCCCTTTTGTCTTTTTTTTTTTTGTTCTTTTTTGTTCTTTTTTTTTTTTTTAGTTGTGCTTTAATCAGAGCAGAGCTGAGCTATAGGGTTACTGCAATCAGCTCCGGAGCGCCTAACGCTTTCCAGCACACAGAGCAGAATTATATTTCATTACATCCCATCACGCTGAGCGTCCTCTCATACACACACACACACACACACACAGACACACACACACTGCATTCACAGCTCACAGCTCCTCGTTTTCTCATTTCTGTAAGTTTTTCTTTGCCGTGTGCTTCGTGTTGCGTGTCATGAACACACCATTGTGTTGAACAAAAGCTCTGACTTGCGGCTGGCGTGAGGCGGTGTATATAATCACACTACAGAGAATCACTGTTAATAAAGCGGAAAAAAAAACACAAGCAAAAATGGATGCGATGTATGGGAGGAGGGTGGCTTCTTGATCACATATACGCATCATGGTGAGCTGAGTGATCGGATATCTGTTACGTGCAACAGTAATTTTTAAATGAATCATTCATTTTTAAGTGGAAGGTTGGAAATTAGAGGAAAGTGAGAAGGTTCATGTAAAACATTTAGGATACTGTGCATGTGTATTGTGAAGAGAGTAGTAATGGGTATTTAAACAAATGAACAGACAAACAAATGAATAAATCAGTAATATATAATAAAAAATAAATCGTATTGATTGATCAATTAGATTGAATGCAAATGTTGCAAGGAAAAATGATCAATATAGTCATTAAATTTAATTATTGTAAAACAAGATCAACTAAATAAAAGTAAAACAATTTGTTACATTTGTTAGACTAAGGCATTTCTTTCTTTCTTTCTTTTTTAAAAATCAGACACGTTTCCTCACATGACGAGGAAAAAAAAAAAACATTACGTCATTTTACTGATCCTCAGATTCAGTCTCTGTTTCTGTTTTTTTCACTCCCGACATATTTTTCTGATTTGATTCGGGTTGAAACCTCAAAATGCTCTTGATTGCAGTCTTTAGCGACGTCAGAACGAATTAGACAAACCCTCCTCCCTCACACACACACACACACACACACACACACGTGACTGTTTTCTTTATGCTAAAACTCCGAGACAAACCAGGACCAAATGCAGAGGAAAAAAAAAATTGCATAGCGGTAATTTTCCACTGGTAAAGCCTGAGTGAGTGTAATTTAACTGAGTAAAGTGCCGAAACACACACACACACACACGAAAATTAACCTCTTTACTTTAACAGAACAAGCTCTGACGTTGTCTAGATAACTCAACTAAACATGCAGTCACTTTACATTACACACACACACACACACACACACACACGTGCGTGCGCACACTCTCGCCGTCCCTGCAGGATTCATCTTGAATCAGACCTTTTATTGTTTTTGACTCTTTTTTTTTTGTATTATTTTTATTTCTTTGGTCTGTTTAACTGCAGCGGTTTTCAGCCACTAATATTATGAAAGAAAATAAAATTGTTTGCTTTGTATAAATGAATTGTTGGCATGTGTGTGTGTGTCTGTGTGTATGTTTGTGTGTGTGTGTGTATGTGTGTGTATTTGCATGCAGAGATCCTAAAGGTGATCGCGGCTCTGCTGAAGAACAGCGCGTCTCCCGAAAGCATGGAGATTCGCCGAGTCTTTCTGTCCGACATGATTAAACTGTTTAACAGCAGCCGAGAAAACAGGAGGTAGACAAACACACACTTATTCTTGTACAAACACACCCGCTTGTATAAACACACACGCTACATTTGCAGTTTTTGTCAGGGTTAATCGTGCTGAAAAAAAATACAAATAAAATAAAAAGAGAAAGAGGGAGGGAGTAGATTCTTGGGGAATGTTTTTTCTCAGAATTACTCTGGATAAAAATCTAACTATTTCATTTATTAGTTTTTAATGTTTTTTTTTAAATATATAAAACACATTAAAACAAAATCAAACCGAAAACCCCCCCCAATATTTTGCATTACCCGAACTGCAAGTGCACACTCTAGTGGTGTACAAGTTAATAGATATGTGAGCCACAGATAAATATTCTGCAAAACAAACATCAGTTAATACATTTTTAATAAGTTAAATTATTAGCCTGTAGTAATCAATGAATGATGAAATATTAGCATCCTTAATTACAGTAACCAAGATGTTTCCCATTTTAATGAGATCAGAAGGTTTTTCATTACACACGACAGGAAAAGAGAGATTTAATAAGGGGGCGGAGCTTGCTGGAAGTATAGGTCAACATCTACACCTTTGCGAATCACTCCATATTGATATGCAGCTAATTTTTTTGTATTTTTTTAATGTGATTACTTCTACAGTGCTGTTTTAAATGTGCTGATATAATCTGAGTAAATGTTGGGGTAACTTACAACTCAAATTGGGTATATACTCCAGTGTGTTTCAGTTTTAATCTTTACTCGAAAATTAGTTTATGTCAAAAAACTTGATTGTAACTGATCATCTAAAATATAATAAAATAATGTTTTTTAAACATTTTATTATGTAACAAAGGAGAAAATGTAAGGATATGTATAACGTTGATAGAAAGGAGTTTCCAGTTTTAGCTTGTTGTAACCACTAGGTTTTCAGATCATGCGTTTTGTCAGTACCAACCTGCTTCAATACTTCAAGAGGCAAAAAGTGTAGTTTTATAGCTTCTGGAGCATAAAATATGTCAGCTTGCTTCACAAATAACATGTAAACAATGTATATAAAGACAGTATACACAGTATAGTATATAAAGATGAAAACTGTAGCAGCATTGTTTTTTTTATTTTGCTAAAAAATATACGGTACTGTGCAAAAATCCCCCCGCACCATTTTTTAATATTAAATTACAGTAAATGTTGTAGATGAAATTGAAGAAATGTGAGCAAATGTTTGAGTGCGACAGGCTACGAATTGCCTAAAGATACAATTTAAACAAGTCGCAACCTGATGTCCCCTCTCGTCTGTCCCACCTACTCAGCATTCAGCATCAGCACTATAATAATCACCGGCCTGGTCATCTATCATCGTCTACACCTGTTTCTCACTGGTTCATGCCTTAAGTTAGATTTTTTTTTTTAATGCTTGAATAATTCATAAGTCACTGTATGGCTTAACAAACAAAAAACATTCCTCCAAAACCCGCTCAGCTGGAAATGAAACACAAAAACTTGTCAAAATTGAGAGCTAAAAAAGTTCCTTAGTAAGCTTGTAGAACTATTTTTTTAAGACTATAAAAAAAAATGAGAAGAAAGTCTGGATCTTTGGAAGCACAATATGAAGGAATAGGAGGGGTCAAGACTTTTGCACAGCATTGTATTTGTTGCCACAAAGCTGCGGTGCGGTATGAATATTTTTTTCAGTTCATTTTGGTATGAAGTCTTGAAAATTCTGTAGCTTAAAAATTGTACATCATGGTTTGTGTACTCCTGGCTGGCTCGCCATCTTTTAGGTTTTTCATATCTAAAATCTGCTTTTTGGCCAAAGTGCAGTGAGTGCCGTCTGTATATTTGTACAGATGTTTCATTAACCCTGTTATTCTTGGTACTTGACCCTTATTGGATTCAGAGAATGGCTGCTACTGATTCATACTATAAGGATATACATAATCTTATATACATATCAAATGTTAAAGCATAGTTTAGTGAGAGTTCTTCCATTGTTTGCTGTTATTTATGATAAATAATGTCATTAAAAAAATCATAAAAGAAAAACAGCAGACATTTATGAGAGAACTGACTGATAAATGTAGCGAATATGTTCTTGCTACTAACAGTGTGTGTGTGTGTGTGTGTGTGTGTGTGTGTGTGTGTGTGTGTGTGTGTGTGTGTGTGTAGGAGCCTCCTGCAGTGCTCAGTGTGGCAGGAGTGGATGCTCTCTCTCTGCTTTATAAATCCGAGCAACAGTGAGGAGCTGAAGATCACAGAGATGGTGTACACCATCTTCCGCATCCTCCTCTATCACGCCATCAAGCACGAGTGGGGAGGCTGGCGCGTGTGGGTCGACACACTCTCCATCACACATTCCAAGGTCAGCCTACATACACACACTTGTGTTTGTATTTTAAATTCTATACATTTTAATTATGATCTACAACATATTACAGTTAAATTTCTCTTTTTATATTTATGAATCAAGTTTCTATGAATAATATTTTTTAGATGTAATATTTTATATATAACGTAGATTGCGATTTGCTAATAGTATCGGTGAATAATAATGAAGTAACCACTTTCATATATTTGGCCGAAAGAAATACATTAAAAAATAATCAAAAAATTTAAACATCAAAGGCAACAAAATGATTAATATAAAAAAATTCTAACAAAGCAAATTAATGTTGTTAATGTGATTATACTAAAACATTTCACAAATGTTGTGATGATGCGTTAAAAGTGTAAAATAATCTAAAATCCTTTTATTCATATATTTCAATACTATGAACAATTGTATGATTTCTCAATATATATGAATGATTTTAAGATTCGAAGGTTAGACTTTTTATAATACAGTACACAATAAACATGCACATGGACCGTGATGTTTGTTACCAGAAATTTAAGTTTATTATGTGTAAAATATTTTTAGAATTTTCTCTTTAAAATTCACATTTACAATTATTTTTTCTTTTTCTTTTGTTTGTTTATTTCTTCAGAAAAATTGTGCATTTCATTATGTGCCTTTTTATTCCCTGTGTCGCATAATCAAATTGGTCTGTGTGTGTTTGTGGGCCGGTAGAAAATAAGATTAGAGTTTAATACCACATTGTTTATGGCATTGTGATTGCTTTGAAATACTGTGTATATGTGTGGGTGTGTGTGTGTGTGAGAGAGAAAGAGAGAGAGTTTGTTTGTTTTTGGTGTTGAACTGTGGGCAACGGATTTTGGCATTTACAGTATGTGTGTTGCTCAAATCGACCAGACTGTATCTTATTGTAGGTGATGACCAGCAGGGGGCAGAAGTGAGCTTTATTAGGAAGTTGAGTTGCGCGTGTGTGTATCAGTCTTTTTCTCTTCTCACGTCCTATCTTCTTATTATGACGTTTATAATGACTTGCAATTTTTAATGAACGTTTGCTGTATTTTATAAATGGCAATATTTAACATTTAATATCATAGAATGAATGTTTACCTTACTAGACCCAAATATTTAGGTTTGTGGCCGAATGTTTTTATGATAATCACCCACAAACACGCATAAACATTACTAGAGGGTGATACTGATAGTTCAGTTATGTGTTCAGAATATTTATCAATGGGTGTTTTTAAATTGTTTAGCTTTTCTCCTCATTTTCTCAATTATCTCGTATTTTTGTGGAGGAAAAATAAAACAGTTCATCTCAACAGTTAATGAATCACAACAAAATACTTCTATAAACGATTAGTTTTGTTTTTAGAAAAGACATCCTTTAGCTTAACATACTACTTTAGCTTGAACTTTTATTATTGTATGCAAATCTTAACTTATTGTTCAGTTGTTCATCTTAAATCTTATTATTCAGTAGTTGTTTGAGTTATGAGTTGTTTGGTAATTACAAAATAATTCAAAGGAACATTAAAGCTAGTGCAGCACTATTTACATTTGCATTCCTGTAGCCTCATTAATAATTGTTAATTAAGTTTAAAACATCAATAATGAATAACCACATCAAAATCAGCGGTATCTTCTGTACACCAGAGAGCTAGTAGAATGTATTCTGATAAAACTTTAACTGTTGTTAATCCTTTGATTTTTAAATTATTACTCATATGAAATCTTATTAGTTATCACTATTAAGTATTTTATCACTATTAAGTCTTTTCATGACTTGTTAATAAGGTTCTACAGTAAGTTTAGAATGGAAAGTGTATAATTTATTTATTTGTACCCAGTAATCTTTATTCATGTTTTAAGAGTTTAATTTGATTCTACAACGGCAATGTTATAGGCTATAAAGAATCTTCTGTGTACTGCAGAATAAGATAAGTATATACTAATCAAGCTTCTTAACTTTAGCTATTAGAATATGTGTGAAATGTGGAGTGTGGAATTTAAGCCTGCACACCTTTTTTTATTTTTTTTGGATATTTAGAAGTTAATTACGTACAAACAGCAACTTAGACTAATTAATATAAATTTCACAAAACTCTTTTGCAGACCCGAGGTATAGTTGGTTATTTTATGATGAAACTCTCTAGCTTGAGCAGTTATTAATCAATAAATACTCAAATTATTATATAGTAGTAACTTAGTTGATTTGGTGCTACAATGATTATAGATTTGCACCCAGTAGCATTTTTTTTGGAGATTAGTTTAAGAAAGAAGAACATGGTTTAGTGTACATCATTTCTATTTGTGGTAGAATTTATGATTTTGGTTTGTTGATGTTTTTTGTTGTTGTTGTTTATTACTCTTTGCATATTTTCATATATTTTCTTACCAATAGACAAAAGTGTACAAAACACCTACAGAGAATTAAGAGCTCGTGTCATTTCATGTCTGAAATTGAGTCTCAATTTATTATCAGAGTATTTATCAGAGTATTCTTTAACACCTTGTAGGTTTGGGATTATTATAGTGGTGGTAATTGGCAAAAAAAAAAGGAAAAGCTGTATTAAGTATAGTATTGAATAGAGAGTTTGGAATTTACATCTGCAAGTTGAAAGTTGATATTACTTTCAGAGTGTTATCACTATCTGTTCATTTCATTTAGAGGTAGTGTGTCATTCTTTACACACACATGACATTTCTTTTGGCTAGTGTTTGTGTTTCAAAATTTGTCTAAAATTTTTCTAAAAAAATTTACTAATTAGAGTTTTAAATGTGTGTGTAATATCCTTATTAATGTGATGCCGTGTGTCTAGATGATGTTAACTTGATAGTGTTGTCAGTGGTGTTTGGTAACTATCGAGAGTTGTGTGTAGAGTAGTGTGTCGAGTGAGACTGCCATGTTATCTCATGCAAGAGAGGAATGATGGTAAGTATGTTTGTATGCGCATATGTGTGTTTTATAACTTGTTATTTAAGAATTTTTAAATGTTTAGATAAAATATATGTGATAGTTTTTGCCTCCATTCTCCCACACACACACACACTACTTTTTTTTTTTTTTTTTGCTTCAGCAAGTTTAATTAGAATCAAATAATTAAAAATGATATAAAAATAATAACATCACACGTGACATCCGTGCTCTTTACGTTCGATCTCTCCTTTGTGCATGAGCGGAGTGTGTGATTGCTTTTCTCTCTATAATTGCAAAAAGATTAATGTCGCTCGTGTTCACATGCCCTGTGTGTGTGTGTGTGTGTGTGTGTGTCTGTGATACATGCATCTGCTATAAGAGGAGGAAAAAAAAAGAGCAAAAGAAACTCAATTGCAATTTTATTGTGCAGTGTGATAGATTTCCTGCCAAGTCGGGAGCAGGAGAGCTGTTTGTCACTGTAACACTCCTGCTCACAGCTGCGGGTGTGTGTGTGTGCGTGTGCGTGTGTGTGAGAGGGAATGTGCGAGTTTCCAAATGTGCACACTGTGTATATGTGTTTCACACAGGGATGGTTGTGTATGTGTACACTAATTATATGTGTGCATATATAGAGTGTGTGTGTGTGTTTGGGATGAGCGTTGTGAGGGAATCTGTAGATGTGAAAAAATGTCTTTCTGTGTTAGAGATTTGTGGTTAAAATGTGTGAGGTTATGATCATTGTATAGTGTGTAGTTACAGTGAGTTCTATGTAAATAATTGTATTATTTTAATAGTATAATTTAATTTACACCCTTTTTTCCCCCAAGTAAGTTAAGTAAGTAAAGATGACAAATTTCTTTAGGAACTACCAAGAATAATTTGTAATTGTATTGTTGAAAATTGAAATTGATTATTTTTCATTTAGTTTTGAATAATATAACAGATTTTATAGGTTTATTTCACCTTCGTTTTTTATTTATTATTTTTTTAAACATTCTTTTTTGTTAATTCTTTCATTAAACATGAAGACTAGATTTTTAAAATCTAGTTTCTATAGTAATTTTCGATTTAAAATATCAAAAAAGGAACATAAGTATCTAATTTAGATAGCATATTAATAGCTTACAATAACAGTGAAACTACTGTTAAATGATGCAGGAAAATAAAACTTAAATCCATTTTAGATAAATTAATAGCAGATTTATCCATTTATTTATTTGATCTAAGTCATATAATGCATTTCTAATAGCAAAGGTCACTTTATAAAGTGTGTGACACAAAGTAAACCTCTATAAAGAAATAAAGAAATGTAAAAATAGCTGCAACATTCACTTTAGAATACATTTTTATATTAAATATAAAAAATCTATATATAACGGGGCAAAAAAAGCAAAGCACAAAAAGAAATGCAAAGTAAACGGTTATTGAAATAGTCTGATATAATTATAACAATAATAATAATAATAATACTTTTATTTGCATTATTCAGATTCTACCAAAGAATTATTTTTAATAATTATTTGTTACACTTGAAGTAAGCAAGCTTGACCAAACTAAAAATCATATAACATTGCAAAAAAATTATTAATTACATAAAATAAATAAAAAAAAAACTTAGCAAGTAATAATTTCTAATATTTCTTTTCTAATCTTTCTTTTCATTTTTCTTCATGATGTAGGAAGATTAATACTTTTCTTTCACAAATATAAAACATTACCGTTACAATTAATATTGCTATTTTTACATATCAGGACTGAAATTGTCTTGTTCTGCTGGCAGATATTTTTGCTTTTGAAAGAAATAGGCATGATTAAGAAGCGATTTAAGCTTGAGCTTAGTAAATATGCCTAGGCATGATTAATGGATTTGTACGGATTTCATAAAGAGAAATATTCTATAGCCTGTTCTTTATTTAAGATGATTTACACACTTTCTGCAGTGTTAAGCAGGTGATTGTTGAATGAAGTTTACGTTTATAGGTGTATTTGCTCCAACTCGTAGTAAGTTGTTCCAGGAGCCTCAGGGTTTAGTGTAAATGCTTTCATTAGCGGAGGTTTTTAATCAGTCAGGTCATTACACCGTTGGCTGTTATGAATCATGTGATTATATACTTTCACAGTTTTTAAATCCTTAAATGTGATCCCTTTGATGCTGTTTTTTTTACAGTACGGTTGATTTTATATGACGTAAAAGGGTGCCAATATTTCCAGTCTGTATCGATTTGAGATACCGGCAAAGATGAGATAAAGGTTCAGCTGGAGTGTGTCAGTTTTTTTATACAGTAACTGTGTATGAACAGTTATAAGTAACATAAAGCTAGCGATATAGCATAATCAGAGAGTTTTACATTCATCTGGTATCATTCACTACAGCAAGAGGAGATGTTTAGAGCTGTGTAATCAGTATCGTAAATCGCTTTCGTCCATATCTTATAGTTCGTCTACACAGACTGGAGCGTATCGTCCAGTGAAACACTGTGTCTGTAGACGCCATTGATTTTCACAGTGGCCTTTAGCTAATCCAATTACGCCGCGCACCGTTTCACTTTAGTTCTGTGGCCGCTCGCTTACTTATCGATCTGACCGAGACTCACTGCTCACATCAGACGCGCAAAACCCTTTATGTTACAGTATAGAACTGAAATGTATTGCTGTAATAAAACCAAGGGTATCAGCATATATAAATCTGCTCATACATAATAATAATAATAATAACGGTATTAATAATACAAGCATATTTGATACTATTTATAATGTATATCCTTTTTACATATACATCCACAGGGATATGAAATTCTATTATTCATAGTATTTTTATAACTTGCATTTATTACTGCTTCCTCTAAACCATGTATTTCTGTGTACAAGAGTGTGTATAGCTTTATTTTTTATATAAGTTAATGTGGTCCTTTATTGCACCCTATTGAACAGCATGAATACTCAAGTACTACTGTATATATTTATATAGTGCCAGAATGTATACAGAATGTCTTTTATGTCAGTAAACTTTTATATTAAATCCAACTTAATACTTTATATAATACAACCGCATACATTATCAGTGCTATAAATCTTGCTTAATATATCTATTTTAAATCTGTCTAGTGATACGCTGTATATTACATATAAGTTATGTAAAAGATTAGAAATATTATAGTAATAAAAAGAAAAAATATAATAAATACATTTACATTGCTGAAATGTAAAAAAAAAAAAAAAAAAAAAGTAAATGTCTATTAAAGTACACAAAGGAGCTTATACAGTATAAAGCCAGATATGATCAAGTTCTGGATATTATACTACACTTCATAATTAAACTAACTATGTAAATGTAATATGTAATAAATATACTCAATATGAATGCATCTGTACAGTATGTGAAACAAACTATATTAAATGAACTATTATTTATTGAATATTAACAATTTTAACATGTAAACCGTATATAAATAATCAGTTCAAGACGCTACATACACTGTACATCCGTTTACATTCCGACACATATTGTTTATACTACTATATATACTATACTATAATATATATAATACTATATTATATATTATTTATAATACTATATATACTGTATATAATACTATAATTATTCAATATTAGTATTATGTATAATAAAATTTAACATTTAACACCAATTCTGACAAAATTTAACAGAAAACTATGCATTATTATAAATTATTATTAGTATTGTATCGTAACTATTTTTACTACTGCATATGCTTGTATATGTTGAAACCATCAAGTAACATCCTGCACAAGCCTGTACAATACCTTACTCAAAGGTTTAGCAGAAGCTAAAACTGAATATACTGTAAAACAACCTTTGTGTATAACTCCTGACTCTATTTTTACACAATCCCCATGTCAGTCAAAGGTCCCATATATAATAGATCACATATATAATTCAGTGTAGAATATTTAATTTAGTAATGGATATAATTAAATTTGACCCAAGCCTGTACAAAGCAGCATACAAAAAATTTATTACAGTTGAATATAATAAAAATAATGTTGCACAAGAAGCATCCTGTACAATACTCTATATACTACTGGCTATGACGTCATTAAGAAATACTGTTCTTTAACTGTTCTTTTTATGTAAACCATATGTATAGGCACATGTATGCTGCTAGAATAATACGTTTTATATAGTAATATCATATATTTTTCTCCATACACCAGTCCACCCATTTACTGTAGATATGTGTATATAGAAGTACAGTTTTACAATTTAACATTCTAAACACTAGCCTATCCGTTACTCGTATGTGTTTATAATACTGTACAGTACCAGATTTAGTACTTTTCTATTTATTAATGCGATAAACGGTTTATAATAAACAACATTTACATATAAATCTGTAAATAAAACTTCCGTCACTATGTACTGTATAAGAAACATGCACCAGTGTTGGTGTGAGAAATGTATTGTACATTGTGTTGTACAGTACATAGTATAAAATGAATTCTCAATAATAATAATAATAATAATAATAACGATGATGATGATGGTTTAAGTATTGAGGACTGTTGTTTGTCTAGCAGTAGAGTAGACTGGACCGGAGCGGAGTAGCCTCGGACACACAGCGCACCTCTGAATGGAGTGATTATGCAGCCGAGTAAATTATATTACACACTAATAAAATAAATGTCACGCTTTCTGCTTCACATCACTCCTTTTCTTTCCCATCATGCCCCTGTGTAAAGATGATTTGCAGTACACCGCCTGATCTGAGCGTCAGTCCGGCTGATATCACCACGCCGCTCACGTCACCTGATTCTGTTTTTGTTTTTTTGTTTTTCCCCCCCCTCAATCCCACTCCCGAGCTAAATGGGTTAAAATCGAATTAGGTTGACTGTGATGTGTCGGTCACTACACTGCTGCATTGGTACTGGGCTTTTTTTTTCTTTCTTTTTTTCCCAGGAGTAATTTGATCTCTGCAGCGCACACACACACACACACACAGTCTCTGTTGGATGCTTTTCTTATGACGTAGACATTTTTAAATATTTGAGGTCACAGTAGTTCGTTAGGGCAGGAAAACAGGCAAGCGACCCTGTCTTCGAAGGCCTTAAATTTCGATCTTCGTGCCAGTTTAAATCGTTATGAAGTGCAACAATAAATCAGTACTGAATAACTCGCTCAGTATCCTGGTGTTACAGGAACATAATCAACGTCTACTGTATGTTGTGTGTTAAAGTGGATTGACTGTTACTAAAGCAGCATCGCTAAACATCGTACATTTTGTTAGTTTATATATAGAAAAGTAACTTTAAAGTACTAATCTTGTAGATCTATTTATACAGTGAGGATCTTATTTAGACATCCTGGTTACTATAGAAACAATAACAAATCAGAACTGGTGCCTAAATATAAACATATAAATATTTGAATTACAGCCAGAACTGGTGTGTGTGTGTATATGTGTGTGTGTGCTTTTATAGGAAATGAATCAGCACCATTCCTGCTCGTAAGTAAGGAAGTAAAGTATAACGATATCCACAGCAACCTTAAAAATCTTGGTGACAAAATTTAAAGTAACACAAAAATTTGTTGAAATGACTTTAAGCATGTAATTAAAGGATTAAAGTATAAGTTTTTAACATCATCTTAAAAAAAAAAAAAAAAAAAAAAAAGTGAATCGAGCTCCTAGCAGAATTTCTTATGATGTTAATTGAAATTTGTTTTTGTTTTTTTAGAAATGAAACAAACAAACCAACAAACAAAATTGGTCTTTGTAGGTTTCTGAAGTAAATCAAGTAAAATTTAAGCTGAAATAGTAAAATTTACTACTAGTACTACACAATACTGTTCTTGCAAAAACAGCTGACTTTCGAGGTTTTAGGATAACAACTGACTGTACATAATGATTCATAGTTTTTGAATATACAGTATTGTTCTAGAATATTGAAAATAAATCGCTAAGCAAAAAAGGCGTGTCCAAGGCCACTTTTGCCTGGTACTGTACACTACACCGTATGGCGATGTTATATATTGGACTTTCTTTATCTCACCTCCTAAATAAACCAGACTTTATAGCACCACCTACCTAGGCAGCCTAGAACAAAGGGCTAACGTAAAGTCTACAATAAATACTGTGTAAAATGATCATCATCTTATTTATTTAAATTGTATTTGTCCGTGTCAGGAAATGCTTTTCATAGAGGAGTGAAAAAAAAAAAAAAAAAAACTCATATTATTCAGCTTGTTAGATTGAATATACATTGGCATTCTCAAGGAATAATAATAATATATTAGTATATAAAAATAATACATATTATATGTTAACAACTGCACTTTAAATTTATTTCTATATTCATATGCTTTTTTTAATTTGTAGGATTCCATTATATTTGTGCATAAATATTTACTGTAATTATTATTATTAATTGCTTTATATTTATGTATATACTTAACAGTATTTAGTATTCATGATATTGATTATTAGGAACACTGTTGGTTTATTGGTTATTAAAAGGTTATTCGTCATCTAATCCCGTGGACCCTGACAGATCTGTCACTCGCGCAGGATGAAATGATGTAATATCGATATAGCAATAATTAATCATGTCACGTTACCGAAAGTACTGATATTGTGATGTTATTTGTAATATTTAAATGACAAAATTACCAACTGGAAGCAGCACATGTGTTACTGTGTTTTACGAATTTGTTAAAAATAAATTTCCACATTTTTAGTGCTAAGTGATTTATTTTTTTTTTTTAATTTGTTAGAAGGGGTATTTAAAAAATCTTAAATAGAAATAGTGAATTTTTTGTCAGATATAGAATAAATTTGTAGATTACCACATTTTTAATGCAACACTACATTGTTTAGTTTTGCTCAGAGATCGTTCGCAAATAAATTGTGCTCGTTGCAGTTTTTCCTCGAGAATCGTACATCTAAAAAATGGAAAATAAAGGAAAAAGGGCACGGAAAGAAACTAAAATGAAGTTTTGATTTCATAGTAATGGTTTCAAAACCGTTAGTAACACAAACAGTGATATACACACACACACACACCCACACACACACACACACACACACACACACACACACACACAGAAATCATTCCAGTATGAAAATCCGCTCGCATGAGTATTTAGCAGAAAACTCCACCGCGTCGCTTTAATGTCTAAATGTTAGACGTCAAATTAGGCGTGATCTAATGGGCATGCTAACGTGGTGATTTGCAGTTTAAAGGGCATCCGTGCACTGAGAGACACACACACACACACACACACACACACACACACACTCACCAAACTACA
>JAQMYG010000013.1:15601576-15621290 GCA_030014215.1 Clariallabes teugelsi
CACAATCCTAACACACACTCGTTATAACTACACACTCGTCACAATCCTAACACACACTCATTATAACTACACACTCGCCACAATCCTAACACACACTCGTTATAACTACACACTCGTCACAATCCTAACACACACTCATTATAACTACACACTCATGGACATTATAACTTAACTCTGTGCTTATTCTCTGGCTTCACTTTGCTTCTCTTTATATCCTGCGGTTTCTCTCTCTCTCTCTTTCTCTCTCTCAACGACACACTCATTTTTCTCTCTCCGTCCTTTTCTCTATTTGTCTCTGTCTTCCCAAAAGGACGCGTTTAATTCCCGATTCTCTTGACCTTGAAGTCGCCGTCTCGATGATGGAGGAGGAGGAGGAAGATGAAGAGTCTGCCACACGTTCATTGTGAGCAGTCCATTAGTGAAAGCACAATGAACGAGGGACGCAGTCTGGGAGCGGGGTTTGGTTATGGGGGTGGGGGGGGTTGGGGCGAAGTGGGACACAAGAAGCGATAGTTTTTGTGATAAGTTGTTTCGACTGCGCTAACCTTGATGGCAACTGTGACCGTCAAGGGCAGAACACCCTCTCCATCTCTCTCGCCATCCCTTTCTCTTTTTTTTCCCTGCCTGCACTCGTTTATCCAGCACTCGTTTCCTGTTGTCCATGGGGGCGAATCGCTGCTGAGGTTGACAGGAACATCGTTTCAAAATTGAAGTGCCTGTCAGGCCATGGCGTCCCCTGACTTTCGCTCGCTGTCTTACTTTTAAGGCATCATTTTTTTCTCCTTCATCACTTATCCCTCACTCCTGCTCTTCCTTTTTCTCTCTGACCTCCTGTTTTTACTTTTTGTGTACGTTTCTAAAGAATTGGTGGCTTTTCAGGTACACTGCTATTTTGACAATGGTTACTCCCGTTAGTATTACTACCTTTACTGCAACTGCTATTACTACTACACTAGTACTATTACTATACTTACTACTGCCTACTACCTGTATAGCTGTTGTAGTAAAAGTAGAAGTGGTAGTAATACTGAGGCTATTAGTATTACTACCACTACTACTTTTATTACAGCTGCTATACAAGTTCTCCTGTACTACTTCTACTTCACTATAAATATTACTACCTCTATGATTACTATTTTCCTATAGTACTATTACTAGTACTATAACTACAACTATTATTATTACTATTACTCCTATTAGTGTTAATACTTTTATTACAGTACTATTACTGCAGCTACTACTACTGATGCTATCGGTGTTACTTTCAATACTTCTTTTACTACTCCTGCTATTACTACTGTTACTGCAGCTGCTACTGAAACTGTTATTTGTATTATTATTTAAACTACTACTACAGTTTTTACTTCAATTACTATTACTACTAATATACTTAATATATTACTAATGGTACTAATAGTATTACTACTGTTACTGCAGCTGCTACTACTGATGCTATTTGTATTATAAAAACTACTACTACTACAGCTTTTAGTTCAATTGCTATTACTACTAATATACTAGTACTATTACTAATGTTACTACTGATGCTTTTAGTATTACTACCACTACTACTACTTTCACTACAACTGCTATTACTACTACTATGCGAGTACTATTACTACAGCTACTATTACCTTTGCTATTAGTATCACAACTGTTACTCCTGCTGATGCTATTAGTATTACTACCACTATTTGCTATTCCTAGTTTTACTACTACCTCTACTACTGCTGTACAGTAACAATTATCTTACTGTACTACCAGTATTTCACTATAACTATTACTACTGTTACTGCTACTACTATTACTTCCTGCTACTTCAATTATTATTACACCTATCTTCTCCTTCTATTACTCCTCCTCCTACTACGCTCTGTTTTTAAAATCGACTCATTACGAATATTAATTTTATCTTAATAATATTTTTCTTTTATTTGTCCCCCCTTCTCTTCACTTTTTAAAACAATTTCTATGTTTTCTAAATTTCTATTTGTTTCTTTGTATTTATTATAAATTCCGTTATACATTTTATTTCTTTTTTCTTTTTTCCCTCGTCTTTTTTGTCTCTGGATTTCAGCCGCCATAATCGCTTGATTGCTGAAGTTCAGCATTACTTAATGATGCATGTTTTAACCAGGGTACTAATCTCACGGTTCTGTATAATTTCTTCACTCTGAAGTATGGCCGATTGTTCGGATGATGTCATCTGCGTGTTTTTGTAAACGTGTCTTCTGAAGGTTTTCCGCGTGTAATTCTGTCTGAGGAAACAGTTGAAGATAATTACGCTGTCTCATGCCATTACTCTCGTCTCTGACTTGGCGGCGTTTCTTTTTTTCAGGTTGTTAGAGCGAGCGTTCTCTGTCAGGGCAGGACAGATGTGTGCTTTTGTAGATTTTAAAAGATGTAAAGTGTATTTTTACATACATTAGAAGATCATTGATGACATGTTCGTGTTTGTTTAGCTGGTACGAGGTTGTTGTGTGATTGGGTGCGAGACGGTGGTGTGTGATGTCATCACCTCTCGCTGTGTGTTTAGCTGGAAGTCGTTGAAGCTTGTTAAACCATGCCAGTGTTTCAGAGTGAGCTGATGAAGTGCCTGTTTACAGCCAGGCGTTTGAACCCGTGATGGATCGTTAATAACATGAAAATAAATAACGGGTGACGACAAAGAACAAAGGTGTTTCCCCTCTGTGATGTCACTCAGACAGATAATATAATATTACCCAAGTACTGATTACTATCAGTTTATACTGTGGAGTTAGGCTACAGTGTTTACTACTATTGTTACTACCACCACTACTACTACTATGATGATTAATACTACTACATGTAGTACTAATACTGTCATTAATACTACTAGTACAGTTACTATGATTATTATTACTAACGCTAGTAGTATATAGTACTATTACTGCTACTGTTATTACAACCTGAATTTCGGAACATTGGGAAGTTTTTTTAATTTTAATAAAATGGAAACTAAAAGACTTTCAGATCACATGAGCCAATATTTTATTCACAGTATAGAGAACATAACAAATGTTTAAACTGAGAAATTGTACAGTTTTATCCACTTAATGAGCTCACTTCAAATCTGACGCCTGCTACAGGTTTCAAAAAAGTTTTTTCAACTTTTGATCACTTCAACTTTTCCAGAATTCGGGTTGTACTACTGGAATTTATAATTATAATAAATTTTTCTATTCCATAATTATTCTATTCCATAATTTATTTCTTATTAATAATCTAGATTCTAAGGTCACCAGCGGTCGTATAAGCATTGCACTGCATATCGTACTGTGTATGACTGTGTATGTGACAAATAAAATTTGAATTAGAATTTTGAATTTAAACTATTAGCACTACTACGTCTGCTACTATTATTCCTGTTGTTACTACTATTATTGCTCTTGCTACTTTAGTTGCTACTACTGTACTATTACTGCTGCACAGGTAAACGCATAAAAATCCACATTGCGATATGGACCTGCGCAGGTATTTAATCACAAAAGGCCACAATTTATATCAGGTAACATACGCAAAGTCAGGAATTTATGTTGAGTTTGTCAATAATTTAAGTCATAGGTAAATACTTGGAAACATCCTCTTAATGAAATTATTTGTGCTATTATTTGGTGCTAGCCTCAATAAATACGATTAAATAGTAAGTGGTGCATTGAATAGATTTTTAATGATACTCCTATTACTGCTACTTCTTATACTTTTATAACAAACTACTGTTTCTGCTGTACTATAGCTATTATTGTTAGTACTGTTATTATTACCACTACTTCCAGTACTGGGATTTTTCTTTCCCATGATCACCTCTGGTTTGCACATCAGGGATAACCTGGTAAATGTATAAATGTATACATAAAAAAAAAAAAAATTATATCCAGAGTATTTATTCCCTGTAAAGCATTGTTAAAAGCGTAATACAAATACAATTGAATTGAATACTACTATTAGTACTACCGCTTTTATACTACCACTACATTTGTTACTTGTATATTTACTAATATAATTAAAGTGCTTGAAATTTTTTCCCCTTAGTTTGTTAATTTTCTTTTAAAAAATTTTTTCTTTTAAGTTTTGGTTCTTCTTCCTTTATAATTCTTAAGAAAATTATAATATAAATGTAAATAATTTGTTAACTTTTTTTAACAACAAATAAATTAAGAGAAAATGAGATTTAAAAAAAAACTATTTATTTTTTTATTGAAATTTTTTATTTTAAACTATTTGTTGCTTCTTTCCTGCCTTCTAATCCTTAACAATCATTATTACAGCTACTAATTTAAATATTTTTACTGTCATTTTTCTTATTATGAATACTACTGTTAATGTAAATACAGTACTATACAAAAAGTTTAGTCTTCTACTACTATTACTACTTCTGTAACTATCACTAGTTTTGTTACTTCTTTTACTACCACTGCTATAGCTACTACTACTAAATACTATTACTCCTCCTAGAGTTATTACTAACATTATTAATATTATTACTACTAGTTTACTACTAGTTTAATATTATTAATACTAGTACAAATACTCCTGCTATTACTACAGCTGTTAGTTTAATTACATAATTTCCCTTATTAATTGGTTTCTTATTTTAGCTTTTGTTCTCTTTCTTTTTTATTTCTGTACTTTTTTGTTCACTTTTTATCATTTTGTTTTCATTCCTCTCATTTTGTTCTTTCTTGTTCTTATAAACTTTTATCTAATAAATCTAATAATTCCAATAACGCTTTATTAATTTTTTTTCTCGTTGCTCTATTATTCCATTTTCTTTTCCCGACTTGACCTTATGTAGACTAACTGTTGTACTGTCTGTGAGTGTGTGTACTGTCTGTGAGTGTGTGTACTGTGTGAGTGTGTGTTAGTGTACGCTGTAAGGTCAATGTCCAGTTAAGCCATGCAGGACGAGACACAGACTGATCGTTAGGAAAAGGCCGCCACTCGTCTCCATGGATTTGCTGTCATACATGACGAGTCCACTGCCAAATTGGAGAAGAGGGCCATTTACAGAAAACACACACACACACATATATATACACGCACACACATTCACAATGCTAATTGAATTTGGGTCTTACACACACTGAGGGAATCACATTAGGAGAGATCGCAGGCCGACATTAACCTTTCAGCTTTATTGCTTTTTTACACAAAACAGTGTGTTTTGTTGTGTTATATTTTGTGTGTGTGTGTGTGTGTGGTGCAGTCTGCTTTTATCTACTAAGGATCCATTCTCTTGTAGCTCTTGCTCACTTGCTGAATCTATAAATAGCTGTATTATGTGTGTGTGTGTCGTAAGCAGCACTATTCCAATATATTTAATTTATTTCCCAGGAGCTTTAGAAATAAAGATGACTCAATACCATCTTTTTGTTCTTTCTTTAAAAAGAAATTCCAACTGCAGTCTTTTCCATTTGTTAAATATCCGATTGAATTTATTCCTGTTTTTCTCGATTATCCTATTTTTCCTGATATCGGACTGATATGTATCCTAAGACTCTGAAGTCTTACGTATGAACTTCTGAGGAGGTCTCGAAGGCAGCACACAGAGTGGTTTCATTCTCCTGAGTTTTTCCTCATCACATATAAACCCTGGAATTACACACTGTTCCTTTTTCTTCAGTTCTTTTCATTCTTTCTTTCTTTCATCCCTTTGTTTTTGTGCGCCTTCATTTTCATCCGTCCAGGATTCTCACGATAGCTTGTGTATCTCTTTGTATCCCAACACCTAGCGTTTGAACATTCGTAGGATTTATATGGAGTTATCATCCTGAGCAGCAGATGAACCGATCCCGTCTCAGAACAGATCCGAACTAGGTCAAGGTCACAGCAAGGTCAAAGGTCTAACAGTCCTTCTTGAAAAAAGCCTCCTTCCCGTTTGAAGACGAAATAACACATGCAGCTAGGTTTGTTTCTAGGTTAGGTTTGTAACGTTTAACAACAAGTACATAGGAAAAAGGTTTAAAATCTGTTTAAAGGCGTTTTTGAGATTAATCTCTTCTGTTAACTTTTAAAGCTGTATATATATTGCCTCTCTCTTCCTTTCATTCTTGACATTTATCATATTAAATAAAATTTTCATTCCTTTTTTTATTATTATTATTATTTTTTTTTTTTGTTTTGTGCCTATTATTTATTTATTTGTCTTTCTTCGTCTTGCTTTTTGTTTAACGGTTTAGAATTCCTTATAACTTTATCATAATTTAATATAGAAATTTTATCATGTTTTGCAACAAGTAAAACTAAAAAAAAATAGGTAAAAGGTTTTATTTTAATTTAAAACTTTTTTTATACAATTCTACAAGTGTATATGATTTTTTGTTTTGTTTTACATTTTACTTATTTTCTATAAATTTTTGTATTTTAATAATTTTTACCTTTTTGTTTTTCATTTTACACCGAATATAATATCAAAGGAAATAAAATATTACTTAGAAAAATGTTAAATACTGATATAAAGTATAACACACTGTATACACGTCCTATATTACTCCCTTTTCTTCCCCCTCTCTCTCTTTCCTTTATTGTCGTTCTCTCATTGTCTCTCTCTTCTTTCGTTTCTACGGGTCTCTCCCGTAAAAGAAACACCACACTTGTTTGTTTTTTATCAGCTGCTCTCTAAGCTATTCTGTTATTCCGTCCCGTTTCAATCCAGACGCTTTCTGATAACACATTCTGACAGAGAAACATGCACCCCGGTGCATTCTGGGTATTTTGCCCTTTTTTTTTTAAAGCATAGCCTGAAGGCATTAGCAAATACGTGTCTAGTGTTATTAATCACCGTGACAGCGGCTTGGAAATGACCCAGAGTTTCATTTGTTTCCTGTGTGTGTAGGGTTACACACACACACACACACACACACACACACACACACACACACACACACACATGCACAGGTTAGGTTTTTAAAACAAAACAATGTAGACAGCTAACTAGTGAGTCTCGCACACTGGTTATAAGGTGATGTTATGTTAGCTAGTTTACTGTTGCCATGACAACAAGTGATGGACAAATATACAGACCGGAAATGTTGACCAAAAAGGGTTAGAGACAGGAAAGGAAGGACAGGCAGAAAGACTAAGGACAGAGAGGAGACCGTTATTATCTATGAGAATAATATTTGTGTGTGTGTGTGTGTGTGTGTGTGTGTGTGTGTGCAGTCTCACTGCGCTCAGTACACCGCAGAGAAGCGTGAAGAAGAGAAGATGTGTGATCACCTGATCCGAGCCGCAAAATACCGTGATCATGTGACCGCCACGCAGCTCATCCAGAAGATCATCAACATCCTGACTGACAAACATGGGGCCTGGGGAAGCTCCGCCCACAGGTAATACACATGAGCACTGGTCACACACACACACACACACACACACACACACCTGAACACACACCTGAAAATTTGCCACACACATAAACACACACCTGAACACAGGACACACACCCTGAACATGAACCTGAACACACACTCTTGAACACACACCTCAACACACATCTAAACACACATCTGAAGACTTGTCACACACTTGAACTCTCACCTGGTCACGTGTCACTCTCTGTCTTTCTTATTCTGTCTCTAATGCTCTGCTTATTTCTTTTATCTCTTTGTGTTTTTCTCACTAGTAAAAGTTTTAATAAGAAAGCAATTACAACATATGAAAACACACACACACACACACACACACACACACAGTTTAATTAAAATATCCTGCTGAAATATTAATGCTGTTTGGTTCTCCTGAGGATGAAGTGCATTCGTCTCGGTGTGTATAATGTGCTTTAATCCCAGCACTCGTCTGTTTCATTCCCACACTGGGGCGGGTATTTGGGGTGGGGGGTATTTGTAAGAGGGAAGCGGTGCGCTCATGTGAGCCATTCATCGCAGAGCAGAACGTCTTTTCAGCATAAAGAAGCAGTAAGAGCGAAATTACAGAGCTAACATCAACACGTGGTTAATAACGTGAAAAGAGATTTGACGAACACTGATAGAGCGAGTCGTATAATAGTGATTAATAATTAACGTCTTTATAATCAATCAGACGTGTGTACGGTCTTATTAAAATGGTTAGGATCATAATGATAATAATCAGTAGCAAACAAAAAAATAACACACATAGTATTATATTATTATTATTTTTAAATAATTGTTACATACATTATTACAGTCACGTGTGAAAAAAATTTTGTGATGAAACATCATTAAAAAAATCATCTGATTGTAGCGAGTCTCAGTATTAGGCAAATACAACCTCAGACGAACAACAACAAATAGCTATTTTTCACCTTGCCATTAATTATTTTAAAAAATTGAAGCCAAAAAGAAAAATAAAACCATGAGGGTACAATAGTAAGTACCCCCTTACTACTTACACAGGATTTAAGAAAAGCAGTTGTTTCTACTCCTCAATCTGGAAAGGGTTATGAAATCACTTTCAAACAATTTGGAGTTCAATGTTTTTGAACCGAGTGAGAAAAATAATTCACAAGTTAAAATCTTTCAAGACAAGTTGCCGGTCTTCTCAGGAGTGGACGTCGCAGCACATTCACCCCAAGGTCAGACTGTACACAATGCTGAGAGAAATACAAAAAAACAAACAAGAGCTGCATCTCAGACCCACTGAGAATATAAAAAAACGTTAAAGTCCAGGACATCACAATTAGAAGAAGACTGAACAAGTACAGTATGTTTGGAAGGCTTACGAGGAGGAGGAAGACGACTTCTGTCTGGAAAAGAACACGGAAGCAGGTTCGACCAAACCACAAGACTTTTCAATTCAGTTCAGTTTTATTTATATAGCGCTTTTAACAATGGTCATTATCTCAAAGCAGCTTCACAAAAATGAAAAGAAAATTTGAAAAGAAAATTTATGGAAGTAAAGACTTCTGGAACAACGTCTTATGTGCAGATGAGACCAAAGTGGAGATGTTTGGCCTTAATGCCCAGCGCCATGTTTTTGCCAGTGTTTGCACCCCACAGTGGATGGGTGATGGATTGGGCTGATTTTGCAGCTACAGGATTTGGGCACTTTGCAGTTAAGTCGACCATGAACTTCTCTGTATACCAGAGTATTCTAGATGTAAATGTCAAGTAGGCTTTTATTGTCATTTCAACCATATACAGTTTAGTACATGATGAAACGAAACAACGTTCCTCCAGGACCAAGGTGCTACATACGACATAAATTTACAACATGAATTAACAAAAAAACTAACTAGCTAACAACTAAGAAATCTAATTAGCTGGCTGAGACAAACCAGATTAGCATTATAAATTAACAGGAACTATCTAAGGCCTATACAGAAAAAGACAACATAAAGTGCATGTGCAAGTGTGCAAACAAGAGTGACAACACAACAACATAATACTTTTTCAACATTCTGTGGTAAAAATGTGAGGACATCTGTCCGACCGATAAAGCCTGGGTAAAATCGCGTCATGCAGCAGAACAGTGATCCAAAACACAGCAGTTACGAAACATAAAATAACCAAGGTTTTGGAATATGGTCTAGTCCAGGACTAGGTAAGTTTCAACTCCAACTGTGAAAAAACATAAACCTCACCTGTCTGTAGCCTTAGTAATCCTGAAGACCTTTGATTAGGTTGTTCAGGTGTGTTTGATTGTGGTTGGAGCTGAACTCTGGACTCAGGACTGCGTCTCTCTAGGACCGAACTTGCCTACCCCTGGTCTAGTCAAAGTCCAGACCTCAACCCGAATGAAATGCTGTGGCGGGACCTTAAGAGAGCTGTGCATGAGCGAATACCCAAAAACCTCAACGTACTGAAGTGATGTTGTAGAGCAGAATGGATCGAAATTATGTGAGAGACTGGTAAAGTTATTCAGGAAACGATTACTTTAAGTTATCGCTGCTAAAGCTGGATCTACAAGCTATTGAAGCTATCGTGGGGGTACTTATTTTTCCCCCGACATGTTTTTGTTTTTTGCTTTTTGGCTTCATTTTTGTGAAAAAATTAATGTTGTTCGTCTGAGATTGTATTTGCCTGATACTGAGATGATTTTTATGACGTTTTTACATGAAAAAACAAACAAACAAAGAATTACAATACAAGAGGGAGCACTAACTTTTACCGATGACTATAATTCTTATAATGAATTGTATTATATTCAAGTTAATTATTAGATTGTATATAGAGACTTATAGAGAATTAATTAGAATTTCTGCAATCAGTAGCTAATGTGATAGTAGGCTATTTAGCATATTAGCATTGCGCACGGCGTAGATCTTGTAGAATTTTTTTTATTTAAAGATTGAGTAGATTTTAATAACTCTTCTGTGTGAGAAACTGAACTGAGGTCTGAGTTCATTTACACTGACTAGTTTGAGTGTAGTGTGTGTGTGTGTGTGTGTGTGTGTGTGTGTGTGTGTGTGTGTGTGTGAGGTGATTTAAAGGTGTTTAGGGTGAAATATAATTCCTCGAGTCCACGCTGCTTAGTGGAAGTGAGAAGTTGTTTTATCGTGCAGCCAGACCTTTACACTCGGGCCGTATAAATCAGAATAAGCGCCTCTTCAAGCGCTCTTTCTTCTCCTCTCTCGCTCTCTTCCTCTTCTTCTCTCCATCTCTCCATCTTCACTCCTTTAACCCTCTACAGATGCAGCACGCTGTAACGATCACGCTCGGGTCGAACGCTTGGACGACTTGTTTCCAGGTCGAGACTTTTCGTTCTCGTCAATCAGTTTTTTTCTAAGCCATATTGTTTTATAAGGACACGGGGCTGAACTGAAGTAAACGCTTAACGAAGGAAATAATGAAAGAGAAAAGACGGACAAATATTTTTTAAAAAAGGAAAAGAAAGTGGAAGTATAAAGGAAAGACAGTAAATGAAAGAAAATGATTGTGTGTGATTTTGATTAATTAGTTTCAAATCATTCCTTCAGTGAACTTCAGAGGAAACGTTTCACGCTTAGAAATCTGTCTGTGTGTCTGTCTGTCTCTAATAGACATGTCTGTCTGTCTGTCTGTCTCTGAAACCGAAGTCTCTGGTACAACGGTCATCCCTGGCCGATGCCGTTTGTTTGCTTTCCTGAGCGTCTCCTCATGGGGATCGTCTCCTCCCGAACAGGGTTTCCTCATTAAGGCCATCTCCTCTCTTCCAAACGCCTCCTCATTGAGCGCGTCTCTTCTCACAGAGCGCGTCTCTTCTCACAGAGCGCGTCTCTTCTCACAGAGCGCGTCTTCTCACAGAGCGCGTCTTCTCACAGAGCGCGTCTTCTCACAGAGCGCGTCTTCTCACTGAGAGTGTCTCCTCACTTAGAGCGTCCCCTCACAGAGCGTTTTTTCCCTCTGAGAGCGTCCCCTCATGGAGCGTTTTTTTTCTCTGCGAGCGTCTCCTCATGGAGCGTTTTGCTCACAGAGATCGTCTCATCCCCTCATGGAGTGTTTGCCCACTGAGATTTTTTAACTTACGGAATTGTTTAACTTTAACACTAAATAACTCTCCTCACAGGGAGCGTCTCCTCAAAGAGTGTTTCTCTTACAGCAATCGTCTCCTAATGGGGATCGTCTCCTCCCGAACAGGGTTTCCTCATTAAGGCCATCTCCTATCTTCCAAACGCATTCTCAATGAGAGCGTCCCCTCACAGAGCGCGTGTCTCCTCACAGAGCGCGTGTCTCCTCACAGAGCGCGTGTCTCCTCACAGAGCGCGTCTCTCTTCACAGAGCGCGTCTCTCCTCACAGAGGGCTTTTCTCACTAAGAGTGTCTCCGCACTAAGTGTCTCCTCACAGAGTGTTTTTGCTCTCAGAAAGCGTCTCCTCACAGGACTCATCCCCTCATGGAGTGTTTGAGATTCACTGGGATTTTTTAACTTACGGAGAGCGTCTCCTCACAGGGAGCGTCTCCTCAGAGAGTGCTTTTCTTACAGAAAGCGTCTTCTCACAGGGATCATCCTTTCATGGAGAGCGTCTCCTCGCTGAGAGTGTTTCTCACAGAGCACTACTCCCCATGAAGACTGCTTCCGCACAGAGATTGTGTTCTTACGGAGAGCGTCTCCTCACAGGTATAATCTTCTCATGGAGAGTGTTTCCTAACTGAGATCATTTCCTCATGGAGAGCGTCCCCTCACAGGGATCATCTCCACACTGATAGCGTCTCCTCGCTGAGAATGTCACTCCATGGAGAGTGTTTTCTCTCTGAGATTGTCTCCTTATGGAGAGCTTCTCCTTACTGAGAGCGTCTCCTCTTGGAGTGTGTCTCCTCAGAGGGGATCTCCCCACGGACAGCGTTTCCTTACATTGAGCGTCTCGTATGGGGAGAGTCTCCTTACTGAGCGCGTCTCCTCATGGCGAGCACGTCTCTGAGAGTGTCGATAACGAGGAAATAACAATAAAACGATATATATGCAACATTATAATAATAATAATAATAATAATAATGTAAAAAACACACAAACAAAACCCTGCCTGAGCCGAAGACAATAACAAAAAAACACTCGCAACAAAAAAAAACAACAGCGGCAAAGAACATTAACACAACCGTATCATACACTCGACTACAACAAGAAATATGAACATGACGTGTGTGTGTGTGTGTGTGTGTGTGTGTGTGTGTGTGTGTGTGAGACTTCATGCTCACTGTTTACACAAATTACTAAACACCTCATACATCTCAGAGCCCTTATGCTAACAGCTACATTCCCCGCATGCTGAGTTTGATTGCTCTCTTTGTGACCAGGACAAAACGATCTCCATCCGTCAGTCTCTCTCACACACACACACACACACACACACATACACACACACCGCAAGCCTGGAGGAGAGAAAAGGCCGCATCATTTGCACACCCAGCACGCTGACCCTCATGAATAATGATGCTTTTCTCTAAAACCTGTTATCGTCTGGAGTGCGAGGGCATCCGTCAGGGTGTGTGTATGTGTGTGTGTGTGTGTGTGTGTATCCTGATCCTGATATTACACAGGAGTTCATTTCTGGCCCTGCAGATTACTATTTAAACGACAACGATATGACCTTTTCGGCAGCGCGAGGCTTTCATACATCACTTTCCCGCGCGCTTGTCGCGAGTGCGCGAGAGCGAGACCGCGAGCGTGCGAATGCGAGCCTTTTCTCATTAGCGGCCCGCGCCACAGATAGCGCCATATCTCCGCAGATTATTTTCTTTGATTTGCATAAAGCGTGTGTTTGTGGAAATTGAATAGATGAGTGGAATAATCCGTCACACACCCGGCGCAGGTCCTCCTGATGACGGTTTTCTTTTTTTTTTATATTTCCTTCCGTCTCGCGCGTCGATCCTCACCCGCTCTGTGAGAGGTGGCTCCGGGGTCACGACACGCAGGAAATGATGAATATCACGCAATGAATGATTCTGTTTCACCCTGCAATCTCACCCATGCGAGGGTGAAGCGCATTCCTTTTGCATAATAGTTTTTAAATGTGAATTTTTGTGTATTAATCAGGATCAGGAAGCCTGGGGGCAGGAAGGGGGGCGGGGCATGTGAGGGGAACTTTCTGATTAAAAACAACCCCTCCACCCCCTTAAAAAAAAAAAAACATCTGCCCAGCAGTTTAATGTCGAGGAAGGAAGATTGGAGCAAAAAAAAAAAAAAATGTCTTTTTTTTCTTTTAAAGAATTGACTCTTTTACATATTTTTACTTTCTTTTATTTCTCTCTATTGTTCCCCATGTAGATGTTGTTTAAATTGTTTAAAAAAAAAAATACAAAAATTCTGCATACATTTTTACACATATAATTTAGTTTTTTTTACTGATTGAAATCCTTCTATATCTTCTACTGATTATTTTAATTACTTGTAGAAATTCTTTTACACATTTCTTTTCAACCTGTTCTTTTTTCACTTTTGGATTAATTTCCACGTTTACGTGACTTTTATTACACACATTTTTGTTTTTTTACGACTGCTTTTTTCTACCAAGATATTTTCCATGTTTTTTTTTCCACGTGACATCACTCATTAAAAAAAAAAAAATAATAATAAATTTTTATGTTTTTTCACTTGTAGAAATTCTTTTCCAGCTTAATTTTTCTAATTTTATTCTACAATTTTCTTCTTTTTTTTTCTTCCCCACTAGTTTATATGTCTTTCAGATTTTTTAAACATTTCCACGATATTTTTCCTCCATCTTTTATTTTTCACTACATGCAAATTTTTACAACATGATCTAGAAGCAATTTTCTTTTTTTCTTCTTTTTTTAATGGTCTATTTTTTACATATGCTGGACATTTGTGTGATTTTTTTTTCTTTTTCTTTTTAGCATTTTAATATTTCTAGTTACTTTTTAAATGGATTTTTTTCTAGATGAATCTCTTGTAAAGATTATTTTCCAAATAATTTTTCACTTGACCTTTTCTTCACATTGTTTTTAATTTCCTCATGTTTTTTTTTTTTAAGATGTTCGTTATCTCCCATGAGATGTTTTTAAATGTGATTTTTATCTGAAATGCAAATGAGGCCAAATTACGATGACTTTGATATCACACACCCCTCCAATTAAGAGCGATTACACACAAAAGGCCTGTGTGTGTGTGTGTGTGTGTGTGTGTGTGTGTGTGTGTGTGTGTGTGTGTCCTCACGCTACAGTAATTCACTCAGCCGGAGCGACTCACGTGTGTCCTGTGTATCGCAGGGTTGCATTGTGTGTGTCCTGGTGTTTGTGTTCAGCAGGTCAGATCATTCAGGTTCTGATTGGACTGAAGGCGTCTGTTCAATCGGTTCTTAAAATAAAGACAAGATCCTGAGGTAAAACATGCAGAAGAAAAATATCACATGCAGAACAGAAAGTGGGAATGTTTAGGAAGAGGCACAGAAGGGAAACTCCATGGACAATAGAAAGGAAGAAGACGAGTGAGGAAGAGAAGAAGAGGAAATGAGTTATGGAGGAGAAAAGAAAAGAACGGGCATGAAGGTATCAGTGCAGAGAGATTCACTGGAGGGATAAGTTTTATGTGTCTCTCTGTCGCATTGTGCTGTCGCTGCAGAAATCTGTCTCTCTCTCCGTCTCTCTCTCTCTCGCTCTCTGTGCCGGAAAGATAAAGGAGATTTTTTTTTTTGGTAAATGGTGAAAGTGCTGAAATAAATGAGCAGGAGGAAAACGACTGCAGCACAGAGAGCACCATCTATCACACACACACACACACACACACACACACACACACACCGAGCATACGACCTGTGACACACCGCTGAGGGGTTCAAGCCAAAGGAGAGAATCAATACTGCCCTGATATTACAGAGAGAGAGAGAGAGAGAGAGAGAGGTGATGGAATAAGAAGAAATCTGGAATCAAGAAACACGCTGGATAAAGAGATAAAAATACATGCTATCTCACACACACACACACACACACACACACACACACACACACAGACACACACACACTAGTGATGCGATTCCAACTCCGTGCTCTCAGTGCTTTTGTCCTCAAACCACTCCTTGTCTGTAATTTGTTTTTGTTTTTTATCTGTTCCAGTTAAATGATTTACTTCAAAGAGTCACGATTCTCTAATGTTCTAATTCATATACACAAAAGTGTTGAGAGAAAAAAGAAACACATCTTGGAGATTAAAGAATCAATTCAAAGAGTTAAATAACCTCAAAGATTCATAACTGTCTTAGGTATTTATTGACTTGATTGTGAAAAAAAAAAAATCATTTTGGAATGAAACGAATCACTGAACGAGTCAAATAACTTCAAAGAGACACGATCCTCTAATGTTCTTATTTAGATGCTAAATACAATCATTTTAGAGATTAAAGAATCATTGCAAAGAATCAAATAATCTTGAAGATTCATTATCATCTCAGGTTTGGTATTTAGAGACTCGATTGCGATAGGAAAGAAAATAAATTTTCTTCATTTTGGAATGACATGAATCACTTTAAGGAGTCAAATAACTTGTATAATTATAACAAGACTCATGATTCTCTAATGTTCTTATTTAGATGCAAAAAGAATTATCTTAGCATGGAAAGAATCACTTCAAAGTGTCATTTCAAGGTAAACACTAAAGATTCAGTAATGAGCTGAAGGACTTTAATCAAAGAGTTAAAAGAGTCTGCTCAGACTTTTGACTCGTTCATGACTCTTTGAAGAGATTTGATTCATTTACTTGTAGAAAAATGTATCATCTTGTTCATGATTGTTGAATCTTTTGGGTTTACTTTGAGGCAGTTTGACTCTTTGAGGTGCATCGAATAATTCGTTATGCTTTACTCCTGATTCTTTAATGTTGTTTCAGTAGTTAAAAGAATCACTTTGAAGAATCGAATCACATCAACCTCGGTAAACTCAGTCTTGACTCTTTTTGCACTGATTTGATTCTTTGAAGTGAATCTTTTAACTAAAATTTATCACGTGACATTTTGTGTGAAAAATGTATTCATATTTTGAATAGGTGATTTGATGCGTTTTTTATGATTCATTTCAGCTTTGTTACAGATTGGATAAAAGTTCATTAGGATTCCGTATTAACGTGAATGAGTTGAATCGTTTAAAACAAATCACTCAAATGACTCTATTCATGAGTACTACTAGATCCAGTACTCATGATTCAGTCACATGAAAGTTGATTCTCGAACGAACCTGTAAAGAGCTGAAATCATTAAAAAGTCGAATAATCGACTCCCTTTTTGATGCTTTGAGTTGATTTGACTCTTTGAATCTTTCAACTTAAGACTGCCGAATCAGTGTCAGTGCAGCAGTTTGACTTGATTCCATTATCGAACTGTGAAAAGAGATTTCTGATCTACTGTTACTGATCCAGGTTCAGCCGAAACGTGACAGAATTTACCTCAGTCAAACGAATCACTTCAGGGAGTCACGGACGAGTCGACTCTTTGAGGCGATCCGACTCCTCCATGTGATTCTGTTCTGTTCACAGACATGATCAGAATGACTCGTGACTTTTTTTCAAACGGATTTCTGAGAGTCGACACGTTCACGAACGGAGCAAAAACACACACACACGGGCGCTAACATATGGACATCATCAGCTGTTCAGAAGCTGTTAATACGCTGTGGTTTGACACTCTGTTTCTGTTTCCTGCCACCGTGCTGTATATACTCACACACACACACATCGTGCTGTGTTTTCATTACCGCATACTTTAATCCCCTACACACACACACACACACACACACACACACACACACACACACACACACACACACACACACACACACACACACAGGAAATATTCCAGAGATTTGTGGTATCTCGCACGCTGCATGGTAATCGAGACACAAAATGAGAGTTAGCATGCAAATATGTGATGATCCACACACACACACACACACACACACACACACACACACACACAGTTGCTAAAGTTTGACAATCCACAGACACACGGCCGTACACACACACAAACAGTAGGAGTTAGCGCACTAGCTAATGTCTACGCGCTAATCCGTGTTTACTTTTCAAGTCTCCAGGTGGACGAAGAGGAAAAATGAGATGACTAGTGTAAAGACAGCTGCTCTCTCTCTCTCTCCCTCTCCCTCTCTCTCTGTCTCTCTCTCTCTCTCTCTCTCTCGGGGATGTTTGTACGTGCCTCTCGAGTGTTTATGGCTAAAGCCGGCCATTAATGGCGCTCGTTATGAAGCTAACATAAATAGCCGCTGGCTGATCTTTCTGTTATGACATACTGTAATGCTTTAAGCATTTTTCTCTCTCTTTCTCTTTCTCACTCACTCTCTCTCTCTCCCTCTCTCTGTGTGAAACCTTATGAACCCATTTATGGCTTTCGCGGGTCAGAGTGTGTGAGAGGAGGACTCGCATCAGAGAGAGTGATAAACGACTGGAACCGTGTCAATCTGTTCATCCCTAATAAAGAGTAGCCGAGCTAGCCGCCTCCTCTCACACACGCAACACGGCCAGTGCAGCGTTCTCTCTCTCACACTCTCACACACACACACATCGAGTGACAGAATAACAAGAGAAAGAAAGAAAAGTGTAAGAAGGAATCAACAAAATATATACAGTACGATAAATGAGAATAAAGAAAGAATGAAAGGAAGTATAAAAATGAACGTTTAAGAAAACTAGAAAGAAGTGAGGGAAAGTAATAAAACAGAGGGAATAAAAAAACGGAGAACATTAATAATAGGATAACTGGGGTGACTGGAAGGAAGGAAGGAAGGAAATGAAAGAAGGAAAAATAAGTCATGGAGGTGTCAGTCTACAGGAGGAAAGAAAACTGAAGAATGAACGAAGTAAAAAAAAAAAAAATGAAGTACAGAAACAAACAAGATGACAAAGTAAGAAAAATTTTATAGAAGGAATTAAACAGGGGGATTAATCAATAAATCAGTTAAACGCAAGTGTGTATCCGTGTATAAAAATAAAAAAATAAAAAAAAACTTCTAGTGAAACTAGAATAATCAAAACATCAAAAAAAAAAAAAATATATATATATATAGAGAGAGAGAGAGTGAGCGATAGATAGATAGATGGATAGAAATAAAAAGATGGATATATACAGTATATACATAGTGTATATACTGTACTGTATATATAAAGAGAGAGAGAAAGAGAGATAGATAGTGTTAGAGAGAAATAAGTGGATGGATATATAGAGATTAATATATACAGAGTGAGAGATATACAGTTAAAGAAATAGATAGATATATAGAAAGGAGAAAGATGGATGGATGGTGAAGAAAGTGAAAGTGAAATTAAGGTGTGAGGATGAAAGTGTGCTGTAAATACAGTGGTGGAGTAAATACTGCAGTGTTCACAGACACGGAGCGTGATGTCGTGTTTATCTCACAATTACTGTCTAATCCTCTAATCCACTGTTACAGTCCCACACACACACACACACACACACACACACACACACACACATGAGGCCTCTGTTTATCCAGAGTGCTCTGGGAAAGCGATGAGCCGATAAAGCGGAGGCTCTTGAGACACACACACACGCGCACACACACACACATACTCAGGGTCTAGAGTTACTTTAAGTGAAAGCTGAGCTGTTTAATACGAGAGATCAGCGAGATGAGTAAGAGTCCATTTCCTCCTGAGTGTGTATCGCTGCACAGGGAGTAGAGTAAACACCAGAGATCATTAGCCTCCGTACACACACACACACACACACACACACACACACACACACACAAATATAGGCAAATATATCATGCACATACCACTGTATATAATATAAACAAACATGCAGGATCATTAGTTCTGATCTAAACACACCATCACTAATGTCTCTTACTCACACACACACACACACACGCCTCCTCACCCTTACCCATGTCCAATACCCCTATCTCCCCGTGCCCTACAGCCTATCTCCCTATGCCCTACAGTCTATCTCCCTGTGCCCTACAGCCTATCCACCTGTGCCCTACAACCCATCCCCATGTGCCCTACAGTCTATTCCTTGTGCCCTACAGCCTATCCACCTGTGCCCTACAACCCATCCCCGTACCCTACTGCCTATCTCCCTGTGCCCTACAGCCTATCTCCCTGTGCCCTACAGCCTATCTCCCTGTGCCCTACAGCCTATCTCCCTGTGCCCTACAGCTTATCTCCCTGTGCCCTACAGCCTATCTCCCTGTGCCCTACAACCCATCCCCATGTGCCCTACAGTCTATTCCTTGTGCCCTACATTCTATTCCTTGTGCCCTACAGCCTATCCACCTGTGCCCTACAACCCATCCCCGTACCCTACTGCCTATCTCCCTGTG
>JAQMYG010000013.1:15621390-15637309 GCA_030014215.1 Clariallabes teugelsi
CTATCTCCCTGTGCCCTACAGCCTATCTCCTGTGCCCTACAGCCTATCTCCCTGTGCCCTACAGCCTATCTCCCTGTGCCCTACAGCCCATCTCCCGTGCCCTACAGCCCATCCCCCTGCCCTACAGCCTATCTGCCTGTGCCCTACAGCCTATCCCCATACCCTACATCTTATCCCACATGCCCTACAGCCTGTGCATTATACCCTATCCGTGTCCTACTGCCTTTCCCAGGTGCCCTACAGCTTATCTCATGTGCCTTACACTCTATCCCCTACACCTACAGCCTATCCCCCCATGCCCTACAGCCATACAGCCTGTTCCATATGCTCTGCATCTTGCACGGTCCCCTCAGCCTGTGCCCTACACCCTATCCGTGCCCTACACCCTATCCGTGCCCTACACTTTATGCCATACGCCCTATCATCTCCACCCTACACACTCTCCCCTGCACTCAGTGACGCGTTGCTTTCAGCCAATCAGAGCGCTCCTCTCATATCTGATATCAGCGGGTGAGTTCAGGGAGCCGAGTGTTAAACGTCCATCACCGCGTGGCGTTATTGAGAGTCTGTCGGGTTAGTCAGTACCGCACGAAACACTTCCACTCTCATCACTCTCTTTCTATCTTTCCTCTCAGTCGATAAGAATCTGTTCTGTTTCAATTTCACACTCATCGATTGCCCTCTCTCTGTATCTGTGTGTGTGTGTGTGTGTGTGTGTGTGTGTGTGTGTGTGTGTGTGTGTGTGTGTGTGAGAGGGAGAGAAAGAAAGACGCAGTCATCTCTCACGGAGCCATGTCTGAGTTAGCACAGAAAAATGGGAGTGGACATCATGAGAGCGAAAGAGAGAGAGAGATTAACAAGGACAAAAATCCTCTAGAAAAAGGATAGAATGGAAGAATAAAATAAAGTAGGACTGAATAAAAAGGAACAAAAGAAAGAAGGGGAAGGAAAGGAGTAGGATGGAAAGCGTGAAAGTATTAGAAATTGAAAAAGGAAGAAGGATGAAAAGGAAGGATGAAAGAAAAAAGGAAGGGTTGGAAAAGGAGAAACGTTTAGCGGATGCATGATAAAAAAAACAACAACAACAACAAAGAGGCTTACAAAGAGAGAACATATATAAAGAGAAAGGGATGAATTTGAACACACACACACACACACACACACAGAGGATAAAATATGTGGACGCAGCCATCCATCAAACTGAGCAGGACGAGAATAAGAAAATGAAGGGTCAGTGATGGTGAAGGACGTGTGTGTGTGTGTGTGTGTGTGTGTGTGTGTGTGTGTGTGTGTGTGTTTTCCTATTGTTTGCTGGACAGCAAGTCCCTCTGAGATCCAGCAACGAACGAGAGAGAACAAAAAGAGAAGGATAAGTGAGAGGGAGTGTATCGCTCCTCAGAGGCAGCAAAAATGAGTGAGTGTGAGTGTGTGTGTGTGTGTGAGAGGACAGATATTTTGATACAGGTTGCAGGTCAGAGAGTGTGAGATGAAAAACACCAACTCCCATCAGGCTGAGCGGTTGAGAGCAATGTTCTCATTTCATTCTTTTATTGAATGGAAGCTGTAGGGAACACACACACACACACACACACACACGTTGGAAAATCAGATTTCATTTGCATTGAGAAATGAAAAGCAGAAGAGAGACAGAGAGGGGGAGAGAGGACCTGGATAAAGACTCCCGCTGTCCCTCAATGGATCAGACTTTTCCTGCACCTCCATCAGACGCTCGATTGGACTGAGATCTGGAGAATTCTGAGGTCGAGTCAACACCTCACACTCTCCTAGATCCATCAGACCAGGTCACCGTCTTCCACCGCTCCGTGGTCCAGTCCTGATGCTCACGTGTCCATAGCAGGAGCTTTAGGTGGAGGACACGGGCAACATCATCACTGAGCCTTTGCCCTTCGCTCATCACTGTGTCGCTGGTTCACCTGTTCTCCTTCCTTTGGAGCACTTTTGCTTCGGTCCTGACATCTGCAGATCAGAAACATCTCACAACTTCTGCGGTTTCGGAGTTACTCCGATCCAGACGTCTAGACAAAAATCCTCTCGCTTGCCCATTTTTTCTGCTTCCAAACATCGACTTCAGGGATAAAATGTTGAAAACCTGCCGACTTGGTAAAAATCCATGAACCGGGCCGCTGTAAGGGGATGATAATAATAATAATAATAATAATAATAATGTTATTCGCCTGTCAGTGGTTTTAATGTGATCTGATCAGTCACAGACATGTAACGATCCATAACAGTAACGAGTGAGATTCAGAAAGTGTAATAAAACTGAAACAAAGGAAGGAAAAGGTTGAAGGAAAGGAAGGACAGAAGGAAAGGAAGACTGAGGAAGGGACAGAAGACTGAGGAAGGGAGGATAGAAGGGAAGGAAGAGTAAGAAAAGGAGGACGGATTTGAAGGACGGGAATTAGGAGTATGGAAATAATTTTAGTAGAGAAAGAGAGAAGGAAAGGAGGAAATTGAGAGAGAAATGGATGGATGTCTGAAACTAGTGTGTAACTCATTAAACACTTAAACAGTGTGAGAAGCTCAGAATATCAGATCTAGAGCAGGAAGTAAAATCAGACACACACACACACACACACACAGAGGGGGAAAGTGAGAGAGTGATTTAGTGAGCCTCTTTGGTAAAGTAGAGCAAATTGCAAAGACGAATTGTGTGTGTGTGTGTGTGTGTGTGTGTTTGTTTGTGTGTGTGATGAATTCTTGCAATGCCAAACAGCTCCCTGCTGCGGTCTGTAATCGGCGTGTGTGTGTGTAAAGGATTGCTCTGTCAGAAGTTTGCGTGTGTGAGGTTAATGTATGTAGCTCACCCTTAGCAGCCATGCAGTACAAGGTTACGGTGTTAGAGCCAAGGACGAGTGTGTGTGTGTGTGTGTGTGTGTGAGATTTTATATTCATGCTATTCAGCATTTATTCATCTTTATCTCTGTCTCTCTGTCTCTGTCCTCCAGTAAGCAGTGTTTCTGGCGTTTGGACTTGTGGGAGGACGACCTGAGGAGACGTCGTCGCTTCATCAGGAACGCTTTTGGCTCGTCACACTCGGAGGCCACACTCAAATCTGCAGCCGAGCATGGTGAGAGAACACACACACACACACTGCAGCCCGGTGTTAAAGGCTACACGGCTGTAAAAACAGGTGCTGCGGTCGTTATAAACTTTTTATAGAGCTACAAGTCTCATTAAATGTCTAATTTACACTGACTGACGTTCCGCGTCACCTGAGATCTCTCCGTTTCCCCATCATGCATTTCACCTCATTATATTTTAATTCGATTTGAGTTCATTAACCTGAACTTGAATGGTATGTGTATGTATGTGTTTTTTGTTTTGTTTTGATTGCGTAGGAGTGTGTGACGGTGCAGGTGAGTATCCAGGTATAAATGTGTTATAGGTGTGTACGGGTGATGTGTGTGTTTTTGTAGAACCGTTGAGGGTGTGTGACCTTTAGTATATAGTGTGGGTGTGTAGTGTATGTGGTGGTAGTCCGGGGGTAACCTGTTCATATCCATACAAAAGTCAACAACAAAGAAACTGTATATTTATTTATATAAGTGAATTGTTGAATTAATTACACAATTTAAATCCGTGTTAGTCTGTACGGCTGTGTTACAATCCACACTCGCAGATAGAGATGAACTAAAAGGCAGCGATTAACGGGTCCGAGCACTTCCTGTCCCTGCCCCATGCGTTAGGACCTGCACTGCTCGTTTCCTTGGTAACCTAAATAAGTAATTACTTTTCTTCACTCTCATTTCTTTCCACTCTCATTCCTTCTCATTCACTTTTCTTCACACTTACTTTTCACATTCTCATTTCTTCACATTCTCATTTCTTTACACTAATTTCTTCACACTTTACACTAATTTCTTCACATTTTAATTTCTTCACACTCATTTCTTCGCATTCGCTTTTATTTACACTCGCATTTCTTCACCTTCTCATTTCTTTACACTCTCGTTTCTTTACACTCTCATTTCTTCACTTTATCACTTCTCATGTTGCATTTTACATTTTTGTTATGTTTTAAATTTATTTCTTTATACTCTGATTTCTTTACACTGATTTCTTTACACTCTAATTTCTTCACATTTTCATTTCTTTACACTCTCATTTCTTTACATTCTCATTTCTTTACACTCTAATTTCTTCACATTCTCATTTCTTTACACTCATTTTTTTACACTCTTATTTCTTCACATTCTCATTTCTTTACACTCATTTTTTTACACTCTTATTTCTTCACACTCTCATTTCTTTACACTCATTTCTTTACATTCTCATTTCTTCACATTCTCATTTCTTTACACTCTAGTTTCTTCACATTCTCATTTCTTTACACTCTCATTTTTTTAAACTCTCATTTCTTTACACGTATTTCTTTACACTTTCATTTCTTCGCACTTTCATTTCTTCGCACTCAAATTCTTGGTACTCCCATGTCTTTGCACTCATTCTTTCACACTCATTTCTTCACGCTCCATTTCTTCACAGTCGCATTTCTTTGCACTCACATTTATTCACACCTTACAGATGAACTTTACTGAATATCATAAATACTAAGAGATATGTTTTTTCTCAACATTCACATACAGTGCAGTTGTTCAGATTTCACAACCCTTAGATAAAGTTTCTAGGAGGAAACATTAACAGGTTTTATTACAATTCAAAATTACTGACTTCCTGTTTTACACACTCGAGTATTAATTCCAACGTGAATTATCAGAAAGGAGACTCGTGATTCAATCCTGATCAGTACAGAAGTTATCGTCAGGTTTACGTGTTTGTAAATGATCGCGCCGCTAAAGGCAAAATCCATACAGAGATTCTTATATGACCGTAGCTGAGATAAAATGTGATGTGTGAGAAGATGAAATTTGTTGGAGAAGAAAGTTATGGTTAAAACCATTCAAAATGTTTAAAAGTGGTCACAGTGAGAACTCTGTCTGTCACGGAATCAACAGAGAGAAGAATGATTTGTTGGAAAAATGAAAAAAAATGGAAATGGTGGAAAATCCAATATGGCAGAAATGAACTTTTGGAATCTGCTTGAGCTCTAAATGTTTATCTTTTTTTTTAATTTATTTAATTTTACACACATTAACTTTTCTTGCTGTGGTTAGGGAAGTTTAGAGGAAGCAAAAATGGAGCGAGAAAAGAAATGATCGAGGTCTCTCTGTTGAAAACATTGTGTGAGAGAGAGAGAGAGAGAGAGAGAGAGAGAGATGGAGAGAGAGAAGCTGTGTTTTATTTTTTTGTCACCGCTGATTGTTTAGTTTTGTTTGGTTATATGTTAGCTTGCTGGAATCGTAAGCTGGATTGTGTGTTTCTTTCATCTGGAGACAAACGAGAGAAACGGATGATTTACAGAACAAAAAACATAATATAAAACGTAGAACATGCTGCACTTCCCTCAATCCTTAGAGACCAAGGAGGCGCAGATGGAACCCCTGAGGGCCACCGGATCATCCCTCATTCTCTCCTGCTCATGTTTTCCTTTTTTTTCCTTCTACTCTTGTTTTTTATCCTACTACTTTAATAATATACTTTTTCACTATAATTTCTTTTGTCTTTTATTTTATTATTTTTTTTTACCTCCTTCCATTCTTGACATTTAGGCGTCCCTCATGGACCAGTGTTAAGTCCCATTTAATTATTTCATTTTTCTTTTTTTTTTCTTTTGTGTCATTTTATCTTTTCTTTTCTTGAACACATGAAGATGACGTTCTGTATTCATTATTTTCGTTCCTCTAACCGCTGACACAGACGCAACGCTGAAGCAGGAATAATTTATTCCAAAGTTTTATAAAACAAATATGACGGGGATGACGACCTTGGGCGTCTCTCCGACACGTTAAACACGGAAAAGGCTTTAATATGTCTGTATTTAGTGTCAAACTGAATGCGTAATTACTGCCTCCTTCCACTTATACACACGCACACACACACACACACGGCCGTTAGAGAGACGTCTGTGAGCCGTTCTGCTGCGTGACGTTGACGTGTGTGTGTTAAATGACCCTAAATTAGTGGAGGAAGTCGAATGACAGACTCTCACGTTTTTTAAACAAAGGTCAATGGTCAGATCTGGACCTGATTCTCGCAAGACGTGAGGAAAAAAAGCGTGTGTTTGTGGTGAGAGAGAATTATAAGGAAAGAATTCGGAGGACAAAGTGTATGTAAATGTGTGTATACAATATGTAGTGATTTAAAGGTAAATTATTATTATAATTTCTTAATTATTTTTAATTATTATTTAAAAATAACCTTCCTTCCCTTTTTCACAAAAAAAGTTTTTCGCTTTTTTTTACTTTCTCATTTTATCACATTTTTTGTCCTTTTTTTCTGTTTTTTTGTTGTGTATTTTTCCTTCTGTTTATCTTTTTTTATTTCCACTTTGTTTTTTCTCCTCCTTTATTTTACCTTTGTCTTTTTTCCTGTTTATTGTTTTTTTCTCTGTTTTGTTATG
This sequence comes from Clariallabes teugelsi, assembly GCA_030014215.1. Lineage (NCBI taxonomy): Eukaryota > Metazoa > Chordata > Actinopteri > Siluriformes > Clariidae > Clariallabes > Clariallabes teugelsi. The sequence goes on from JAQMYG010000013.1 coordinate 15,627,875, forward strand.
AAAATATTGCACAGGATACAATACAACTAAACTAAACATAGAATTTGCAAAATTTAAGGTGGAAATGAAGTTACAAGATAAAATCTAATTAAAATATAAGTATAGAAATCACACAGGAACAGAATTTACAAGATGAAAATGTAAACTGTGAAGGATAAAAATATAAAAACCTGGAAATGTAAAATATGTTGTGTGTGTGTGTGACAGCAGCAGTGTGACTGAAACATGAGATGAGATGATGTGTGTGTGTGTTAGCAGCAGTGTGATTGTCCTAAAGTGCAAATGTGTGTGTTTATTGTGTGAGAAAAAGAAAATCAGAGCAATTTAGTAATCTTTCTTCCTTCTCGTCTGTTTTAGTTTTTCTGTCTTTTTAATTTTCTCTTCTTTTATTTTTAAATTTCCACTTGTTTATCATCTATATTTTTTTGAGATAAAATTTTTCTGTTTTTATGTATTTATTTATTATTTTCTTTTTATTATTATTTATTTATTAGTTCTGTTCATCTTCCCTTTTTACTTCCACTTTTCCATCCTGTTTTTATTTTGTCTTTTTTTCTTTTATGATTTAATTAATTAATTTTTTTATTTATGCATACTTTAGTTTGTTTATTTTCCGATTCTGTTCATCTTTTCTTTTTTTCTGTATTTTCCCTTTGTTTTTTTTGTGTTTTTGTTTTTATTTTCCCCATTTTTCCCAACTTTTTGTTTTATCCATCGTTTTTCTTTTTTTCCCCTTGCTTTTTTCCCCTCTTTTTTTTATTTTTTGTTTGTTTTTCCCCTTTATTTAGTTTTTTTTTATATTCTTTTTTTTTTCATTTATTTTATTACTATAGTATATTATACTTTACTTATCTTTTAAGATGTATTTTCTCCTTTTTTTAAATTATTTTTTTCCTTTTTCAGTAGTTTTTCCTCTCTGTTTAGTTTATTATTATTGTATCGTGTTTATTCTTCCCCTCCTCTCTGTGGTTGCGTTAGTATGAAGTCGTTACTGTGTTTTGTACCTACGACATTTATAAACCACATCACAGAACCTAACAAGGTTCAGACTAGATCGTGGAACTTTACACACACACACACACACACACACACACACACAGAGTTGTGATGATTCATCGGCGGTGAGATTTACACCCTGCAGACCAGAGCTGTATATTTATGGCTGCAAAGATCCGTTTTTCTGTTTAGAGTAAATACACAACGAGGGAGAGATGTGTATATATTCCTGTGATTGACACTCGTGTACGTATATATATACACACACACACACACACACACACACACTGTCTATCTCACGCTTATGCTGTAGTTAAAAAGTCATTAGTTAATTCTGACAGTGTAATAGCTCCGGCCTCCAGGTGCGTATAAACCAGCGTTCGAGCCGTGTGGGGGAAACAGGAAGTGTGTGTGTGTGTGTGTGTGTGTGTGTGTGTGTGTTGCCGAATGAAAATACTGAAAAAACTGTTTAAGGAAAGCTCATGTCAGAATGTGAAAACACATGGGCTGTGTGACGGGCTAAACAGGAAGTAGGAATCTTCAGGAAGTGTGTGTGTGTGTGTACGTACTGTACGTGTGTCTGTGTGCGAGTGTCTTTGTGTGTTTGTCTGCGAGTGTGTTTGTGCGTCCATGTGCGAGTGTCCAAAGCTTATAAGGCACAAGAAAAACAACAGGAGTAGAGAGTTAAAAAACAAAACAAAAACAGAACAGTATAAAAAACGACTCTCTCTTTGTCTCTCTCTGTTCTTCACACTGACGTTATTGAGTTTCTTCCTTTATTTGATTCACAGTGTTGTTGTTTTCCTCCCTCTCAGGTGCAGGTGATTTCTTTCCTCCTCCTTTCCCCTCTCTCTCTCTCTCTCACACACACACACACACACTTTCTCTAACACAGGAACTCTGTGGAAAATCCCGGCTTCCTGATTAGCATCCGATTATTTATTTACTGTTTAACTCGGGCCCACTGAGGGGAGAAAAAAGAGAAAAGAAAAAGGAAGAAAAACTCCTGTGCTCAGAGTAACGAGTGTGTGTCTCTCTTCAAGAGCTACACACACACACAGCTGGTTATAATCTTCGGATTATTCGTCGAGTTCTTAAGTCTCATTTTATTTATTTATTTATTTTACTTTTCTTTTTAATTGCAAAAAAACAAACAAACAGAAATGAGGAGTTGAAATAAGTCATGTGACTCCGCGGCTTCATCCCGCCCGCGATCTGCGCTCAGGGAAACTCGAGACACACGCGAGCGCTAATGAAGATTATTTCGAAAGGATTTTTGTCTTTTTTTTTTTTTCTTTCTCTCTGAATGTTTAGGCATCTGGTTCTAATCTGCATATTTTGTGTTTAAGTGAACACACACACACACACACACACACACACACATACACACATATATACACCTCACACCATTTCCACGTAGATCTCAGATGAGTCTCCTCAGCAAAACTACGTAGAGACGATATCTAAGAGAGGAACTTGATTGAGTAATGAAGTGCTGAAGATATTCAGTTCTCCACCCGTGCTGATATTCAGTACAACAGCACGACCTCGAGTGCGATATTGCTTTCATAGCACGGTTCCACCAGCTTATTATCAACAGGTTATGAATTGTTTTTCAGATGTTTTTACTCCACCTGACACGCGACTTTCAGAGCTGGCGACCGACAGTCAGTAAGAAAAAAAACTGACCAGATTTACTTTATATTTCCACTTTAGAATTTCAGCTCTGTTTACTTCCTGGTTTCGGGATCAGATTTTATTATGAATTTTTTAATAAAAAGTAGGATTCCTAACGCAGTTTATGAGAAATGTGCGAAAACCGTCGCTCTCTGACTTTTTGTTTATTTATTTATTCGCTTTTTTGAGAACGTGATCTCAAATAGGAACGGTAGTTTCGGTGCTAAATCGTTTTTTTTTTTTTTTTTTTCCCCGGTGCATCATGGGACATCTTTCAGTGTCTCTCATCTCACAGGCTCGTCGTCGTGAAAGCAGGAGTAAGAAATACAGAAACGTACAGATTTTTTTAATTTAGCGATTGTGAATCTGCTTGTCTTTTTCCGTGTGTTCAATCTGGAATGAACACACACACACACACACACACACACAGACACAGAGACACAGAGACATGCATGTGGTAAGTATTAGGAAGCTGGTAGCGATTTCACCGCTGCTAACTGCGAACTCCCCGGAGGAAACGTAATTACAGAAGGAGCGTTCTAAATATCATCACAAGCGCGCACTTTTCCACTGACACTCGCTCCCCTCGCAATGCCGCCTCCTCCCTCGAACGTCTGGGAGCCGAAAATGCAAACGCCCTCAGGTGATACGTCCAGAGAGAGAGAGAGAGAGAGAGAGACAGGGGGATGGAATGGACTATAAAATGTGCGAGCGAGTGAGAAGATCGCATTTCACTTCTTTTTTTTTTTTGGATGCAAATGTCTTTTTTTTTTTTTTTTAAAGGTGAAACAATCAGAGAGAACGAGAGCAAAGGTTAAAGGTCACGGTGTTGAGTGTCCTGAACTGCGGAGGAAAGGAAGCAGGAACAGCGTTTCTGTCGTTCCTCTGGATAGAGGCTCGAGATCACGGCCGTCTGTAACGGTTTACTGATTATTACGTCTGTAATGCGCGGCCAGGTGGAGAGAGAGAGAAAGAGCGAGGGAATGAGAAAGGGAGAGAGACAAGGAGGGTGATGAGAGAGAGAGAGAGAGAGAGAGAGAGGGACGTAGGGAGAGAGATCACAAAAAATAGGGACAGAGAGTAAGACAGGAATGAGAGGGAGAGAGACAGGAAAGGATAGAGGAAAAGAAATAGGGAGAGGGAAGGAGGGAGGGTAAAAAAGAGAGTGGCGAAAAGTATAGATAAAGAGAAATGTTGCTACTCGTGTTCTTATCTGTCTGTTTTCATGCCAAACTGTCTGAAGCGAGACGGAGCAGGAGGGAGGAGGAGGAGGAGGAGGAGGAGGGGAAAAATGAAACCAAAAGCGAAAAAAAGAAGAAAATTCTCGAGTGATAACGAGATCGAGAGAGAGAGAGAGAGGAGAGATAGTGAGCGATAAAATTAAAGCTGAGGAGAACAGTGAGAAAGAATCAAGGACCTTATTGTTTCTGCGGTTGTTTCTAAAAATGAGAGAAAAGTGAAAAATGCGAGAGAAGTTGAGAGGAAGAAGGAGAATGAAATGAGTAAAGAGGAGACATCAACTTTATTAGTTTTTTTTTTCTTAAAGGAAGCTGACAAGGGAGAAACAAAAGAGAATGAAGTGAGATAAAAGAAATGCGTTTAAGAGAAATGTGTTTCTCTTAAACGAGGGGAAAACAGGTGGGATTGATGGAGAAAATGAGAGGAAAGTTCTCGAGAAAGAAGAAGTTAAGAGAAAAGTTTAATAATGAGGCGAAAAATAAAAAGGAAATGTTGAAAAAGAGAAAAGGATTTTTAAAAATTCTTTTAAGAAGAAGGAACTTTTTATAATGGAGAAAAGAGGAAACAAAAAAAAGTGAGAGAACGGAATGAGATATTTGTCTGTGAAGGGTAGAACCAGAGAGAGAGACCGATACACACACACACACACACACACACACACAGGCTGTTTCTGCACTGATATAAATAGATTAATAATCTGTAATGAAACCTGCGCTTTTGGTTCGGACTAAAAATATTTAAGAATTTAAAAATCTTTACAAAATTCTCACCTTTAATCATCAAAACGGTTTCGTCTTTTTTTTCCTTTCTTATATTTTCTTTCCGTTTGCGTTTTTTTTTTTTTTTTGCAACTTAATACTTAAAGCACTTAATTTCTTTTTAAACTCGTAGACATCAGATTCACATCAGGTTTAAAAAGGAAAGATTATAAATTAACAATCGACTTTCTTTTTTTTTTACTTAGTCGTGTGTTTTTAATCTCTTCGCTCTGATCCTGTAACCAAAAAAACAAAAAACAGAAAATAAATAAACGATTTGCATTTGTTTCATTTAAATTAATTCAATGCAAATTAAACACGCCTTTAGATTTGATGTAAGTGATTTGTTTGAGACGGTCGTTTTTCAGAAAAGCAAAAGTCTCGTCATAACGTCTTCATATAGAATATATATGACGGGTGTTCGAATGAAACCGAGACTCAAGGTACAATTTCTGGTGAATGGAGGCGTAAAAGCGATCGACTCGAGGGCGTCTGGGAGTTATTGTCACATCCCCCGTACAGTCCTGACCTCGCTCAGCCATGTCCACATGTAGAGGAGAGACATGTCTCCTGGGAGACATGACTTTATACCCTGATGGTGTCCAAGCACTAGCGCTAGTCAAACACTAGGATTAGTGTAACAGGGGATTATATAAAGTAATAAAGGGAGTTTTTGTCTTTCACAACTGTGTTCTGTTATTCTATACACACACACACACACACACACACACACACAAAAAAAAGTCCCGGTTTGGCTTGAACGCCCCTCGTAGATACAAATGGAAAAAAATTTTGCAACTCAATGTTAAATATTTCAATCTCGTGGATTATTTTTGCAGGAATATAAATGATAGAAAGTGAAAGTAATGATGGATTAAAACGAGACAAAAAGTGACTGAAATGTTTACATGAGCGTATTTAGGAATAAAGATTTTTTAAAATAATATTTATATATATTTTTTGTTATTACTATAATTTTTCTTTATATAGAATTTATTTATTTATTTATTTTATATTGAATGTATTTATTTGCTCAAATTAAAATCGGAATAAAATGTCCGGAATAAATATTTGACGGAGACTGTAAATATAAATAAGTATTTGTACGGTAAATGTAATGTGTTGTTGTTGTTGTTGTTGTGTAGCTCCTGAAGACGATGTGCTGAAGGGACAACAGCTGGGGACGGACACGGCGAGGAGTCAGATCTCCGAGAGTGAGAGTCTCCCTGAGGGGGACGACGAGACGCTCTCATCTGTGGAGGAGAAAGAGCTGGACAGTCTCACCGGTACATAACACTCACACACACACTGTACAACACACTGTACACACACACACACACACTGTACAACACACACACACACTGTACAACACACTGTACACATACACACACACTGTACAACACACACACACACACACACACACACACAGTACAACACACACACACACACTGTACAACACACACACACACACAGTACAACACACACACACACACACACACACACACACACACACACACTGTACAACACACACAAACGCACACACACACACTGTACAACACACACACACACACTGTACAACACACACACACACACACACACACACAGTACAACACACTCACACACACACACACACACACACTGTACAACACACACAAACGCACACACACACACTGTACAACCATAATCACTGTACAAAAAACACACTGCACAAACGCACACACTGTACACATCAAACACCTTGTACAGACACACACACGGTATATACACACACACACATTGTACCCACTCACTGCACACACTTTTACACACACACACACACACTGTACAGACACACACACACACACATTGTATCACACACACTGTACAGACACACACACACACGCACACACACACACATTGTATCACACACACAATGTACATATTGTAATCACACTATATACACACACACACACACATTGTACAGACACACACACAAACACTGCACAAATAAACACAAACACACACACACACACACACACACACATTGTACAGACACACACACAAACACTGCACAAATAAACATAAACACACACACACACACACACAGCGTCCTCGTGATTGTAATAATCGTGCCGTCGTGTCGTTTGGGACGCAGCCCTGATCAGCAGTCCGGAAAAACAAGGGGTCAGTTCACATCCGGCTCCCCCCCCCCCCCCCCTTCCTTCCACCTTTACGTCACGGATTGAAGAATCTATTAAGTGTGTGTGTGCGAGAGCGAGAAGCGCTAATCATTTCTTTTTTTTTTTATAACTTTCCCCCCCGTGAATATTTCAGAACAGTCGCGTCCCGAATCACACAGCGGTGGATTAATGGATAACGAATGTATCGCTCCAGACGGTGATCTAGTAAAACACCGTGCGCTGGCTGAGCTGGGGTTTATTCCTCAGACCAGAGTGGCTGCGTCCCAAATCGCAACTCAAACCATAACCTTCCAGGAGGATTCAGTGATTAGGACGGAATTACAGCAGAGGAGTCAAATACAAACCAGCAGCGCAGCTCGCTAAAGGCCACACGCTGGTTTTTAGATTTTGTTTTGGCATTTAATTTTTCTTGCTCGTTATTGTGTGTAGTACGAGTGGCCCGAGTCACTTTCTGTTACTGTCTCTCTCACTCTCTCTCTCTCTCTTTCACTCACCCTCTCGTTGTTTGTCTTTCTGTCTCTCTTATTTTTGTTAATTAAGTCATTTTAATGAAACTAATTAATTATAACTAATTGATGATGTTGATTAAAGCCGTGATGCTGGTGCTTTGTTTATTATCGTTAGTTTTAGTTAGGTCAGTTATAGTGGCATGAAATGAAACATCAGAAACTTCAACAATTTACGATACTAAAAACACACTCCAACACCGAGAAACACAAACGTTCAGACATGTCAAACTGAGAAACGGGGAAACACCGACACGGAGAAACACCGACCCGGAGAAACACCGACCCGGAGAAACACCGACACGGAGAAACACCGACACTGGGAAACACCGACACCGGGAAACACCGACACCGAGAAACACCGACACCGGGAAACACCGACACCGGGAAACACCGACACCGGGAAACACCGACACCGGGAAACACCGACACTGGGAAACACATACTGTACGTTCAGAAATATCAGTACTGAGAAACACCAACACGGAGAAACACCAAAAAAAGAGAAATGACAATGTTCAGAAACACCAACATCGAGAAAAAAAAACAACACAGAGAATCGCACATGTTTAAAAATATAAAAAATGAGAAACACCAAAAGAGATAAACATCAACACTGAGAATCGCCAACATTCAGAAACACCAACATCGAGAAACACAGATAAAAATTAACCCTAAGAAACACCAGCGTTCAGAAACACCAACACTGCAAAACATTAACACAGAGAAACTGCAACATCCCGAAACACAGAAAAAACAGCAACCTTCAGAAGCACTGCCGCTGAGCACCATCAACAACGAGAAACGGCAATATTCAGAAACACCAACCTCGAGAAACATCAACAGTGAGAAACTGCAATATTAAGAAAAAGCCACGCTGAGAAACACAAGTATCAACACTGAGAAACGGCAACGGACGTCGAGAAACATCAACACGGAGGAAAACTGAGAAACATCAACACCGCTATCAGTGTATATATCAAATATATCCCTAGACATTCACTATTTCTGATTTTTGTGTTCGTGTGTGTGTGTGTGTGTGTGTGTGTGTGTGTGTGTGTGTGCGCGCGCGCGCGCAGGCACGGTGTCTCTCAGCACGGTAGCCGAGCTGGTCTCCCCCGCACTTGTCATGAAAGGAACTCTGTCCATCACGGCTAATGAGCTTTACTTCGAGGTGGATGAAGACGAGCCGAGCTTCAAGAGCGTTGACCCCAAGGTGAGACGTTCACTCTCACTCTTACACACTCACACACACACACACAGCTGAAGAAAGTACTGCGTTTTACTAATAAATGGAATTAAAAAGGAGGAGATGCCGTGTGCGATAAAGAGTGTGTATTAAGATTTTGTGTATTAAGAAGTGTGTGTGCATGATTGTCCAGAGCTGCTGGTTGGTAAGTGTGTTTAAAGCCCCGTCATGACATCATTACTTGGAATACACATTTTCTGAACATTGAGTGAGTGAGAGATTGAGATCAAGGTCACCAGGTTGTTCACCAGCACTAGATAGTGAGGATGAAGTGCACTAGAGACGAGGCCGTGAGCTTAGGCCCGGGATTTCCGCAAACTCGTACACACACTAATAGTAATACTTACTATTATAATACAAATAATAATAATAATAATCTTATTACGTATTAACAACAATAGTTTTTGATAATAATACACGTTTACGTCATCTCTTTTCATGATAAATAAAATGTATCACTGTTGTAATTATTGTTTTTATTTATTTATTTATTATTAAGTGTTTATTTGTGGTTGTCAAATTACATTTTTTGTTTGTTTGTTTTTCTTCTCATTTTAAAATAAATTAGATTTCATAATTAGGTAATTAATTTATTATCTTTTGTTTCTGTGAAAGTGAAGCGAAAGTTAATTAGTGCACGTTCCGTCCTTGTGTTTAAATATTTGAAAAGTTTTATAAGTTTTAATATAATGCATTTTTTCAACTTAAAATTTTTTTTAAAACAATTATTAGCTTTAATGTTATATAAGTATCTATATGTATATATAATTAGGTTTTAAATATATATATATATATATATATATATATATATATATATCTATATATATATG
>JAQMYG010000013.1:15651310-15666178 GCA_030014215.1 Clariallabes teugelsi
CATAAAGATGTTTTCAAAAATGAGATCTATCAAATATTAGACATAATCCAACAATAGTCTTTGTCGTACCTGCTCAGATGATTTCGACTCCGTGGATTCTGAGGTCTGTTAAGAAAATTTGAAACATTTAGCTAATTATACGTATGCCTTAATATTAGAAGTCTGTAAAAATACCATGCATTAAATATCAACCTGCACTTACAGTGTCCTCGGAAGTGTTTTCCTGCGAGCTCTGAGCATGAAACGTACAAAAAGTTTGTGATGTAAATTTTTTAAACCCATGATTGAAATCCAAATTGCTCTAAAAGTGAGAACTTGAACTTACGTCCTGGTCTACGGTGTTGGTTTCTTCCGTAGATTCGGACATCGAGGAGGTCTGTGATGAGAAACGGGAGAGTGTTAACATGGGCGACGGTGAGAAGAGCATAAACGAGGAAAACCGATTGAGAATACTCACAGAGTTAGATCCGGGCTCCAACGTCTCCATAGAGACTTGCTGCAAAATCTGTAAGACGAAAGTGTGTTAATTTCTTTTTTCTTACTTAATTAGCTTAAATGTTTATCGTCGTGTGCGTGCACTTACGGGATTTGCGCTGGCGGCTGCGAGCAGGCAGAGAATCAGAAAAGCGAGCTTCATCCTGCAACACGGAATAGGAATCGTTCAGGTTTGTTTAAAAGCAAAGACCAAAATTTAAAGAGATGAAGGTGTGAGCGTCGTACCTGTTTTCTTTCTGTGTAAATCCGAGCGGTGAGGTGTAAATCAGGTGATTGTTCTTGTGCTGCTGAGTTGCGACCAAAGTGCAGATGCTTCAACACTTGTGCTGAAGTCAGGGATGCAGAGAGCTCCTATTTATCTGCCCAGCCTTACCTTAAGGTGAGCGCATCACTTCCTGCCTGCCAGCTCAGCTTTACCATATACGACTGCTGTGGGGGCAAGTGTGCACACACACACACTCACACACACTCACACAGAAACACAGACACACACACACACACACAAACACAGACACAGGATACTCCATGTCGGCCCTCTGCTTCTGCTTCTGTCTGTCTATTTTAAGACGGTAAACTATAGGGTGTGTGGTGAGCGCGCGCTGAGCCGGCCCGTAGTTTCATCCCACACGCAGGAAGTGGATTATGAGGCCATAATAAGTCCGTGTGGTAAGTTTCTGCGGGCAGGTTTTTTCAGCACTGAATACTAATTTACACACATTACTGTATACAGGAGCAGCAGCAGACACAGGCGGTGTGTGCGTGTGTGTGTGTGTGTGTGTGTGACTTCAGCTTAATGGAGTAGAGCAATCGACTCGACTGGCGAGACATTCCTGTGTTCTACACGTACAGCAACCGTTATAGACACACACATAGACAAGCGAAAGGTTTCACACGCACACACATGCAGGAGTAAAAAATAATCCCACAAACACACACGCACGCACACATATGCACAAGTTTAAAAAAGTCTCTCTCTCTCTCTCTCTCTCTCACAAACGCACACACACACACACACACACATGGACAAGTAGAAAAGCACAGACAGACAGACAGACAGACAGACAGGTACAAAACACAGTCTCATACACGCACATGGATGATGTAAACATTCTCACACACAGAAGTGTAAATAATGTCTCAAATACACACACACACACATGGACATGTAAAAACTGTTCATCTGTCTGTCTGTCTCTCTCTATCTCTATCTCTCCTTCACACACACACACACACACACACACACACACTCGGTGACAGCGTGTCCTGGCATCGCTCAGATGGAACAGCAAATCCACACTAATTGGCTCCAGAGCTTTGCGGCTGATTGGCTGGACAAAACATTGTTAGTGGAGTAGGTTGGCCCCGCCCCCTCGTTAGCGTGATGAACTCATTTACTGATAGGGAGTGACATAGTGGTGGAGAGAGGAAGAAAAGTGTGTGTGTGTGTGTGTGTGTGTGAGAGAGAGAGAGAGAGAGAGAGAGGAAGAAATTAAAAAAGAAAAAGAAGCAACAAAGGAATGAAGGAAAATGTAAAAGAAGGAATCGAAAGAAAGAAAAAAAGGGGAAATAGTGAACATTTGTGAAATACAAAAACGAATGAATGATCAAGCTAGATAATATGAAAAAAAGTGTTAATAAGTGTGTGTGTGTGTGTGTGTGTGTAAGCGAGATAACCCCCCATTCTGCGTGTGTGTGAATGGTTTTGATGTTGGCGTGCCATGAGTGTGTGATAGTGATGGATCACCACTCTTGCTCCTCCTCATTAATTTCACCACGTTATCGCCACACAGAGACGATCATATACATACACACACACACACACACACACACACACACACACACACACACACACACACACACACAGGCAAACCTTTAACATTCATTACACCCCAACAAGGTGGTGATGTGCGACTCGGTTTCACTTTACAGGCAGGAAGTTCTGTCGTGTGTATATAAAGTGCTGTACTTTATATCTATCCCATAATTCCACTCAACATAGCTGTCATAGCAACCAGCATAAAATGGCATCTGGAAACCTCCACAGCCAAGTGCTTTAAAAGAAAATAATTTAAAAAAATGAATAAAAAATAACTGCTTTCAGCATCAAACATGTACCGTGTGTTTTTTTGTTTTTAAAGTCATGACAACACGGTTGCTAGGCAACTGTAAGGCCACAAGCTACATAATGACACAGGCTGAAGTTTTAGCGAGTTGAAAATCTTAACACGAGCAGTTCTAAAAGTGCAGCGACGCTGAAAACGGAACAGAATGATCGGAAATGTTGATATTTCTCTCAGATACGTGGACAGACTGGTGGAAGAAAGGATCGTTCGGACTGAAACGACGCTGTAATTACGTTAGCATCAAGCGCTAACATCGAGCTCCATGATTATTCTGGGAGACGCATTGTTGCGTCACGATCCGTCACGACAATGAGCTGTTGTGAAGTTTCCTCTTTACTGTTTTTCTCTTCAGTTTTCTTCTGACACGGCTGTTAGCCATTAGCTAGTGAGTCGCTCTGGTTTCTCTCGGGAAGCTTTTTCTCATCGCTGTCGCCTCCGGCTCACTCTGGTTCGGTGAAGGGGTTTCTGAGTAGCTGCTTTGTGACATCGTTTATTCCGCCAAAGCAGCATGTGAATAAAAATCAAAGCGAATCGCTAATGATAAATCCTGTAGCGTTGTGTTTTATACTTTTAGCACCACCGCTGTCAAGTTCTCAAATTTTCAAAAAGGTGAGGAGCCAAGCAACCTGTGCAACGAGTTGTTAAACATATTATTGTTATTTTTTATTACAGATTAACAATATGCTACATGGCTAAAATAACATTATAAAATTAACATAATTTAAATTTTGAACATTTTAAAAATAAACTTTCTTGCCTTTTGTTGTTTGTTGAAATGTTCACAAGTTTAATGATAATAACATCAAGTATGCTAATTTGTTACCTTAGCTAAAAATATCCAATAAAGGATACGTACACTGTAGTAAGTAGGTGAGCTAGCTAGCTAGTTTCTTAACGTAGACTTTAGATTCTTAGTGTTCTATGAGCGGCTAAATGATGTTAAGCGCTAGTTTAGCTTGCACACATTCACATAATTTCTCTTAGAAACTTTGAGCATTTAGAAAGAAACTTTCTTGTCAGTGTAATGTTCGAGGCTAATGATTACATCATCAAGGATGCTAATTTGTTATCTTAGTTAGCAAACTTAGCTAGCTAAACATACCCAATGAAGGATACATGCTTTGTAGTAAAAATCTGGCTAAAAGATACGTCGCATACGTCTCCTAGAAACTTTGAATGTTTAGAAAGAAAGTTTCTCATCTTTGTTGTTTATTGAAACGGTAAAGTGTTTAGCGATTACAACATTGAGGACATTCATCTATTTTCTTAGCAAACGTAGCTCTCTAAACGTATCCTTGTATAAAGGATATCTACTTTGTTGCACGAACGTGATGTAGGTAGCTAGCTAGCTAGTTTCCTGAAGCAGCGTTTAGACAAGCTTTGTCATGTAGCGTTGTTTGCTAACTTGCCTGTTTCCGTTCTTAATTAGCGTGTTAGCCGGACTGATATGATAGTTAGCTGATTAGCTAAGGTAAAATCAGTTAGCTTCTCTAATCGCCTGTAACATGCGCATAAAACTTTTGTTGACCTGGAAATGTGTCCGATTCGTAAGTATAAGGTCGAAACTGACTTTTTTTTTTTTGGCAATTCTCTACATTATGTGCAATTGTTTCTATAGTAACAGCTAGCGTGTGATCAAAGTCTACATCTCAGTATTTGTGATTTAGGACGTGGCCGGTGAAGAGACTCGCACGACCCGCCTTGTTGGTGTTGTGTGTGTGCGGTTTTTTTTTTTTTTTTTTTTTTTTTGGCTTTTTCTTATCGTTTCTGAAACAGCAGTGCTCCTGCTGCCCTTCACACACACTCTTCACACTCATTTATCTTAAAAAGAGAGGGATAGATAGGTCTGCCGCTCTCTCTCTCTCGTTCTTTCTTTCTCTCCCCCTTTTTTGTGGTGCTGCATTTTCAATTAAATTCCATTCAGTTTTGTCAGAGACGGAGCACATGCTCTCCAGTGGCGGTCCCCAGTGTGTGTGTGTGTGTGTGTGTGTGTGTGTGTGTGTGTGTGTGTGTGTGTGATGTGTCCTTCTTCATCTCAGACTCATTTCTGTGCCTGACAGAGACAAATGACATCACTCAGAAATCAGACGCAGTCGCCGAAACAGGTCGAGTGGTTCCCAATGACACACGCACACACACACACACACACACACACTTTCAGAATTCTTTGTTGTCTCCTCGCTCTGCGCTTACGAGCCTCAGATCCTCGAAGGACACTTCAGACGAGTGCGCACTATTTATTCTCTGATTTAATTCACTTACATTTAATCAGATAGGGCACAACGCCACACACGCTCACACGAATGTGTTAGAGAAACTGAACACACTCAAGGTCAAAGGTCACCTTTCCTTTCCCTCTGCTACTAGATTGCTTTACTGACCGAGAGGAGCTCAGCGAAGGAATTGTTTTTTTTTACTTGTTTTTTTTTTGCCTAGGGTGTTGTTTTTTGGCACTTTTTTGAAAGAACAAAAAAAATAAAAAAAATAGGAAAAAAATAATACTTTGAACAAAACAGCAACAAAACAAAAAAGTTAAGAAAACAGTGAAACAACCAAACTGAAAGAAAAAACCTCGCAAACTCACAAAAAGGAAACTAAATGAAATCATTAAAAAATAAACATGAAGCAAAAAAAATCTAAACAAAACTGAAACAATAACGTAGCAACCAAACTTAAAAAACAAAATAAGCCCAAGGAAAAGTAATAATAATAATAATAATAATATAGAAATCCCAAAACCCAAAACATGGCAAAAAATTTAACAATTGAAAAATAAAACACAATAAAAGGAAACAAACCCAAATTAAAACTATGAAGTAGTAAAGATTAAAAAAAAAAACAAGAGGCATAAATTAAAAACAAAAAAACACAGCAGACAAAATAAAAAAGCAAAAATAAACATCATAAAGCATGAAAAAAAAAACTAAATATACTGTACAAACCCAAGAAAACAAAAAAAAAAACCTAACTTGAGTAAAACAAACACAAACAAATAACACAAAAAAGTCAAAAAAAAAAAAAAACAGAAAAAGTAAATTTCTTATGTATTATAATTTCAAATTCTTTTTTTTAACAACATGTTTGTTTGCTGATTTTTCTAAGAGAGTTTGCGATGTTAGCGGTGATAGTGTAGCGGCTGTAATCCTCATTTAATTGAACTCCTGAGACTTTAGAGCACGAGTACATGTCTGACAGCAACCGTGACGCATCTGTGTGTGTGTGTGTGTGTGTGTGTGTGTGTGTGTGTGTGTGTGTGTGAGGGACCCAGCTGCTCTGCTCGTTTAATGAGCTCTTCTCACCGCTAACGCTAACGTCAGTCGGCTAGCTGCCACATTTAAATATTTCTGATTAAGTCTCTTTTTTGAATCACAGGTCTCTTACGGTTTTTGGTTTAGCCGACATCCGTGTGTGTGTGTGTGTGTGTGTGTGAGAGTGAATTTGATCATTTCTGTTCAGACACATGGTGGGAAAGGTGACGTGATGACGGGTCTTGTTGATTATTTAACGCCAAATAAGAAGGTAAATGTGTTGTACAATAAAATAAAGAAGGTGAAAAAGTAAAGAATCAATATGAAAAGAAGAAAGGAAACCTTTAAGGCTTTGATGTTTCTCCCTGAACAATATCTTCTGGACGGTTTCCCGGTTCTAAATCAGAAGATCAGAGCAGCGTCGAGAACTTTCCCCGTCAAGGGGTGATGTACTGATGATAAAGGGATGATAAAGGTGTGTGTCGTGTGCGTATTGACCGAGCGGTTATGAATGGATCGGCTCTCCCGAGTGAGTGTGTGTGTGAGCGTGTTACTGATCACCGTTTAGTGGAGTGTGCGCTTTTTCACGCAGACTGAATGGAGCTCGTTTGGCTCCTTAAAGAATCTCTGCTTGGTGAAGGTTGATCAATAAGACACATCCATCGTGCTGCCGCCGACCGAGTGCACGCGCCGTGATGAATGATCTCACACACACACACACACACGTCAACTTCTCTCTCTTTTTCTCCATCTGTTGCATCCTGCGTTCTGATTGGTTGTAAGGTGTCGATTTAAAACCTGCTTTTTAAATTCAAGTCTTAATATAAAGTCTCCAGTGTCCAGGGGTTGTTTATCATCACTGTAACATTACTAAAGAGGATGTTGTTTTGAGGAAAAGAAGAAAAAAAAGTATGAGATGAGGGAAAAAATAATGTAATCTTGAAGTATAGCTGTTGTGTAAGAGGAATAAAACACTATGTTGCGTTGTGCTGTTATAGGAAACTAATCAACTTTAACTCATTACATCATTGTGTCCTTGATTCTTTTCCCGTAAAAGCCACACACTGAGTGTTTTATTCCTCTTGTATTCTTCACATCCTCAAGCAAGTCAAGCCCGGTTCTTAGATTTTTTTGTTTTTGTTTTTGTTTTGTTGTTGTTGTTGTTTTGTTTACTGTAAATTTGGGTTGTCTGTCACTCATCTCTCCACCGTTTTCTCTCTCTCTCTCTCTCTCTCTCTCTCTCTTAGTTGTTGCCGTATGCGGACGGACTACACGGGAAGTGGATGTTCTTAGAGATCCGAGCGATCTTCTCGCGGCGGTTCCTCCTGCAGAACACAGCGCTGGAGATCTTCTTGGCCAATCGGAGTAAGAGCTTACAATGGAGATATATTCATGTACAGTACTTCATCTTCAATGATGTAGGTTAAATTACAGAAATGAGAGAAAATGTTTGACTGCAAAACTGCTATTGATATAAAAACTGCTTGTTTATGTAACAGCCTCAGCAGCGACCTCATTTCCCCTCTCGTCTGTTTGAACCACTCAGCTTTCAGCATCAGCAGTAAAACTAATCACCGGCCTGATCATCTGCACCTGTTTCTCTCTGGTTCATACCTTAAGTTAGATCGGTTTTATGCTCAAATGATTTGTGAAAAAATATTCAGGTACAGGGATTGGAAGCCTGGAGAACTGTTCCTCAAGACTACTTTTACTAAGACTACTGTAAAGGAAGTCTGTCTCTTTGGGAGCAAAATATAATATGAGGGAATTGGGTCAAGAATTTTACTCGGTACTTTGTTAATATAGTTTAAATCAAACACCTAAAAAAAATAAAAAGTTCTACATGCTGAATTCTGATCGGTCAGGTGGTGTTGATTAATTGGTTGCTATAGTAACCAGCTGATCGTTTTCAACGATTCGACCGATGACTTTTCACTTCAGAATCGAGTCACGCTGTTTTCAGTAAGCTTTCTTACAAATGTTAAATGGTCTGATGAATTCCTTAAAAAAAAAATTTTTTTTTAAAGCATGTGCTGCTGTTTAAATGTCGCCTCTCGTACAAAAGAGGGTATCGTCGTTCCTGCTGATCTTCCGGTCCACACTCCAGTCCAGCAGGTGGCGGTATTGCACCGACCGCTCTTTAATTCGGATGAAGAGGATAGAGAAGCATGCTTTTTACAGGAAATACAAACTTGTTCTGAAAAGTACTTGCGAAGCATGCTTCTTCATCAAATATAAGTAGCGGTCGGTGCAACACCGCCACCTTCTGGACTGGAGAGCAGGAAAAACGGTTACCGCGCTGTCCAATGGCGACATTTTGTTTTTTCAGGATTTCAGTGTTGAATATTATATACTCTACTTATAGTAGTTTTAATAATTTTTAAAAATCCTTTAAAAAATAAAGCCGCTTGAGATAAATCAGACCGTAAATGTTCAGTGCTTCTGAATCGAAGCGAGAATCACGATGCCTAAAAATGGAATTGTATCAAGTCCATGTGTGATTCACAGCACAGCTTAATGAGGAAGTGACTGTTTACAGCTGCTTAAATCTGACTATAAACAATTATTGATTATTTTCCTCTAACAGGCTTCATGATGTTGTTCTGCCTCTTGTCTGTTTCTCTCTTCAGCCTCGGTGATGTTTAACTTCGCCGACGCCGCGACCATGAAGAAAGTGGTTTACGCGCTGCCCAGAGTCGGAGTCGGCACTAACTTCGGCCTCCCACAGACCAGGTGTGTGTGTGTGTGTGTGTGTGTGTGTGTGTGTGTGTGTGTGTACGTTCTGTGTGGTTTTGACACATTGAGTTGACTACTGTTCTGACATGAGAAAAAAAGCGTGAAACTCTTTCGTGTGTGTGTGTGTGTTGATTTATTTAAATGTGTGAATGTCGTGTGTGTGTGTGAGTGTGTAGAGAGCCGGGGTGTACCACGGTCTAATTAGCTTCACACAAACACAATCCACATCATTTATTTATCTCCCCGCCTGGGAAGTAAACAGAGGGTGTACAGCGCCTGCAGGGCAAAGTGAAAGGAAACACACACACACACACACACACACACACACACACACACACACACACACACACACATATGCTGAGCTCAGTAGAATCTAAAGATCCTACAACAAAGCCGCAGTTCCTCACACTGCTCTTTTGATATCTAATATTATTAATAGTAATAACAAAAGTAATTTTTTATTGTTAAAAATTTTGTTAATTCTATTCGAAGTGTGTGTGTGTGTGTGTGTGTGTACTGACATTCTCAAACATTCCTCCACTCTTGGCTCCGGATTCCATCTTGTTATTGCCGTAATATTTCCAGAATCTTCCCCTTCTGTCTCCGGCTCCGTGCCCCCCAGCGTTCCCCCCGTAGTAACTCACCGCAGTTTTCCCCCTCAACATTCCGTCGACGTTTCCCATTTCCATTTTTGTAAACGTTCCTCGGAAATTGTCCTCGTCACATTCCTTGGACGTTTTTATAAAAGAAGTTTCCAAATCATTCCTATCATTTCCTTGACGTTTCTTAATAATGTGTTTGTCCTGTCTCGCTAAGGTTTTCCTGTTAACATGAAAGACACATAAAACACTTTTATAAAGGTACAGATTGAAGACGATGCAGGCCGTAATGATCTGATGTTACATTTTAGCATTCAAGTATTGTTAAAGAGTGATTTATACTCTGATTAAAAGTGTCCAGTCTGAACCCTAGTCACATAACTTCATGAAAAAAAAAAATATTTAAAGGATTAGCAGTTTTAGCACATTTCTTTGGTGAGGATTTTTCATGTTATATAAATTTTACGTTTTAACTAAATAAATACTTTAATCATATTTTAAACATTCAGCTGTTACAACAATTATGAATCTGTTGTAGGTTTTGTTTTTAGGTAAAATATAATCCGAATACATTTTTACTAAATTTTACTCCAACACTAAAAGATAACCTTCACTTTCAGGGATTTTTTTTTATTTATTTTTTTACGTTTGCCTAAAATTCTTCAAATGTGCTTCTAACTTTTTCCTCTCAAATATTTCTGAATATGTTTTTTTCTTAAAATTCTTTTAAAACCCCCATCAATGTTTCACCATTTTTAGCTAAAAATTCTTCTGTTCTCTTTGTTCTAAATTCTGTGTTTGCTAATATTTTATTAATTGCTCCATATTGTAAAAAAAAAAAAAAAAAATGGTTACAAATTAAATATTTGTATTTATATGAATAGCTTTAATTTTAATGTCTATAAATTCTTCTTATTCTTAATATAATTTCTGAAACTAATTAAATTTTGAAACCTAGTTTTAGACATTGATACTAATCCCAACCTTAGATTTATTTATATGTCTTGGTTTTGAAGTATACATTTGCTTGTGTCACTATTTTTAGAAAGAATCACAGAATTAAAATCAGGCCGTTTCAAGCTACAATTGTGGGGGAAAAATCTTAACTAGCCATCTCGTAAAATAAAACATTATTAAAGATTCACCCTGTTTTTACTTGATATTCAAAGATAGGTCTTTTAAGTGCATTAAAGTGACTTTTAATATAGAATTATCGCTTTTGAACGCTCCCATCCAGTTGATCCCATGACATCATAGTTGAAGTTCAAAGTATGAGAAGTTACACTGCACTGCAGTGATTTAAAATCATTTTAATTATAGAATAATCTATTAAATGCATATTTAATTTGTTACTCTATTTGCATATTATTTTTCACATTTATAATTATTATTATTTTTTTTTGCATTCTTCTGGAATTTTGTGAATATTCCACAATCATTTACCCAATGTTTTTCCGTCATATTTCAGGAACATTGTTAACAAATCTGGATTGAAAAATGACATAAAAGTTTAATATACATGAAATCTTTTTACGTTTTCCTTTCATAACTCTCTCCTAAAATGACTTTTGTGCATGTTTTGTGTTTTGTTTATTTATTTATGTTCCCTGACTGTTCCCATTCACTTGATCCCATGACATTCCTCTGACGTTCCCCCCCTCTGGCGTTCCTGTCTCAGGTTTTTTTTCCCCCCCAGCCTTCCTTAAATGTTCTTCCAGTGATGTGAACGCTCCATCAGGCGTTAATGAGTGTAATCACACACCCTGGCAGTGATGAATTCTCTAATTTGGCGTTGTGTTAATGGGAAGCTGGGTCATTTATTTTTGTGTCCATGACTGAGTAGCTCCCTCTCTCTCTTTCTGCCTCTCTCACACACACACACACACACACACACACACACACACACACACACTTCAAACACACTTAATATACTTTGAAACAGTAGTGTGTTCCCATATGGTGAAATGGTTCATGTGTATAAAGTGGATGGTTTGGGATCCGTGATCAAACACACATCAGCTCAATCTTAATTATTGAAGAATCTGTTGTATTTGAATGAGACAGATTCAGCATTTGACTGTTTGTTACGGCTTCAGGGTTGCCAGGTCATAGCAAGATTTTTATCCTAACTACATTTTAAAAAGACCAATAACCTAGCAGAATTTTTTTTTTAGATTTCCTTTACTTTTCGCAATCTTTGCGTAGGGAAACAAGTTCACCGTGGTACACACTCATTTCTAATTCGCAGTTCAACTTGAGACAGATCCCACCCTCTACATTATCCTCCATTTACGTCTCTCAGTACTTGCAGTATATGTTAAAACAGAAATTGTTCTGTACATCTCAAATCCACCGTCCAGATTTAAACTTTCATTTCGTTCAAGTCAAAGCCGGACTTTTGACATACGCCTTCATTCGACAGAAAATTCATCACAAGTCCTGGTTTGACTTGACGACCCTCGTTTTTGATTGAATTGCCTGAATTATTTGCCTCAAAACATGACCTCAGGTGTTGCAGATGATTTCTTAAGCTCAGTTTAAAGAACTGATTCTTCCACATGCAAAATGCACAGATTTATTATTGTATTATTATTGTAAAACCTTCCTGTGCTTTTTCTTGGAGAACTATGAATACAGGAAAGCAAGGATGTAATCGTTTGGCTATTATATGCATTTCTTCATGAGAAATAATTTCTACATTTATTTATTTAAATTTTTTTGCATTCTTCTGAACGTTTGTGACTATTCCGCACTCATTTACCCAATTTTTATTTTATTTTAATTATCCATAATATTTCAGGAGCATTAACAACTCTGGATTGAAAAATTACATAAAAGTTCATAAATATCCATGAAATCTTTCTTAATTTTACTGTTAATTTTAAGTTTACTGTTGCCGTGAGCCGCCATTTTGTTTTGACATCAAATGTGTTTATCTCCGAGAAATTGGTTCTCGTGCATGTTGCATATGATTGCGTTTTTCCTCGGCTGAGGTCGGGCTTTTTTAATTCTGACCACGGTGAGAATCTTAGATGTAGGACGTACGCCGGGAACTTTAGACCATCCAGTTCTCTTACAGTACTTCTTCGGCTATTCTGGATCTAAATACGATTTGAACTGTTTCTTTTTCTCCTCCACGCAGGCGGATTTCTCTAGCGACTCCTAAACAGCTCTTTAAAGCCTCCAACATGACTCAGCGCTGGCAGAAACGCGAAATCTCCAACTTCGAGTACCTCATGTTCCTCAACACCATTGCAGGTGATAACGCACATGAAGACACACACTCGCTCAACGACGAATACGTTTAATAATAACTGTTATTTCAACACTGGTTTTATTAAAAGTCCTTAAACCTTCTAAGATGTGTAGAACTCTTTAGGATTTGAGTTCAGAGAGGAAATACGAGTAGGAAGTAGAAAATGTGGCACTAGGACAACCTGTGGAGCGAGAAAGTATGAATCTGCTAGTCAGTGACACGTTGTTTATCTCGTCTACAGGACGCACGTTTAACGACCTGAACCAGTATCCTGTGTTTCCCTGGATCATCAGCAACTACGACAGTGAAGAGCTCGACCTCACACTGCCCAGCAATTACAGAGATCTGAGCAAGGTAGACACACACACACACACACACACACACACACACAGAGCGTTAATCCAAATGTCTCTTCAAATATCTCATTTGGAGATTGACAGTTGGAAAGACAAGAGTACACTATATCGTTGGAAAGACTAAGTGAGACTGGGAGACAGAGAGGCTGAGAATAGCAGACAGACTGAGAGAGACAGATGGACAGTTTGAGAGAGACAGACTTAGAATCATAGACGGACTAAGAGAGACAGATGGACAGATTGAGTGAGACTGGGAGAGAGACAGACTGAGAGAGCCAGTTGGAAAAATTGAGAGAGACTGGAAGAGAGAGGGACAGAATCAGAGACAAACTGAGAGAGACAGATGGACAGATTGAGAGAGACGGACTAAGAATCAGAGACAAACTGAGAGAGACAGTTGGAAAAATTGAGAGAGACTGGGAGAGAGACAGACTGAGAATCAGAGACGGATTAAGGGAGACAATTGGACAGATTGAGAGACACTAGGAGAGAGACAGACTGAGAATCAGAGATCGACTGAGAGAGACAGTTGGAGGGATTAAGAGAGACTGGGGGAAAGAGACAGACAGAATCAGACAGGCAGACTGAGAGAGACAGATGGACAGATTGAGTGAGACTGGAAGAGAGAGGGACAGAATCAGAGACAAACTGAGAGAGACAGATGGACAGATTGAGAGAGACAGACTAAGAATCGGAGACAAACTGAGAGAGACAGTTGGAAAAATTGAGAGAGACTAGGAGAGACAGACAGAATCAGAGACAGACTGAGAATCAGAGACGGATTAAGGGAGACAGATGGACAGATTGAGAGACACTAGAAGAGAGACAGACTGAGAATCAGAGATAGACTGAGAGAGACAGTTGGAGAGATTAAGAGAGACTGGGGGAAAGAGACAGACAGAATCAGACAGGCAGACTGAGAGAGACAAATGGACAGATTGAGAAACACTGGGAGAGAGACAGACTGAGAATCAGAGATGGACTAAGGGAGACAGATGGACAGATTGAGAGAGACTGGGAGCGAAACGGACTGAGAATCAGATACAGACTGAGAGAGATCGATGGGCAGACTGGGAGAAAGACAGACTGAGAATCCCAGACAGATGGACTGAGAGAGACCGATGGACGGAGTGAGAATCATAGACAGACAGATAGAAAGAAAGTTGTATAGACTGAGAGAGACTGGGAGCAAGACAGACTGAGACTCGCAGACAGAG
Source organism: Clariallabes teugelsi (assembly GCA_030014215.1). Classification (NCBI taxonomy): domain Eukaryota; kingdom Metazoa; phylum Chordata; class Actinopteri; order Siluriformes; family Clariidae; genus Clariallabes; species Clariallabes teugelsi. Next base: position 15,665,341 of record JAQMYG010000013.1, read on the forward strand.
AGAGAGAGGTGGACAGACCGAGTGAGACGGATGGACAGACTGAGAGAGACAGATGGACAGAGTGAGAATCACAGACATGCTGATAGAGGTACTATAGATGGACAGTCTGAGAGAAACTCCTGGGCAAACTGGGAGAGACTGAAAGGGAGACAGACTGAGAATCACTGACAGACAGATTGAGAAATTCATACAGAAGACAGATAGAAACAGTGAGATAAAGATGGACAGACTGAGAGAGGAAGAATTACAGACAAAGAGATTAAGAAAGGCGTACAGAAAGACAAATGAAAACAACTTGGAGAAAAAGGCTGGACAGACTGTATGAAACGGGCTGAGATGTCCAAAGAGAACAATATAGTGTGTGTGTGTGTGTGTGTGTGTGTCCTACACATTTTGTGTACTACACCCTGGTCTCATCCACACCCCTCACTCACCGCCCCCTCACTCTGGTCCCACTCTGTTTCCCTGAGGAGCCAATTAACACACACACACACACACACACACACACACACACACACACACACACACACACACACACACAAAAACAGTTATAGCCTTAGTCTCTTGTTTGTCTACTGTACACCACTGTTTTTGGTTTTATGTCTCGCACATTGTGTGTGTTTAGATGAGAACTGAATACACCCTGCATGCTTTGATCTTACGTTTAAATGTTTCCAATACTATTACATTTCCTTTCCTCTCTGAGTTCTTTATTCCTTTACAACTGTTTATTTTTTGGTTGTAGTTTTATAGTGAATCTCGATCTGAGCGAGAGGTCACACTGACTGATCCTCATACTTGGGAGTATCTCAAGAACTTCCAGATCCTTATATATATA
>JAQMYG010000013.1:15725254-15737754 GCA_030014215.1 Clariallabes teugelsi
ATAATTATAAAGGTCTCGACTAAAACAACATGCATGAGGAATCACAAAGGAGTTTTCATTTTCTGCAATGGAAAAGTTACTTTTATCAGAAAGTAACGCTGTAATGTAACTGCTGATTAACAACACAAAATCAGATTCTGTCGAAGCAGATCGACGCCCTTCTCTAACGATGGTAACTTGTGCTGAGGAAAAAAATTTGGAATTTAAAGAAGTAATAAAGTTGTGAGGATAAGAAATGTGTGTCACAGACATTCGTTTATTCATCACCTATACCGATTAATCCTGTACAGAGGGTCACGGAGACTCGGGGCACGAGGCAGGTGTACACCCTGGACAGGGTACCGATCCACCTCACGGCACGGTAAAGTAGGTTAATGAATAAAGCCGTCTCGTACCCACACGTGTGTCCTCTGACCTCCAGCTGCAGTGTGCCGTCGATAGAGCTGTGGTGCTTCGTCAACCGTCTCACCAAGGGGGGATTCAAACCAGCAACCTGTGAGTTCCGCGGCAAGGCTTTTACCACAAAGCCACCAAATTTCACACACACACACTGCTCTCGTTAAAAAAAAAAAGGACACACCCTTACTAAAGATCAAGTGTAGCAATGGACACTTTTATTACTCTCATAATGCTACACACACCTTCTAATATTATTTGTGGTGTTACCTGTTTATTAATTATTTTTGGAAAGAAATATCATTACAGCATCACATGTTTAGCGTCAAGGGAACAATTCTTAGCCATTATATGATAGTAGATGAAAACCCAACAGCTATAACGGATATCATTAATGTTGAGAAGCCCCGCCCACCTGCACATGCTAACCCCGACAGCTAATAGTCTGACAGCTAATCATATGTAAATTAAAGTGTTATTGAAGAAAATAAACAACATTTTCATGCGAATAGATTTTCTGTGTATTTTCAGTAATTAATAAATCAATTAGCAGCTCGAGGGTGTGTCTCAGGCGGTGTTAAACACGGCCTAGAGAGGGGTAACGATTTTATTAAATGGACACAAAAATCTTAAATATCATCAAATTTATTCATTTATCATCTAAACAACGTAACAGACTATATGATGTCATGCTATAAACAGATCAAATTCTAATGGTTTTCTTGATCTTAAACACTTTGGTGTATACAGTAGAACCGGAATAATCCATTAAAGGTGCAATAAGGCGACTTGTTATCTTTAAATGATATGAAAGATGTGTGTAGCATAATAATAATAATAATAATAGACAGATTATGCTGTAGCTTTATCAAAAGTCGCTGAAAAAACCTGACACACGCAGATCCTCGTAACACTCGAGGCAGGATTTGTGAGAAAACGATGGGAAGTGAGTATAACAAACCTAATCTAACACGAGATAATCTGACATTCTGTTTCAAATTTGATTTGGAATGAAATAAACAGTAATAAAAAAGATTTTTCAAGAAGTCAAAACAGGAAGCGGTTGTTCCTCTGTAGTCCACAAGATGACGCTGTTACATCACAACACTGTACAGAAATCCACACCGCTTAATAAACATCTTATCTGAACGTCTCTCGTAAAAGTATTAAAGCACTGTAACATTTTATTCAACTTTATACATAACTATATAAGTTATATATGAATGATTTTATTATGTAGGTGTTAAATCTGATGTCCTCAGGACAGTATTTTAATCAACTGTTGCAGTGATGTACAGCTGATGTAATTACTGTCTGCAGCCACACGAGGGCAGCAGCGCCATTCTGATTCTTGTTACTAACTACTGTATATCCATCCATCCAATATATACTGGAATACAGATATTCCTGTAGATCCTCAGCACTGTGGAGGCCAATAGAGTCTATTTTATTTATTCCCATTTTTACGACTGTGGCAGGACTTCTGGTCAACATTCACACACTCGTTCACACACTACAAGCAATTTGGGAACGCCAATTAGTCAAATCTTCATGTCTTTGGACTGTGGGAGGAAACCGGAGGACCTGGAGGAAACCCACCAAGAACATGCAAACTCCTTGCACACAGACCCCGAGGTGGGAATCGAACCCAGGACCTGAAGGTGCTAACCAGTACGCCACCAAATACATTATATACATACAGTAGGTCAAATGTTCTCTGTGTGTGTGTGTGTGTGTGTGTGTGTGTGTTGCGTGTTGCTCCAAAATGGAAACCACACTCCATACAAGGAAGGAACATTTTTATTTAAAGATCAGTAAGATAATGTGCTCATCAGTGTACAAGCACCGTCCTCTACAATACACACCAACATATAGTTACCATCATCATAACCATCGGATCATCATCATCATCATCATCATCATTAGACATGTGCCGATAATCTGTAACTGAATAATATCTTGATAATCAAACAATATTATCATGTTGTCCAGAATTCTATCACCCAGGAAGCAGCGCTATTTATTTATTTATTTTGCTGATTTATTATTTATTATTTTCACTCAGAAGGCAGCGTGCTGTTTGAAATTAACAAATGTAGCAGCTGTATACTTAAGGTATTTGATTAAAAGTCAATTGAAGATGACAGAAATCTGGTCACATACCAGGCTAGCATAACTAGCTAGCTTTATTAGCTCACTCATCACTGTAAGAGATAGTAATTAGTTAACCAGCAGGTTATATTAGCCAATAACTATTCAATTATAATTAGTTAGCGAAGTAGAGATCTGTAAGCTAATCCTGTTTAGCCGTCGTAGCAGCTAAGCTGAAACGTCAAGAAAGGGTTGTGAATTTCCAAAGCTCACAATAGACGAAAGAACTTTTATATAACTTCTCAAACTGAACCAATATGTAATGAAAAAAAAAAAAAAATCTCGCTAATTAGCTCAGCTGAACAGCACCATTCTGACTAGAGCTAGCTGTTTAGCTATCATTTCAGTACGCTAAGAACCACATCATGTTAGGGTTGTAAGTTACTTTTAATGTCAATTTAATGTCAAAACTTTCAATTGTGATTTTCTTCAATGTTTTTTTGAAGAAATTTGTTCAGAGAAATTAAAGGCAACTTTCGAGAATCAAGACGCAGCGTAGCTACAGTACAGTACGCTCCCAGGGTCCCATGTTCCCTAATTATTATTATTTATTATTATTAACACATTAAGCTTCTTTTTCTGTTCAAAACACCTTTTACGATAAAATATCTGCTGAATATTATCCTGTTTATTTTATTGGAACAAGATTTCAAAACTTCAGAAACATGAATGTGGTTTTGGAAGTCTCTAGAAAGAATTTTGTCAAAAACAAACAACAACAAAAAAAAGAGCTTTCAGGTTTCCATTATGTGTTTTACAGACCAGGGGAACATAGTGTCCTTGGTAACATATAACCCTTGGAACACCTTGAGGAACTTGGGACCCTGGGCACATAGTGCCCTTGGTAACATGGGATACAAGGAACACAAGACCCTAGATATGGTAAACTTAGGACCCTGGAAGCATAGTAACCTCGGTAAAATGGGACCCTGGGAACTCATGACCCTAGAACTGAGAAATGTAGTACCCTGGGACCATCCATGGGTAACATATGACCCTGGGAACACAGGACCCTAGACCTCTGGAATTTAGGACCCTGGGCACATGGGGTCTTCAGTAAAATGGGACCCTGGGAACTGGGAAACACATGACCATGTGAACACAGAACTCTAAGTCTGCGGAACATACACATGACCCCAATCAGGCTCGTACTAATTAGACCAATTTGTTTTAAAGTTATTCTGACATTCCGCACTTCTGAGTGATTAAAATATAATAGTTATTTATATAAAACCAAATCCCAAATAACTTGTAAAAATACTGGGTTATTTATTGTCTGAATAATTAAAAAATATTCCAATGTTACTATTTAACTATCACTCAGTTCTTACCGAGAACATCGAATCTATTATAATAATTAAAAATAATAATAATAATATTATTATGAAGTCGATTATCGTTATTCAGGAAAACCTTGACGTCGGCACATGTCTAATCATGGCGCAAAGTCTACGATACCAGTTTAGCAGCAACGTGTTAACAGGAGGGAGGGAGGGAGGGAGGGAGTGGGCGGGGTTAAAGTATCGTTTAGATAGAAAAAATACTCACAGCTTTTTACGTTCTAGTTAAATCGAGTTTTTTTTTTTTTTATAAGGAGAAACATCTTAAGAGGTGGGTAGAGCGCCTCCTAGTGGAGCTAGCGTTACTCTGTCACTACGTATTGCGTGTTTTAGGTCGAATACACGAGAGGGGGGGGGAGGGGGGCTACGCGGTTTCTCGCTAATAGGATAATAAGTCCATCTCTGACACCGTACAAAGTTTAAGGACAAAAATATACACTTCACATTTTGAAGGTTTGAAACACCACTAAAGGTTTTATATAAACATGACTTGTTTTTTTTTTTTTTCTACGTTACAGCACGCTAATATGTGTGTGTGTGTGTGTGTGTGTGTAAGCTACTGTTAACAGGACAAATATAAATTAATATAGGTTTATATTGGCTGTAACTCTGTGGATAAAACCAGGGAAGAACTCTGAAGGAGTGGTCCAGACAATAAATACACAGGGTTTACAAAGTGTGTGTGTGTGTGTGTGTGTGTGTGTGTGATAATGTTTCTGACTGACAGGCATGTGTAGCACAAAAGAATTAGCCAGCTAATCGAGAATGCTAAAAGCATACATCAGTTTTCGCTATCTTGCCAGAGAAGCTAGTCGGAATTATATTTATACGCTAGGTAATTAGCCTGCTAGCTACTTAACATCAGATAGCTACAACGATTAGCTGGCTAACATTAGCTCTGTGCTGTTTCTATACGGAACACACTGGATAGTTTTGCTAGTTTCCTATTGTGTAATTAAGCGGTCATTTTTTTTTTATGCTAAGTGCAAATTTAAACTTTTTAGCTCCGCCTTTGTCTGTGCAGCGACGCCTGTCAGGTGTCAAAAATCTGTGTGTGTGTGTGTGTGTGTGTGTGTTATGGCAGTACTATTTCTCCTCATGTTGAAAAAGTGAGTTAGTCCAAAAAACCCGTACGGAGAAGCAGACTGCTCGCCGCTCTTCACTGAGGTGTTGTTGAGTAAAAGTTTAAAATAATAATTAAAAAAGAAATAAAAATAAAAAAGGTAAAAAAAAAAAAAAAAAAGAAAAGAAAATCACAGTTCTTTCAGGACTGCAAATGAAAAAAACAAACAAAATGAGCTAAAATCTATACTTTTTTTGTCCTTGATAATAAAAAATAGGTTTTTCTTTTGTTGTTCTGTATCATACAATAATCCATCTTCTCTTCTGAGCGAAGCGGTCACCAGTCCGAAACGGAAAATACATGAACATTTATATAAAAACATGGAGAAACTGATGAGAGGAAGGAGGAGGAGGAGGAGGAGAACAGGAAGTGTGTGTGTTGTGGGGGAAGGGGCGGGGTCTCTCTCTCTCTCTCTCTCTCTCTCTCACGCCGGTTTAGGATGGACACTTCGTACAGCCACACTTGACCACTTTCTCCACTTCCTGGATGAACGAGGAGCCGTCCGTGCACTGGAACGTGTACTTCCTGGATTTGGTGCGGAGGGCGGAGCAACACGAGTCCCCGCCCCCGCAGCTTCCCGCGCATTCTAAGCGTGAGATTTTCTCCGTGGTCTGACACGCAGCGTAGCCCTGCTGCCTCTGATAGTAACCTCGGACCCTGTGACCCCTACACTCCATCTCTGTCCAGAGCGAGAGGGAGAGAAAACGTTACCGGTCTGTTCACGTCAGGATTAGGAAATTGCTAATTTTATATCAGATTAAAGAGTAATAAAAGCAGGGAAGGAAAAACGGAGAGGTGAGTTAGTCCGCTGGAACAGGAGGTGTTTTACACTGGACATGTGCTGATACTGTCCTTAAATACTGCTCTAAAATAATATACATTTACTCAAGCACTTAATACTGATTATTATAAGTACAACGTTTAGTTCTGATCGAGCAATCTGATTGGACGAGAGTCATTCCATGAGCGGTGATAATGGACAGTAACAGAACTGGGACGTTTAACTATATGTACCAAACTGTGGGTCGCAGAAAGTAGGTCCGCAGTACTGAGGAGAGAGCAGCTGCCTGACAAAACCCACATTCACAACCGGTCACAGAAGCACTTTCAGCAACAACACACATCTGATAACGTTATGTCGTCTTAAACAACACTTTATCTCCTTAATCAAGTTGTATTAAATCACCTCTGAACAATTTGTGTTCTTCTATTTACAGTTACTAAGCTAACTAGCTTCTAACACAAGGCTGAATCCCAAATCCCTCTCTAACTAATCAAGTTATTATACCTACATTATACCTACTTTATACTCTATTATTGGCGTATATCTTATAAGTTACGTACAGGACCGGAGATGATTACGGAAACGTGTGACTGTTGTGGAAATCCAGGGGTGAAAGTAGTTTTAAATTCTTTTTACCGGTACTGTGTAGGCAAAACCTGTAATGATTCTTTTTATATTTCTACTTCCTGGTTACTGTTCTGCAGTTGAATCCGGAGTAGCGTTAAATGGGAAGCTAGTGCACTATGTAGGGTGTACAATCCCTTAATCGGGGGGTTAGAGAGGGATTTGTAGATCGCTACCTTCGTAGCCCCAAACACAAGTTATTAAGTAGACGACGTGTTGCTTAAGACGACATGACGTTATCAGATGTGTGTTCTTGATGAAAGTGCTTCTGTGACCGTTTGTGAATGTGGGTTTTGTCAGGCAGCTTCTCTCTCCTCAGTACTGCGGACCGTACAGACCTACAGTACTCTCACTATACACTTGCTGCGATGGAGATCTACATCTAAAAGATACTCATCGCACTCTTTACTGTTTAATAACGTCACTTTGCTCTGTATAACACATACACACACATATCAGCACGTGTCCAGTGTACACCAAGCTCAAGAAAAGGAAATTACAATGCACACCCATGCACACACACACGCCGCACTCACCTCAGTGCGGTCCGCAGCGCTGTCAGTGGCGGCTTTAAACGAGGTTAAAAAGAACGAAAGCGTCATTATTAAAAGCCCAGGTTAGTAATAAGCCGGCGTGTGCCGATATTAAAGCTAGATAGACGCGGTTTGAAGGAAAGGAATTAATAAAGTCCGATATAATATCGACATCATAATAAAGTATGAGATAAAAAAAATAAAAAAAAACACTTTTCAGTAATGATGTCATGATTTGATTTTATTAATTTTAATTTTAATTTTTGGATTTTTTCCCGATTTTCTCCCAAAATTTTAGTCGTGTCCAATTCCTCCCCGTCACTAGGGGGCGCTCCACATTAAGGCTACTACTACCATTCAGCCGGGAGGGCCGAAGACTATCATGTGTTTCCTCCGAACCATGTGACGCCAGCCGACCGCATCTTTTCGAACTGCTCGCTCACGCACCGTTGGGGGCGGAGTAACACACTCAGAGGACAGCGCTATCCGCTCCTTCCGCTTACGTGAGCTCACAGACGCTCCTGATTGGCTGTAGAGCTGCGATTAATGTGGGAGCACTGTGAAAGTACCTCCACTCTGAGAGAGCTCGGCCAATCAGCATCACCCGGGAACCGAACCAGCGATCTCCGGATGAAAGTTTGATGAAAGTTGATCTTTTCATCTTGATCTCTTAATCTTGATCTTTTTTTTTTTCCTCATAAAAAAAATTAACAAACTAAAACATGTGCATGATACAGTAAGTATCATATAAATATCACAATATATTGTTTTATTCAATATCGGCACACACCTAATAATAATAATAATAATAATAATAATAATCCTAAAGCGGTGCAGGGTTAGAGCTTTCAAAGCAGCAACACACAATATATAACACACATTAAACTGACACACACACACACACACACTGAAAGAGTGGTGTGTGTTTCTTCGCGTGTACCTTTGTCACAGAGCGGCCCCGTGTATCCCGCGTTACACTCGCAGTACGCCGCGCCCAGGCCGGAGACGCGGCAGTGTCCGTGCTTACACTCGCACACACTCGCACTCCGCTCGTCACACAGCACTCCGACGAAGCCCGGTGCGCACACACACCTGTACGAGTACGAGTTAATGGGGACACAAGTGCCACGTACGCACCTGAGAGACAAAGAGACGGAGAGAGACAGATTTAAGGTGAGAGGACAGAAAGGTTTTGGAAAGTTGTGCTTTTTAGACACTGAAGAGCGCACTTGTTGCCGAGGCAGGGGTCGTTGAGCGGCTGGTCGCACAGCGCTCCGCTCCAGCCCGGTTCACACTCGCAGCTGAACGTCGAGCGCGTGTCCGAGTACGAGTCGCGCGCATCGCGGGAGTTGACGTGGCACTGTCCGTGAACGCACGCGCTCGGCTGGCACGAGCGGCACCCGGGGATCACGCCCTCCTGCTGGGAACGCGCCATGTCCTGTAGCTGCGCGTCCACGTAGACGTGACGGACGCAGCCATGGAAACTGGAGACGTTACTGGACGGAGAGACGGACGAGTGCGCGGGGACGCCTTAAAGAGAGAGAGAGAGAGAGAGATGATGTAAGAGGAATCTTTCAGTGTGTGTGTGTGTGTGTGTGTGTGTCCTTTTACACACCTCCCAGGTAGAGCAGTGACGCTCCTGTGTTTGTCCTCCGTGTAATAGAGATGGATTTGGGTTTCCCTCCGTCAACAGACAGAGAGACGGACGTGTCCGTAAATATGAGCTGCAGCACGTGGAATCCTCCATCACTCACCGTCTCCACACTACACAACACACACACACACACACACACACACACACGATAACCGTCTGACATACTGTATATACAGACACATTGAAATATTCATAGAAAGTTATATTATTCCTGATGATTTGTTTTCCGTGTGTGTGTGTGTGTGTGTGTGTGTGTGTGTGTGTGTATACTGTACCTGTAGATGGTTCCTGTGTCGTAGCTGACTCTCACTCTGCCTCTGTACAACTCGACAACCATTTGTTCACTGGAAGCTTTATAAAGTAACACTCCAGTGTCCTCGTCTGTCGCGATCTACACACACACACACACACACACACACACACACACAAAACACCATTGAACAGCCAAATACTGATTAGACGGTTGCTTATACAGTATATATACGTGTGTGTGTGTGTGTGTGTGTGTGTGTGTGTGTGTATGTACCTGGAGTGTGATGTTAGTGTACTGTGTGTCAGAAGGAATCTGGACGAAGGCGCCTCTGTTGACGAAGTTCACGCTGACAAGACGCTCACATCGTGTCCCCTCGTAACCATGGAGACACACACACACCGGTTCTGCTCCCCTGACCACACACTCTGCGCCGTTCTCACACTCGTGATCGTCACACGGACTCGTCCGCGGAAGCACCATGGGGGGAGAGAACTCGCAGAACAACCCGCTACGTGCAAAAACACACACACACACACACACACACACACACACACACTATTGTAAGTAACAATACTATATATTTATAGAGCATATAACTGATAACCAGGTGTGTGTGTGCGTGTGTGTGTGTGTGTGTGTGTTCACCTGTAGCCCTCAGGACACACACACGTGTAGCCGTTGACAGCGTCGAAACACTGCGCTCCGTTTTTGCACTTGTTATCTGCGCAGTCGTCGACGTCCAGCTCACATTGTCCTCCCGAGTAACCTGGAGTACACTCACACCTGTCAGCCAATCAGAGCAAGCCGTTAGAAAAAGGAGTCCATGCTCAATGTGAGTGGGCGTGTCTTATTCATGTGGGCGTGTCCTGACTGATGGACAGAACTATTTACGCTATACACACAGAAACACTTCTTAATTAAAAATGGCAATTTGATTGGACACACCCATTTGATTGGACACACCCATTTGTTTGGACACACCCATTTGTTTGAATATACACACTTGATTTTATATCCCAACTTGCTTGAATATGGCTACTCTTTTTGGACACACCTATTTGATTGGATACACACAGTTGATTGGACACACCCACTCTGAGGGGTATGCTCATTTAATTGCACACACCCCTTAATTAAAAATGCCGCCTTGATTGGACACACCCTTTAACTGGACACACCCACTTGATTGGAAATGCCCACTTTTTTGACTTTCCTGCTTGATTGGATACACCAGGTTGATTGGACACACCCACTCTGTTGGATATGCCCACTTGATTAGACACGCCCACTTGATTAGACACGCCCATTCGATTGGATATGCCCACTTGGTTGAATATGTCCAACTGATTGGACACACCTCCTGTACTTGACATGCCTCCTTGATTAGACACGCCCACTTGATTGAGAATACCCACTGAATTGGACACCCACTTGATTGGATATGTCCAACTGATTGGACACACCCACTCTACTTGACATGCCCACTTGACTAGACATGCCCATTTAATTGGGTATACGCACTTGGTTGGACAGACCTACTTGACTGGACACACACCTGATTAGATACTGTATGTCCAACTGATTGGACACACCTACTCTTGACATGCCCACTTGATTAGACACACCCACTAGATAAGACACACCCACTTGGTTAAATATTCCCATTTGGTTGGACACACACTTGATTGGACACACCTACTCTACTTGATTAGACCCTATGCCTACCTGATTAGACTCGAGTGACTGGGCGTGCCCATTTGGTTGGACACATTCACGTGACTGGGAACTCCCACTTAACCAGATGCACCCACTTAATTTGACACACCTAACTGACTGATACACCCACTAGATGGGGTATGCCCACTTGACTGGACCCCTCTATTTTATTAGACATGTCCACCTAATTGGACACACCCACTTGATTGGGCACACTCCTTGACTGGACACGCCCTCTTGCAATGGGCAATCAATTTGACATGGCCCTGTACAGTGTGATGTAGTTTTGTAGCTGTCAGAAATACTGTGTGTGTGTGTGTGTGTGTGTGTGTGTGTGTGTGTGTGTTAAACCCACTTGAAACCATGAGCAGTCAGGACACATTTGGAGTCATGCTGGCACTTATTCAGCTCCGGAGAACACAAATCAAGCTTATCTTCGCACAGCTCCCCTACACACACACACACACACACACACACACACACACACACACAGAAACACAGAGTACAAAATGCATTAATGTCAATCTCTGTTCAGTGTCGTTATAATGTTTTGATAAAGTGTGTGTGTGTGTGTGTGTGTGTGTGTGTGTGGTGTTTTATTAAGGACGAGTAAGCAGAACGAATAATGAGATGCTAAAGAATGAAAGACAGAAAGGATGCAGAGATGAGTAAAGCGACTGACCTTTCTCCACTTCATTGTTATTAGCGGCTAGCAAAGAGAGAAACCGAGAGGCATTGATGGAGAAACACACACACACACACACACAGAGAAAAGAGTGTTGGACCATAGAGCAAAAGCAAAGCGTTAATGTGTTAGTATTAGAGAGAGACATGAGCAGAAAACAAAAACAAAAAAACAGTCTAGTAAACACAATGCGCATGACGAGTTTGACTGCAAAACGAGATAAAAACCTTCAGACTCTCATCGTAACAAACGCTGTTCTTCAGGTACTCGAAGTTGTCTATAATAACTTTTTATATCATAAACTGCTGTATATGTTTTCCTTTAGAAGCTCTGAACTATAACTAGCACTGGGTTTGGGAACTACGATGCACTTCATGAAAGAGAATTAAGCCGAGAGATTCTGCAACAACACGCGAGAGACGTGAACAAGAGACATGAGTTACGCAAGTCGTGTGTGCGAAGTTGTTGTGTTCTGCTGTGTTAGGTCTGAAACCCGAGGTGGGATTTAAACCACAGTGCTAACCGCTACACCATCTACATATTGTTGGTACTAAATTGCGTTTTGTTACTGATACAAACACAATTACAGACAGATTTATCCACTGGTACAAAACGCTTTTTATAGCATATTTATAGGTGGATTTATAGCGTTTTGCAAAAATCACACAAAATTCACACAGATGTAACCAAAATATTTTGGAGTTTGTGCTTTTTAACACATTTATGCCCAAAACATCAGTTTGTAACCCTTCTTAATTTGTTGTTTTTCTAAAAAAAAAAAAAATAATGTTTTGAATTTGTGCACAAAATATCAGTTTGTGATGGTTCGTGATTTTTTTTCCTCTGCAAGTTTTTTCCTAAATAAAAAAAACCAACAAAACAACAAAAATGGAGTTCTCATTTTGCCGTCAAACCGTTAGTATATTTCTGATGAATTCAAAGAATATGTAAATTACTAGGCTTGTGCATGGCGTAGCTAATTAGCATTCGGTAACGCCTACAAAAATCCATAAAAGGCAAAACTCACACAGGTACGTGAAAATGAAAAGAATTCCTCAAAGGTGGTAGAAGTGAAAGTTATTTTGACTCTTTTTTTATGTTTCGTCTTCTGAAATTCAAACACACAATCTGTAGTTTTGAAGGCAAATGAGATACTGCCCCCTAATGTCCCTTTGTGGAAGTGCATTTTCTAGAAAACGAGACTGGGAGACGGGACTGTAATTTGATCACCATGGACAACA
>JAQMYG010000013.1:15793734-15826200 GCA_030014215.1 Clariallabes teugelsi
CTCGTGTGTGTGTGTGTGTGTGTGTGTGTGTGTGTGTGTGTGTGTGTGTGTGTGTGTGAGACTCACAGTCGCTCCAGCTCCTTCAGGTCCTGAAATGCTCCTCGCTCGATTACACTGATCTTGTTCTCCATCAGGTGTCTGAGAAACACACACACACACACACACACACACACACACACACAGTGTGTGACTTCACATGTATTAATAACACACAATTACAGTAGGATTACACTCGTTTATTAATTAATTATTAAACATAAAGTGCTGAAACCTTACCCTAATCCTTAATCCCTAACCCCTGAGTCCTAGTCCCCTAACAGTAATAAACACCTACTTTACAGTAATCCTATAATCCTTACCCTAACCCCCTAAACTCCAAAAATCCTAGCTCCTTAATCCCTAACACTACTCCTATTCCCTTAATCTCTCTCCTTTAACCCTAATCCCTATCCCTTTAACACTCAAAACAAAACACTTTATTTTTGTCCCTTAACATAAAATATTATCCTTAAACACTTAACAATCAGCCCTAAAAGCCAGTAGTACCCCAAAAATAAACCCCATTAAACCCTAAATCTAATCCCTAATCCCTAATCCCTTTAAATTTACATTTATGCCATTTTTTTTTTTAAAAATCTCATTATAGAGCTGAGCAGGTGAGGGTTAAGGGCCTTGGCTCAAGGGCCCAACCTTGGTGGTGCTGGGGTTTGAACCTGGGTCCAACACCCTTAACTACTGAGCTACCCCTTAATCCCATTCCTGACACCTTAACCCTTATACCCTGTCGTTTTAACCCTAAAAACAAACCCCTTAATGGAACCTTAGCCTTCACACTTAAACCCTTAAATCCAGCCCTAAACCCTTAACACGAGTCCTATTCCACTGTAATCTACCCCTTTAACCTTGTATTCAGTAGGTTTAACCCTAGGCACTACCCATTTAACCCTAAACCCTTAACCCATGTCATTAACCTACAGTCATTTTAACCCCTTAACTCTGCACTTAGCCCTATCCCTTAAACCAGACATCACGAAATGAAAGAAGAAACAGAAACTGAAGCGTGACAGCTCCACCCGGATGCTTTTCTATTAAACGAGGATAATTAATAAACCAGTAATCCAGCACTTTTTCCCTTGAGGTGGGCGTGGCTATACGTGTCACTCAACCGAGCCAATCAACAAGATAGTTTTTCCCGTGAATATTCAGAGTGTGATACAGAAGAAACAGAACCGAAAGCGAGACACTGCGGCTTACATCGAGAAAAAAATAGAGTGGACTATAACAGTGAACCTTCAAAGATGAACGGACTCTACACTGAAAACCCGAATAAGTTGACAAAACTGAAAAAATTTGAGGTAATCAGTTACATCAAACTTTTTAAGCAATGATGTTTCCAGTTTTAAGTAAACGGAACTATGAGTTTTTGAGTTTGTTGTACTCCTTCATATTAATCGTTCTTTACTTGGACTATTGAGTAGCCCAACTTATACTATTTAATAGCAATTATCATGTTTTTTTTAGTTGTTGCAAATCAAATAATTGTGGTTGGTCTTTCGGCTGCTCCCGACAATGGGTCGCTACAACAGACAATCCGGTCCGCACACGACCTCGGCCAGATGCCCTTCCTGACATTTTATCTGGGTTTGGGACAGGCACTTCATCCCGTTGTTGGGAATCGAACTCGGGCCTTTCGCATGGCAGGTGAAACACCTACCACTGAGCCACCGGTGCCCTACTGTCCTGATGACGTCAGACACAAAATCGCTAGTCTGAAAGATTTGAAGTTGGTGGAACTTTAAGGTGACACTTACTGTTACTTAACTACTTACAGATACTTAAAATATCAAATTTGTTCAGCTACAGTAACTTGAAAAGTGTCATAAATACCAAAAAGTTCTAAATACTCATCAAGGTCTATTAATTTGAACTAATTGTAATTATTTAAGTTAACATTACTCGATATGTTTAATTACATTGAGCATTAGGGTTTACAGTGTACTATTAGACAGAATACAGGTTGTTAGAGGGAGCGTATCCGCAGCACGATACCAGAACTGAGAGCCCGGTGTGACAGAGCAACCAGCGTCCTTTTACAGTCATGTACAGATCAGCAGCGAGCCAATCACGATCCACTAAAAAAACTGATTCAGATTAGTTGTTTTGTATTGCGGACAAATAAAAGTAAATATATAGGATCAACCTGTTTCCTTTGAAACTGTTCAATGTTTAACGTAGTTACCAAAAATTGACAATAAATACCATTGAAATTTTAAATTGCTTATTTTTTGTAAACTTACAATAACTGCATGTATAGAGATCAAACACGAACATGAAATTCGGAAATTCTATGGACTGGACCGTCTTTTTAAATTTTAATGCAGGTGGTTTAACCCTAGGCACTACCCCTTTAACCCTAAACCCTCGCCCCCATAGTCATTTTAACCCCCTTACCTCTACACCCTATCCCCTAAACCCTAAACCCTCACCACTTACTTTTAAATGCGTATCTCCTCTACCCCTAACACTGATCCAGTTCCCTAACCCTAATCCCTAAACCCTTTACGCTAAACCGTCTTAACGTTACGCACCAACCCTTTCACCCTAAACCCTTAAACTACAAGCCTACAGGCTTACCCACACCACCGAATTTCCACCCCGGCCTCAACCGTAAATGCCTAACTCTTGACCTTTCACCCCTCAACCCTAACCTCATAAGCTTAATCATAAAGCCTTAAACCCTAAACCTCGCGCCCTGAATCCCTAACCGCTCGCTGCTTAACCTCTGACTTAAGTAACATGAGAACACTGCACATGAACCTGCGCGCGCACGCGTGTGTGTGTGTGTGTGTGTGTGTGTGTGTGTGTGTGTGTGTGGTCGGGTAGCTCACAGTTACAGTGCAGTTATTTCAGCACCCTGGCGCCGAGCCAAGACGACCTGGTTTACCATCACCACACACACACACACACTAATATAATGAGTCACTTTGAAACTCGCTGTTAAGTTTCTTTATTGGTCAAATGAATGAACGACTCACCAGGTTCATTCATGAGAGAGAGAGAGAGAGAGAGAGAGAGAGAGAGACTATGTGTGTGAGAGAGAGAGAGAGAGAGAGAGAGAGAGACGAAGTGTGTGTGAGAGAGAGAGAGAGAGAGAGAGAGAGAGAGAGAGAGATACGAAGTGTGTGTGAGAGAGAGAGAGAGAGAGAGAGAGAGAGATACGAAGTGTGTGTGTGAGAGAGAGAGAGAGAGAGAGAGAGAGATACAGGAAGAAAGACAGAAAGGAAGAGAGTGAGACGGGATTAAATGGGTGCTTTGTGAAACTCTAATCCAGCACTAGGTGGGTAAACTTGTTCTTACATGATCACACTGTACACACACACACACACACACACACACACACACACACAGACACACGCAGGTCACATTCCACTAATAGACACTTTTACATATAAGGGTGTGTGTGTGTGTGTGTGTGTGTGTGATTTACACAATCATGGCCTTATTAAATCTCTCGTCTCATTTTTTTCTTCCTGTCTCTCTTTCTTTTCTCTATGTTTTTCTCCTTCCTTCTCTCTCTCTCATGTTATCTTTCCTGCACTCTCTCACTTTTTTATCTGATCCTGTTTCTCTCTCTCTCTCTCTCTCTGATACTAATTCTTTTTGTCTATTTTTCTCTCTCTCTCTGTCTCTCTCTGTCTCTCTCTCTGTCTCTCTCGTCTCTCAATTTTCTCTCTCCCGCCTTCTTTCCTTTTTTCTGTTCCTGTTTATCTGTCTCTCTCTTTCTCTCTATGATTCTGTTTCTTGTCTTATTCTCATCTCTGCGTGTCTCTCTCTCTCTCTCTCATTTTTTCTCATGTTTTTCTTTCTGCCGTTTTTTACACTGTCTCACTTTTTTTTTGATCTCTCTCTCTCTCTCTGTCTATATCTGTCCCTCTTTTTCACTCTTTTTCATTCTCTGATGATTTTTCTGCTTCCAGCGCTCTCTCTCTTTTTTCTTCCTTTACCTCTCTCTCTCTCTCTTTTCTATATGTTTGTACTTTTCCGGATATTTATCCGTTTGTCTCTTTCTGCCTGTCTCTCTCTCACGCTCTGTATGTCCACTTACTCGTTTCTTATTCTCTCACCATTTTCTCTCTCCCTCTCTTTTTTCATATGCCGTTTATACCTCAGGATCTCTCTTGGTCCGATCTTCCTTTATTTCTCCTTTATCTCTATCTCTTTCTCATTGCCTTTTCTCTCCGTCTGTCTCTCTAAAGATTAAAGCTCCAGGACACTTTATTGGACATTCGTTTTGCCATCGCTCAGAAATTGACATTTACATTACGGCATTTGCCGGACGCCCTTTACATCTCTATACATCTGAGCAGTTGAGGTTTTTAAGGGCCTCGGCTCAAGGGCCCAACAGGGACAACGTGGGGGTCGTGGGATTTGAACCTGGGACCTTCGGAACCGTAGTCCAATGCCTTAACCACCGAGCTGAAATATGTCAATATATAAGGAATAGACAGATCGTAATCTAACAGTAAGTAGTCATTAAATAAACACTACCCCCCCCCCCCACCCCCATACCCAACACTTTACTCCACTTATAGTCGTCTACAACACAGGGACGCATGGAGACTTCAGGGGACGCCCTTTGGTTGTTTGTTTGTGTGTGTATTATTCTAAATAAAAACAATAAAGAAAAGGGAAATGAAACGAAGAAGAGGAAAATATGATACAGTAATAATAATAACAATAAGTAGAAGAAGAAGAAGACAAAATATATATTGTTATACATAAAATTAAATAAAATGCACAGATTTATATTCTGCAGGGACAGAAAGAGTGACCCTTGTGAAAACTGTCTCTATCTCTTTCTTTCTCTATCACACACACACACACACACACACACACACACACACACACGTGAGTGCATTTTGGGAATCGGCTCCACACACACTAATACTGTTCTCACTACACTACGCTCTGCTCACTTTAAAGTGCACTTGGAGAAGGCAGCACACTTGTGCTCTTGTGATCTTACTGTGTGTGTATATAATATACGTCTCTAAATACCTCTATACTGGTCTGTCTGTCTGTCTGTCACAATGTCCTCTAATGCTGCTTATACACTTTAAATTGTCCTCTGAATAAAACGCTGCTGCATAAAAGCGAATAATAAACAGAACAACACAATAACAGAGCAAGAATCGTCAAACAATGACGCTGAGTATCTCTATATGAATTATACTGTGTGTGTGTGTGTGTGTGTGTGTGTGTGTGTCAGCTTGTACTCACAGCACTCGGAGATTTCTCAGCCCCGCAAAGTCTGCCTTCGTGATTTTGGTCAGATTGTTGTTGTTGAGGTCACTACACACACACACACACACACACACACAGAATGGAATTCAGGTCTCACACTTACAGAATTACAGCTAGATTAGACTTTGGGCCCTGATCCTCATCCGGTGTCACAGCACACTGCTCTGGTGCTAACCTGTCGCAGTGCATCATGGGAATTCATGCTTCTACAGAACGAAATAGTGAGCAGCGTGCGACGGGAAACCCGCAGGCGAGCTCTTTACGTAACTGCTCATGTTAGCGCTGTGCGTCTGATCTATACAGTGTCCCACTCATAAGTTAGTATCTAAAGTTAATAAAAGGTTCATTTAAAAAAGAGTTTTAGTGTGAAATTTTTACTGAAAAACACTTCGCTTATTACATAATTAATCTCTTACTCATGTTCCTTTTAATTAATTATAAATTATGACCACCTGATAACCAGGGGCACTTCCAACAGGAAGTATGCTTTATTAGGGGGTGGAGAGGGGGGTGGTGGTGATGTCATCATCACTCAGCTCATTAATACATAATTATGGAATAAACTGGATAATAGAAAGAAAAAGTAGTAAATAATAATAAACAAGTATATAGTAAGTCTGGGTAACTAAATAATTGTCATGCGGCATAATAATAATAATAATAATAATAATAATATGCAGATATGTTTATATATTTTCTACAAATATTTATAGCACAAATTATTTGCAATAAAATGGTGCACTTATTATTATTATTATTATTATTACTATTAACAACAAAATAATAATAATAATAAAACTATCAGGAGGCTGATATATAGATATAATTAGGTCACGCGGGCACAACAGAATTTACAATAATAATAATGAGAAGAAGAATCACATACGTATTTACTTTCTAGAAAGATTATACTAAAAATTAGTTTGCAACAAAGATGCGCACTTATTAATAACAACAACAACAACATAGTAGTAATAATAAATAATAGTAATAATAATGATAATAATAATATGCCCCTCTGTAGAAATATTTATAATATAAATTTATGACTTCAATAAAAATATGAATTCATTATTTATTATTATTATTATTATTAACTTGCAGGTTCAGCTTATGTATAGCTGTAATAAAGGCACAACGTAACATTTACCATAATAAAAATATGTGCATATAACTATTATTGTGTAGTTATTATTATTATAAGTATTATTATTATTGTTATGCACTTATGCATATACTTTCTAGAAATAGTTATACAAAAAGTATGTCTGCAATAAAAATATGCATCAATTATTGTTATTATTATTATTATTAATAATAATAACTACACAATAATAGTTATATGCACATGTACATGTTTTCTCGAAATATTTATAATATAAATGTATATCTGCAATAAAAAAAAGTGCATTATTTATTATAACTAGCAGGAAGCTTGTAATGATAACTGTGGTGATTAATAATAAGAGTAATAATAATAGTAATAATAGTAATGATAACTGTGGTGATTAATAATAAGAGTGTGCGCGGGACAGTACAGTAGTGACAGTAACAGTAACAGTGATGTGATCAGGGTGATATAAAGGCGGTTCAGAGGATCTTACACGCGCTCGGCGCTGCGCGGGATGTCTCTCGGGACGCTCCGCAGTCCTTGCGCGTGACAGTCCACTGTGGTTCCGACGCACGAGCACTGAGCCGGGCAGAGCTGCGCGTGCGACCCGCCAACCCCAAACAGCAGCGCGAGCGCCGCCGCCAAGCAAACCGCCGCCGCGCTCCGCGCACACATCTCTCTGTCTGTCTGTCTCTCTCTCTGTCTGTCTGTCTCTCTGTCTGTCTGTCTGTCTCTCT
Source organism: Clariallabes teugelsi (assembly GCA_030014215.1). NCBI lineage: Eukaryota > Metazoa > Chordata > Actinopteri > Siluriformes > Clariidae > Clariallabes > Clariallabes teugelsi. The sequence goes on from JAQMYG010000013.1 coordinate 15,800,887, forward strand.
CTCTGTCTGTCTGTGACCCTTTATGTATTTATTCACTCTCTTCTGGTTGTCCCGGAGGAGGTGAAGTTCCTCACACACGGTCCCGCTGCAGACACGCAGAGAGCCGGTCAGTTGGTGTGTGTGTGTGTGTGTGTGTGTGGGTCCGAATACGCTGCCGCGGTTTGGAGAGAGAGAGAGAAAAAAAAAAAAAAAGTTGGATAATCCTGCAAAAGAGGAGCGCGCGCACCAAGAGCTCGCGCTCACTTCTCGTAATAACGCAAAAATTAAAAAAATAATAAAAATTAAGAAAATCAGACGCACGCACGCGCGCGCGCGAGCAACACGGTGTGCGAGGGTTCCGCTTCTCTCAGCGAGGCGCGCGAGCTCACGGAGAAGAAGCGTCCTGCCGCCCTCGTGCATCTGTCATCCTCGCGCTTCAATGTGTGTGTGTGTGTGTTTCCTCTCACTAGCACCTGACAGTGCGTGTGTGTGTGTATGATGATGATGCAGGAAAAATATAAACTGCGCACAAATGCAGTGTGTGTGTGTGTGTGTGTGTTTAGTCCAGTTGCAGTCTGCAGTGTGAATAATTTCCGGTTTGTATCCAATAATGTCCCTCAGATCCGGGCAGAAGAAAGAAAGTTGCGGTAGAGTTCGCGAGCGGTCGCGCGCTGGGACTTCTCTCGCTTCTAAACCAAAAACCTGCTGCACGTGCACGGAGAGAGACTTGGTCCCGCCCATCGCCCCGCCCCCCTTCTGCACACTGCACAGTGAGAGAGAGAGAGAGAGAGAGAGAGATGGAGAAAGAAGAGGACAGAGCAAAGGACATCTGCAGACAGGCAGTGTTATAAAATAGAGACACAATATAAAGAGAGAGAGAGAGAGAGAGTAAACAGTGCAGTGATAAAGACAGACAGACAGACAGACAGGAAAAAAGGTGGCATTTGAGTGCAATGAGAGAGACACCCAGAGGAAAGAGTGCAGTGAGAGAGACAAGTGCAGTGCAAGAGCCAGACAGGATAAACAGTGCACTGGGAGAGAGACATGTAGGGAAAAGTGTACAGTAAGAGAGACAGACAGGAAAAAATAAAGAAAAAAGTTTTTTTTTTAAATCCAGACATTTGTAGAGAGAGAGAGAGAGAGAGAGAGAGAGAGAGAGAGAGAGAGGACAGTGGACAATGCACAGTAACAGGAGACAGATAGAAACAAGATAGACAAAAAAAAGTTGTGAGAGAAACAGACAAAGAGACAAAGTTCAGACAAAGATGCATATATGTATACATAGAGAAAAAGAGAAAAAAGAAGAGACAGACAGAGGGATATACAGGGGTATAATTCAAACATTTATAGGAAGAGAAAGACAGCAAAGAAAGGACAAAAAACATAATTTGAGGGAGACAGATGGAGAGAGACAGACAGACAAAACACAAGAAACACAGACATCTAGAAATAGAGAAGGACAGACAAAGTTCAGATAAAGATGTGTGTATGTATATACTGTACAGAGAGGAAGAGAAAAAGAAGGAGAGACAGACCAAAAAGACAGGGATCGAGAAAGTCAGAAAGACAGAGAAAAGAACAATTATCATAAAAGCACTAATAAAGATGTGCAAGTATATAAAGTGAGAAAGAAAGAAAGAAAGAAACAGAGGGGAAAAAACAAAAATAAAATAAATCAGGTGTAAAGAACGAGTGTATACAGAAAAAGACAATTAACAAAAAAAGTTGGAATGCACCTGAAGGGCAAAGGGTTAAAGTTCATTGAGTAAAGTTGTGACCTAACTTGTCTGTACACACACACACACACACACACACACACACACATAAAAGCATGATGTAAGTACACACTGGAGGTAAACTCTCTGTTACTTGCTATAGGCAGTGAATGTGTTGCTCTTATCAGGACAGGGAATGTGGGTGGAGTGGACACATGTGCGTTTGTGTGTGAGTGTGTGAGAGAGATGAGATCCTCTGATAGATCAGATACACACCTGTGGACACAGCAGAAGGGAAACAGGTTCTTCAGAGAGAGAGAGAGAGAGAGGATGAAGGTGTGTTAATGAGCACCGCTTGTTTACTGTCATTAAGGGCTGCTGGAGATAAACTTTATCTTTGTGTGTGTGTGTGTGTGTGTGTGTGTGTGTGTGTGTGTGTGAGGGTGTGGTTGAATGCAAAACTTACTGTATACCAAAAATTAAATGTGCACAGAGTTCCTCTCACTGATTATTGTTTGCCGCTTTTACATTTTATGGGGGAAAAAATGTTAAAATGTAAAAATTTAATCACAACAGATCAGTTGTGAAGTTTTAAATAAAGTTAACACAATATTACATTTCCCTTTCTGATAATGATGCCAATACTGAAACCTTCCATGAGTCGACATTGACTGCCATCTGACATATTTTTCTTTAAAAACTACTAAAACTACTGAAATTCAAATAAAGAAAAATAAAAGTACAAATCATTAATTACAAATAAACAATTTGTAACATAACTTGAGAACACTAGACGTGAACACCAGGCTTGTTTTTAACACTAAAATTCAAACCCTGATTTAAAAAAATTTAAAAGACTATAAAAAGACTATAAATAATGAAAATCTAATTAAAACCTACAAAGTTAAATGAAGGGAGCTAAGACATCACCTATAACATTTAAAAACATTTACTGTATAACATATAACATAACATATAGATATATTACATATACTGTATCTATATTCAGTAATATGACAATATATTTATTTTTAATAAATTTAAAAGCTACAAAATGTAAATCTATGTATTGTCACACTCATTAAAAAATTAAATAATAATTAAAAAAAAAAAAAACATGAGTTGATCCAAAACCAATAACCAAAGTTGGATATCAGTGAAAAAAACATCATTTAATATTTAACATAAATCTGATTCTGCAACATTTTATATTGTTGTAGATGTTTTTTGTATTAGCATTATAATTGAAAAGATGTTTTAAAAGCTAAAAATCACTCCAAGACACTAGAGGTCTTTCAACAAGTACTGTTGTTCCACCTCTATTAAATAAAAAATAACACACACTTTATTAAGAACAAAGCCTTTTTCAGATTTTTTAGTAATGTTTTTAATTAGTTAGAAGTTATTGGATGAGTTTGTTGTGTTTTATATTGACTTTCAATTTCTTTAACTGTAGTTGCAACTGCTAAAACAACAACTACGACAACAGCAACAACAATAATAATAATAATAATAATAATAATAATAATAATAATAATAATTTAATTATTTTTTTTAAAGCTAAGCATTTTTTCTTAGTTTGTTAAGACCTTTTACATACAATTTTTTGCTTTAACAGCAACTTGTCAAATATTATATATTTAAATAAAAAAATTATTTTTTAAAAGTTTAATTAAGTTATTTACTTTAAATTATAGTCACATTAATGTTAACAGACTTGAATCTTGAGGACAAAGTGTTTTTACTTTGAAATTTCACTTTTTTCACAAATAATGTAACTTCACCATGTAAAAAAATTATACTCTTTTCATATAAAACGTACCAGTCACATTCCTGTGAATGGCATGTCGCTATAGAAACGCTAACATATTTGAACTAGCTAGTTAAAAATTGAGTATTCAACACAATAGTGTGTAATGAACATTCGGTGTTAAAAGAGAAAGCTCACTACATGTTGTTAAAATTCCAGCACCCTCACCTGATCACTCTGGAATTTTAAACGACTTCTAGTTCACCCCTCCTAACCGCCAGGGGCAGTAAGAATCCCCACTTCTTGTGCTCACATGCAGATCTTTTACAAACCTTGGATGTGATGTAATGTACCATAAATACTGCTGTCAAACAGCCATCAGACCTTTTAAACTCTATACAGAGCTGTCTGTTTAACAGTGTTTTCATTCATTTCTTACATTTTCACAACGTCTTTGCATCCACAAGTTTGTTTCCTCTCTTTGGCATGTCTTTTACTCGGCACTCGCACTTCTGATCGCTCGTCAGTGCACAAATCACTGTATGTTATATCTCACGTCTCATTTTTCCACACCAGTTTGGGTTTTTCCAGCGCTATTTCTTTTAACCTTCCCCATCCGTGCTCTCAACCGACCAGAAAGTGTGCGAGTGTAGCGTGCCACTAGTGTGGTTGAGTGGTTCTCTTTCATCATGCCGAAATCTGTAACGCTAAGTGGTCGAGTCAAATCTTTTGTAGTGCTTTTAAACAATTGTGGTGCAGTGTGTTAAGCAGACTGTATTGTTTAGTTTTTTTTTAAATGTGATTTTTATTACTATGGATTGCAGTGTTTTCCAAATCAGTTATGGTGTTTTAAATGAAACATGCTGGTTTAAATACACTACCTGGTTGATCATCTGGTGTCCAGTTCACAGGTGAAAATGGCACGTGCCATCAGGAAAGAAAATCTCCATAGATGTGATAACCTGGTGATTCAGTACATTCAGGTCGTCAACTGAGTCTAGACCTGAGCGACTGAAGCGACCCCAGATCATAACACTGTCTCCAGAGGCTTGTACAACAGTGGACACTATGCATGATCGCTTCATGCGCTTCCCTTCTTACCCTGACACGCCCATCACTAGTCCAGGCCATGTGGACTTCAGTGGTTAACGATTGCTCTTGTGTTTGAAATTGATTTAAAAAATTTTAACATTTGAAAGGCACTCCAGTGCATTTAAAAGGATTGCTGTGTTTCAGGGTTTGTGAAGTATCTTCGTGTTATACACTACCAGTCAAAAGTTTGAACGCCCCTTCTAACTCCATGGCCGTTCCTGATTTTTATCTCTTTCTACACTGTTAAACAATTCTGAAGGCGTTTATCCAAAATACACAATAACCTCTACAATTTGAACAGTTGATATTGAGATGTATATCTGCTACTTCTGCTCTGTAAAGCTTCATAACGGCTCTAATCTGAGGTGCTGGTTGAGGTTAATTGGTGATTTCTGAGGCTGGTGACTCTAAATGAACTTCTCCTCTGCAGCAGAGGTACATTTTGGTCTTGCTTTCCTGGGAAGGTCTTCATGAGGGACAGTTTCATCATCATGGAGCTTGATGGGTTTTGCAAACGCACTTGACACGATACTGTTCTTGAAAGAACTGTTCCAGAACAGTTGACCTTTGTGTTATAAAACAATAACTGCCTGCTGCTGTTGTTGGTAATTAATGAATGCCTTATGTGTTATTTCATAGTTTTGAAATCTCCAGTATTGTTCTAGAGTGTAGAAAATCCAAACTTTTGCCCAGTACTGTACACCATTTAAAAATTTTTATGCAGTGTTTTGATTATTTTTCCAATGTTTTCCATCAATCATTATATTCAGCATCAATAATCCGGTGTGTATTTTGAAGTGTTTAAAAATAGATTTTAAACTGAAGGCGTATTCAGTTATGATACACAAATGTTAATAAAAATGTAATGCGTCATAACAAGTCAGGTATTAAGTTGCACGGGTTAGTTTTGTGCTATGGACGATGCAGTAGGTGAAAATTGCGGCAAAAGTCAGTTGATACATACTGTACCTTATCTTCATGATCCTGGTAAATGTAATTAATCCTCCACATTGTTTTAAGGAACATTATTGAACACCATCCACACCGATTATTTTAGACGTGATATGCAAAAATAGGCTTTTTTTTTTTCATTATTAACCGACACTGCTGGTGAAATTATTTTCAGGGAAATCCTGGTGCCAACATGAGGATGAGGCTGTTTCTTAGTACATCACGGAATCCTTATTTATAGATTCACTCACATTCTCTGTACCGCTTATCCTGTACAGGGGGTGCGGGGGGGACCAGGAGCCTATCCCAAGGGACTCTGGGCTCTAGGTGGGGTACACCCAGGGCACAAAGACACACTCATTAACATACGCTATGAGCATTTTAGAAACGCAAATTAGCCTAATCTGCATGTCTTCATACTGTGGGAGGAAACCCACCAGGCATGGAGAGAACATGCACACAGATCCGAGGCCGTGGAATCCTCATTTAAGTATTCTAAAAGTAGGATTTTGGCAGTGTTTCTCGAAAACAAATTCGCCCTGGTCATATCTCAGGAAACGGACGTGATACAGGAATAAACGTGGTGTCAAAGACGGAGCTTATTGAAGCAGGAATATGAAGACGTGTACAATTCAAATCACCCAAAATGCAACTTGATTTTCTGATTCGATGTGATGGGTCGCTTTTCACCGGTTATGCATCCTGCATTCATTTTCTTGCGAATCATTTTCTGCTATATTACATAAATTCAGGATGTTTTTTTAACCAACATTTGCTAAAAAGGACAAACATCTGACTGACTAATGACTGTTGATGGAGAGACAGCAGTAGTGATAAAGTTCACAATTCATTGAATATAACGTAGGGTGCGAAGCCAGTTCTATTGTTTTTTTGTTGTTGTTGTTCCAGGTTGTTGTTATGATTAGCAAATGAATGCTAAAAAAAACCCTGAGAGTTTTTTGCTAACAAAAACAGAGAGTGAGACGGAAGGAGGTGCGTTAAAGGATTGTGGAAATTGTTGTGCAGTTAAACTGGTGTGCTTAGTTTCATTCGTGTGTGTGTGTGTGTGTGTGTGTGTGTGTGAAAGAGAGAGATTATGACTGCATGTTTGATTGGCGTGAGCATTGTTTCCATCAAAACTCAAGTCTGTGTTTTGTTAACAATAATTCAGGATGTAAACTTTAATCTCCATCTCTCTCATACACACACCCACACACACACACACACACACACACACACACACACACACATATATATACACAGGTTGTAATAGAAATGAGTCATTTATGGAACATTACTCTAGTAACACAATATATACAAAACTAAGAAATGTGTGTGTGTGTGTGTGTGTGTGTGTGTGTGTGTGTGTGTGTGAGAGAGAGAGAGAGAGAGAGAGAAATATGGAGAGGGAGAGACTACATGTGTATTTAATCAGTTAAACAATAGCGCTGTGCGGCATGGCAGCGTAATGATGATGTCATGAAACTTGTGCAAGTGTGAATAATGGGAATAATAGTACACCTAGCCAACACACACACACACACACACATACACACACACACACATACACACATTTGTTTTGGAGCCTGAGTGTTTTTTTATTGGGTCTTTCACCTGAAATGTCCTCAACCGTAAAAGGCGTGTGTGTGTGGGAAAAGGGGATCTTATAGAATTCTTATATAATCATTTTACATTCTTATATAATAGTCGTGTTTTTATATTTTCCTTATATAATTAAGCACTTCTTTGTGAAGGCAGGTGTGTCCCGTTATAGGAAAATGAAATCAACAAGCCTAAGGTTTATTTTTTGTCCACTTTTAGTTACGTTCAATGTTGTAGAACATCTACGAAGCATGAAGCATGTAAAGACGAGCTGCTATAACCTGTCATTCTCTCTCTGAAACTTTGTAATCGTGTCATCAATGAACCAGAAAGTCTGTCCTGGTACAAAGTGCTCTAACACTGGAGACTCCTTCACTAATGTTAAAATGTAAGAGTCTACTTTTGAAAAACTTTCTTTGACAGGATGACTTTCTCACACATTTCTGTTAAAACAGACACAATAACATTGACATAAACCTGCAATTTGGATTACCTCCTGCTGTTACAGTATACCGTGCTGTGCAAAAGTCATGACCCCTCCCGCCCCTTCATTTCTTCATATTTTGCTTCCACAAAGCCAGACGCTCTTGTATTTTTAATGTAATCTTGAGGAATAGTTCTGCAGGCTTCCTGTCCTGAAGGACTTTCTTGGCTCTTATTTTTGGCAACTTTTTGTCTCTCATTATTCTCAGTCCAGACCCTGTACCTGAGCAGTTTCAGAGGAATGTTGTTGGGTTTTTTTGTTCACATTGACCTGTGAATCATTTAAGCATAAAAAACTTCTAACTTAAGGCATGAACCAGAGAGAAACAGGTGCAGGTGATGACAGATGATCAGGTCGGTGATTAGTTTAGTGCTGATGCTGAATGCTGAGGGGTTGGAACAGACGAGAGGGGAAATGAGGTCGCTGCTGAGGCTGTTACATAAACAACCAGTTTTCAAATTGTATTTTTAGGCACTTTAATTTAATCTACATTGTTTAATTAAATGTATTTGAATATGTAGATACGAGGCAGTGCTCGAGACCTTTGCACAGTCCTGTAGAAAACAAGTCAACTCCATCACACCAATGGGACTTTGATGGGACACACTGAGGTGCTAAAAATATCATGTTTCATTTAGACTCCTCAGGTCTACTAGAAGAAAAAAATTTGGATACTGTAATGACTCTTGCCAGGTGGCCTTATTCCATCCTGTTCATAACATCTGCTAGGTTTGACATTAGGTAAAGTTTCCCACCCAGACTGCTCACCTCACACACGGTTGTGTTTAGCAACATGCCAACACTGACTTTCAACGCCGAGGTGTTCAATAAAGTCGCTGATGTTGCTGCACAGACTTTATGTATAGGTGGACCTTAAGATCAGGAGTCTAGCTTGTTGCTGTACTTAACAGCTATTTCAGAAGATAAATAACAAGATTTTTTTATTAAGGCGAGTAAACAATAAGTAACAAAAATATACTTCTGATTCCTTATATTTGAGATGTGTTTTGAGGCGTCCAATCTTTGACTATTTTGGTAACACGGGTTTCAGAACTCCTGCATTTTTAATAGATCTTTTTAGACCTCAAACTCCCTTTATTTTACTTCTTCTCCAAACACACAGTTTCAGTGTCTATGATCTGAAGGACTCATTTAAGTCGCAGGACCGCGTATCAGATATTTATTCAAATAGATATAGATATATATTCCGAAAGTGTCTCAGATTCAATTTGAAAAATGTCAGATTTGAGCATTCAGACAGCCCTTAAAAATCAGATCTGTCAAATTAGGCAAAAAAAATCTGATTTGAGTCTTTGCAGACCTTATAATGTGAATGTAGCATAAATAAGCTAATGCTGAGCCACACCCCTCCAGAGAACAGCAGAGATGCTGAGATGCTTCTTATATGAGGTCACGTTAGGGGGGAATTCTAACTGGCTAGTTTATGTCCCCACTAATACAAAAAAGGGAAAAGAACAATAAACAGGGATTTTGTTTTTCAAGTTGTATTTTTGGCAAGTCATTCAGTCATCCAGGTCCTGAAGCTGCAAACCCAGACGATCGCACTACCACCACCATGTTTGACTGTTAGCATGATGTTCTTTTTATGAAATGCTGTGTTAGTTCTTTGCCATTTATAACTGGATGTACACCTTAACTGGAACTGGATGGACTTATCTGACTAGCTATTTAGCAAACCAGGGACTTATCTGACTAGCCACTTAATAAACCAGTGACTTGTCTGATTATCCCCTTAGCAAACTAGCAACTTATCTGATTAACCACTTTGCAAACCCGCGACTTATCTGGCTAGCCAGTTCAAACACCATGGACCTATATGACTAGAAACTTAATAAACCAGTGACTTGCATCAAGTTGGGTCTTGGGCATAATCAAGATATTTTTTGGCAAATGTGAAACAAGCCTTTGTGTTCGTTTTGGTCAGCAGTAGCTTTCGCCTTGGAATTCTCCCATGGATTCCATTTTTACAAATGGGTTTGTAACCTTTTCTAGACTGACATACTTTAATTACTTTGTTTCTCATCTGTTCCTGAATTTCTTTAGATCACAGAATGATGTGTTGCTTTTTGCGATCCTTTAGCGTGCTTCACATTGTCAGACAGGTTGTATTTATACGTGATTTATTGATTCAACAAGTCTGGCAGTAACCAGGCCCGGTTGTGGTAAGTGAAATTCACCTCAGCTTTCCAAAAAACGTGGTTAATCACAGTTCGTTTATGATTTGACGTGAGGTGGAGGATCAGCTTTCTTCCCTTAATAAATGAAATTATAATTTAAGACTGCATTTCGTATTTACTCGGGTTATCTCCAAAAAAAATGGAGAAACTGGTCAACATCCAAACAGAAAAGGAGTACATTAACTTAGCATGAACTTGTAGTCACACTGGAAATATGTGGTTCAGAACTGAACTATGTATCAAGAGACAAAAAGACAGAAATGAGAGAGAGAGAGAGAGAGAGAGAGTGCTAAAGCCAATCCCTTCTGTACAGTACACAAAATGAAAAGAGGGCAAGACCTGACACCCATTCATAACAAGTGTGTGTGTGTGTGTGTGTGTGTGTGTGTGAGAGAGAGAGAGAGAGCTCTAAAGCCAATCCCTTCTGTATAGTACACAAGATGAAAAGAGGGCAAGACCTGACACCCATTCACAACAACACAACAACAGTGTGTGTGTGTGTGTGTGTGTATGTGTGTGTGTGTGTGTGTGAGAGAGAGAGAGAAAGAGAGAGAGAGAGAGCCTGTATGTAGCATGTTTGTAGCATACTGTTGCAGACAGAATGCCAAAGAGTGTGTATGTGTGTAACAGATGGTTAAATGTGGCATTTATACAAGGACCTGGAAGGTCTCCATAAACACACACACACACACACACACACACACACACACACACACACAAATTTGATACTTTTAGTTAAACAAGTCTCCTCACACCCCCTAAGAGCAGGGATGTATCTGACTAGCCATTTAGCAAACCAGCAACTTCTCTGACTAGCCACTTTGCAAATCCATGACTTATCTGACTAGCCAGTTCACAAACTATGGACCTATATGACTAAACACTTAATAAAATAAATGACTTGTCTGACTAGCTACTTAGATAACCAGCAAACCAGATAAGTCCCACTAGCCAGCTAGCAAACCAGCCATTTAATCCTGCTAAGCAACTAACAAACACCTATCTGACTAGCCATTAGCAAACCAGCTATTTATCGCACTAGCAAACCTGTGTGTGAGCAGCGATGTAAAGAGCTACACAGAATTAAAAAGCAAGCAGAACATAAAGAATATAAAGAAAGCAGTTTATATATAATGTATAATATGTATAAAGTCTTCACAACAGAAGACATTTTTGTTTTAATGAAATGTTATCGCTGTAATTTCTCAGTAAGTGTCGAAGTGTGAGCGTCGAGACCGTTTGTAATCCCACACCTGCCCACTGTCGAAGGAATTCCTTTTTTGTGTTGTTTTTGGTGTTGTGCTTTAAAGCTGTATAAAAGCTTTCTCAGTGCGCAGTGTGAAAGAGTGCTTTCAGTGTCACGGATTTTGCACATCACTATCTGATCCCACTCAGCTCCTGAGAAAAATGCTAACTGGAAATGAACATGGTGGCCACTGCTACCGCGGACAGCAAGTCCTCTGTCTTTGAGCTGCGATAGCCTCAGGGTCTGTAGATGGGCGTGAGCTTCCATCTTCCATGCTGCGTGTTCTCAGTTTCAGAAGGAATCATTAGAAATTGTGAATAGTTGTGGCCAAAAGTGAAATTGAATATTTCAATAACATTTAAAAATGTTCTAAATGATGATAATTTAAATCTATCTAGGAACCTCTGTAATCCAAATAGGGAACACCAATTTATCTAATCTTCATGTCTTTGGACTGTGAGAGGAAACCAGAGTACCTGGAGAAAACCCACCAAGCACCAGGAGAACATGCAAACTCCTTCCACACGGACCTCAAGGGTTGGAGGATTTGAACCCGGACCCTGGAGGTGAAGGGCGACAGTGACCACTGCGCCACCATGTTGTGATAATACAGTTGTGAGATGTACTACAGGTAATAAGGTGTAAGTCGTTTAACCAGTTTAGCGGAGTACTTTAGAGTTTATCAGTGGGATGATTGTGGGTGAAAAAGCTGGACCTGAACCTGTTGGTTCTGGTACAAATGCTCCTGTACCTTCGCTTGGGTAAAAGGAGGTCAAAAAGTTTATGACGTGGGGGAGAGGAGTCCTTAATGATGCTCTGCGAAGACATCTACTGTGGTCAAGGTGTTCGATCAAGATAATAAGAATAATTTGCTATTTTATGCAGTGACGCTATACAACAATCAATATTTAGTATCAAGTCCTTCATCTTTCGAAAAACTCTGGATCTGGTTGAGCAGAGAGTCAAAAAGATGTCTGCAGTACTCTAATGTGTCACTAGTTCAACCCATAGCTGCTTGATCGCTTTCAGAAGATCATGTACAGAAGACGGTTTTTTGACCGCTACTGCCTTCTTCACCATTGTCCAACAGTTTTCTATTGGGATTTGGTCTGGAGACGACCAAGGTCTTGGCTCTAGAAGCTGAACAGAGCCAGGTTTTCACATGTTCTTCACTCTTTAGCTAGATAGGCTGGAATTCAGTAGTGACATCACCTGTTTTGTGCACAAGGAGAATGTTAATACATGTCATATGTTGTCTGAATACTTTTGGCCACCACTGTAATTTGAATGACAAATCTATTATTTGCCCATTTATTTCACAGTGTAGCTATAAACGTACTTTAACTGTTTAAGTTGTATGATATCCTGAATCAGCTTTGTGTATAATAGTTCGTCGGTTTAACACAATTACTTGGCCTTGACTTTTGTAACGAAGACAAACACAAAGCTCCTACAAATCTGTCCAAAAATAAAACAGCCGATGTGAGTAATGAATATCACGATATATTACACAAACTGTCACTCTGTTGTGCAGAGATTTAATTTTTATAAACCGTGGTTTGATTTGAAGTGTCATCAATCAAACAGCAATCAGTTTAGCCATTAATGGACTGTGTGTGTGTGTGTGTGTGTGTGTGTGTATGTGTGTGTGTGTGTGTCTACTTTGTATAACACAGCAGAGACCGATGATTCAGAAAATAACTCGATTCATCTTCATTAGCGAGCTCAGAAAACCAAGCACGCATATGCACACACACACACAAACACGAACACACATGAACACACACACACACAAGAAACACACACAGTGGTTTTAAAGATTTTTAAATAATAATTATGGCTGGAAATAAACATATACTATATTGTGATGGTTAAAGTTTTCATGGTCAAGTATTTCTGCGCCTTATAGTCTGGATTATACTTACGATACAAAACACAAAATTGGCTGCTGTGAGTCTGCTGCGGTCAATTGGAGTGTCACATTCTCAGAAATTAACACGGCACGTCCACATGCTGCAAAACCAAGACAAAGAGTGGGATTGGTGCGGCACCATGCGACTACTGACTAGTGCTGTGCTACAAATCTTATAGCTGTGTGCTCTAGATTATCATTAAAATCTGTCGAACCTACTAAAAGCTCTGAAGGTGTACCAGTCTTTTTGACATCAGTTTTTTTTTTTTTTTGCATTTAGTGCGAGATTTAGTGAAGTCACAGCACCATGGGGTCCCAATAGTGTTAGTAAGGACGGTAGCAAGAAGAAAAGGGAGCCGTTTTCAGTTTGGTGTCATAGGTATCTGAATTGCTAAGTGGTCAGTCAGTGGGTCTTCTTTGCTAACTACCTAACAGGATTAGTGTCTTTTGTGCTAGATGTTTAGTCTGATAAGTGTCGTAGCCGAAATACTGTCTGCTAATCTAACTAGGGACAACAGTATCAGGTCTGCTAGCTTGTTTGCTCGCTGGTTAGTAAATTAAGAGCCTGGTTTGCTGGATAAATAGAGATCTGGTCTGCTAGGTGGCTAATCAATCATAATTGTCAAATAAGTGATTTCCAAAGAAGCTAGCATTGATAAAGATCTAGTTTTATTGTACACTGTATAATGCCAATAAAGCCTTCTTCTTCTAGTTTGTTAGGAAGCTCGTGACATAAGTGTCTGGTTTGCTAAGTGGTTAATCAGATAATTGCCTGATTTGCTAGCTGTCCAACAGGATTAGCATCTAATTTGCTAAGTGACTAGTCAAATAAGTGTCTGGTGTGCTAAATGAAAGACTGCCAGGAGGAATAATCACTTAATTTTCTAGCTAGTTATGTAAATAAAGCGTCTGGCTAGATAGTTTCCCGGACAGCAGATGACTCCGATCTGGATCGGCGGTGGATGTAATGCAGATCTGCCGGAGTCAAAGTGGATTCCAGTTGGCTCCAGATCGGAGTTATCTGGGTTGTTTGGTAGTGGGCTAAGGAAGGATGTGTCTGGTTTGATAGCTTGTTTGATAGCTGGCTAGTAAAACAAGAGCCTGGTTTTCTGGCTAGATAGAGGAATAAGTATCTGGTTTGCTAGGTGGCTAATCAGGTAAGGTCTGATCTGACATGATAAACATCTGATTTCGTTGTGCACTGTATAATGACAACAAAGCTTCTTCTTCAAGTTTGTTAGGTGGCTCGTGATGTAAATGTCTTGTTTGCTAAGCAGTTAGTCAGGTAAGTGTCTGGTTTGCTAGCTGCCCAAACAGGATTAGCATCTGTTTGCTAAGTGGCTAGTCAAATGTAGACTTACAGGAGGGATAATCACCTAATTTTTTCACCTAATCTAGGGATAAAAGCGTCTGGCTTGATAGTTTCAGACAGTAGAAGACTCCGATCTGGATCAGCGGTGGAGGTACAGTAACGCGGATCTGTCAAAGCAGATTCGAGTTGGACCCAGATCTGAGTTGTTAGTTGGCTAAGGAAGGATGTATCTAGTTTACTTAGTGGCTAGTCAGATAAGAGTCTGGGGTACAGGGTGATCGTGTGGTTTACGATAGTTGTTTAATTTGCGGAATATAGTGTCTAGCAGAATATTTGTCTGTTTTCTATTCGGCTAGTAGGATAAGTTTTCTATATCAAGAAAAATACAGAATATTATGTTAGACACAGTTTGGTTCAATTGTGGTCAAAAAGTAAGTTGATGCTTGACATATAATATGACATATTAATACTCGACTATGTTTTTTTAAAATTATTATTTCAGTGTTTAATATGAGACTTGTGATACCCTAAAAAGAAGAAAACACTCATGACTCATGAACAGGCGTCAGCTACAGCGACGACTGCAGTAAATAGCGGTTCACTTTCACGAGCGGTCTCTCAGCGCCGGCTCCGCTTTGTCCTCTCTGTGGGGAGGAAATGTCCAACTATGCCATGATTTCCAGTAAACTCGGGGACAAGACCGCGTGACGTGATGTTTTCAGCGGTTGCTGTGAGTGGTCTATCATAGAATTTATAAAAATGTGTATTGGAAGAAAAAAACACTGGGAATTGTTGTACTATTGATTAATAGATTCCATTTCAAACAATAAATTGAAAAATATAATATAATATAATATAATATAATATAATATAATATAATATAATATAATATAATATAATATAATATAATATAATATCTTTAAAACACACTAAACACTCATTTAGTCTCCAGTGTGTGTGTGTGTGTGTGTGTGTGTGTGAGAGTGTGTGAGAGTCTATTCACACATTAATATTAATTCAACCTGACGTTTTCCAGCAAGAGGAAGTGAGAACTTCAAAGCTGACTTTTACTACGCACACACATACACACACACACACACACACATACACACATTTTTTCAACATCAAACACACCTAGTGTTTGCTCTGAAAATAAAACTGCTGTGTAGTGAAGAGATTCATTTCCTCTAGAGATACAAAGAGTGATGGAGAGAGATTGAGAGATAGACTGTGGGACAGATTGACTGATGGAGAGACAGACAGGTAGACTGTGACACTGATAAAAGAGATAAAGAAACAAATAGTAGGTCTAAGAAATAGGCAGAACTAAACACAGATGGACAGACTGAAATAAACTGTTTGACATATCACAACAAAGATAAAAATGTTAAGAGAAAAAAAAAAGAGACAGACTGAAAAGACAGACAGATAGACTGTGAGACACAGACATAAACCGGGGACAGACAGATAGTCTGTTAGACAGACAGAATTGACAGATTGACAGAATGAGACACAGTCTGAGAGACAGAGAGAGATTGACAGACTGGAAGACAGACAGCCTGAGAAACAAACTGAGAGAGACTCAGACAGACAGACCAAGAGACAGAAAAAGACTTAGAGGCAGACAGACTGAAGAACAGATTGAAAGACAGACAGATTGAGACACAGACTGAGAGACAGACAGAGACAGACTTAGAGGCATACAGACTGAAGAATATATATACGGTATATATATGTGTGTGTGTGTGTGTGTGTGTGTGCCCTCCCTCCACACACACACACACACACATAAGGTCTTGCCAGACTCCGACTGTGTTGGCCCACTGAACCAATCACTGAACTCGAGCTGAGCCAAACACACACACACACACACACACACACAGAGTTGGCAGCAGCGGGTCATCAGGCAACAGATGGTTCCACTGAATGAGTCTCTCATGAGAGATAACTGATCTGGAAACACCAAACTCACAGAATTTACACACTACATAAACACAATAACAACACTCACATACTAAATAAACGCAATAAAAACATTTACGCACAAAGCACTAAAAACGTTCACACATGCAATGAACACAATAAAAGCGTTCACACACTGAATAAACACTAAAAAACATTTGCGTAAAATCAAACACGACACCGAAATTCACAGAATAAATGAAGCTTATAAAGTAATAAAGACAAACAGCGTTCACACACTTCACAATAATGACACACTCGGCTTTTTCCCCCCCTTTTTTGTCTCTTTTTTTTTTTTTTTTTTTACAATTGAACATTAAAAATAACAGGACCATAATAATCCATCTGGTTCCAGTGATGATTTACAGCTGAGGTTTTATTTTTCTTTAGAGGTTTTTTTTTCACTAATTGTTGTGTGATTCCATTACAAAGAAGACAAAACCAATCCATGTGATTGACTTAGACCACAAAATACCCGAGAGTCTGAACAAACTGAGAGACAACAATCACACAGGAACAGGAGTACCGAACGAATACAAACAGGAAATCAGGACACAATTGCTAGGAAACAAGGAATGCAACAAAACCCGGACCAGGAAACTGAGGACTTGGGAAGTATGGGAACTCTAACATTCTAAGAACCCTCACATTTGAGCAATAACAGCAGCTCAAATGTCATCAAATATAAGATGATTTCACTCAAATCATCTTATAGGAGAATATTATAAATAATTACAACAATTATAAATGTAGAAAACTACAAGACTGGCTATCAAGGAAACACAAAATCTAGATGAAAAAGAAGACTAGAAAACAAGAAACTGGAAGGATAAAACCGAGGGACAAGTTACTAAAATCAAGGGACCTGGACAACTAAGGAACTAGATAACAATGAACCTTTGAAACCTTTGGAAGTTAAACTCCTTTACCACGTTCGCCAATTTGATCCTGAACCATTACAGATTTCTAAATCAGAGAAAATTGTGGGATCTTCAGGAAGTTTGGTTCGATGCGTCACGCTTCAGGAGAAACAATAACTGTCAGAATTAGTTTCAAAAATATAAAGTGTAGTCACCATCCCAAAAACCCATTGTAGTAGTAAGGTAGTTGAAGGTGGCTTGCAGCGATTTGAAGGGACATTGTAGACTTCGTAGGTGGTACAAGCCTTTTCATAATGAATGACAGTGTCCATAAATATGCTAAAAATTACTTGTTTGGTGTTGACGAGCACATTTGGGGAGTTTGGAAAGACCTCTCATACAGGGGGTGAAGCAAATCTGTCAAAATGGTCCAATCCAACCCTGCACTCTAAACTACTCAATAATGCGCTCGAATCAATATAAATAAAAGAACGTTGGTCAGAACTCGCTCTTTCAATGGTATCTTTACGTTTCATACATTGGAGGACCCGAAACCAGTCTGTCTGTCTGTCTGCTTGAGTGGCTGTCAGTCTGTTTATCTGTATGTCCGTCCAGACAAATTTGTCAAAGCATCGTACAAAATTGTCTGAACAGAATTTAATGAAACTTTGCCAGTCCTTCAATATTTGCCTGAAGTTAAATCTGTGCCATGAATGAAATCAAAACGTTGAGTAGAAGGGATGTTATGAGCAATAACATACGTATCGCTTTTGCCCTCAAAAAAGGACACGTGGCCATACGTGTCCTTCAACAGAGCCAATCCACCTGATAGTTTACTGTAAATACATAGAGTATGCGGATCACACATAAACAATCGTCATGCCCCTATAAAGCGCCCAAATGCTCATGAAACAAACAAATGCGCGACACAGCCTGACTTACTCCAAAAAAAAAAGGTATCTAACTTTTGAAAACTGAATCTTTGGAGATATATGGACAGATCATTGTATGTTTAAAAGCAGTTTGTCTCATATGTTCCAAAACCGTGGTGCTAATAAAAAGCAGTCATGTGAAGTCACTATGAGATGTGAGGGTGTGTAAAATACCCGAACTGAGTGTGTTATGCATGTTGAGTGAAAAGTGATGTGTTGAGTAAAAGTGATGTTGTGAACAGTCATGTGCCGGATGTAATAATCTACTTTAAACATGGCGTGCATTTGGCTGATGATGAAAGGAGTACAACTTAGCAAAAACAAGGAGTAAGATAAGCAACCTTACAAAATGTGATTTCTTTGTATTAATAAGTTAGACAGAGAGTTCTGCTATACAGAAACACAGACAGACATGTACTGTACCAGAAATAATAATATCACTGATTACATTAAAGCTGATCAGATTATTTTTAGCTTTAACCTATTGGTGAACTATTTCTTCACCCGTTTGTTGTATATTATTATGTAAAATATCATGTTCTTGGGAAATGACTGTTATGTAATAATAAACATATTACATAGATGACCAGCATTGTACTAACCCTCTTATTTAGAGACTGCACCATTTTATTCAGAAATCATAAGTTTAAGGATAATTACAAGGTAAATGTAAAACCAAGAAACTCAGAGAGAATAGAAATTAGTATTGGAAAAGTGGGTCCATGGAGAACTTGGAAACTGTAAATTAATGACATTTGGAAAAAACTGAGAGACTGGATTAAATAAAGTTAGAGAATGAGTATGCAAAAGCGCTTTATTTCCGATGGTTGAATAAACAGATGTTTATTAATAATGCTGCAGTTTCTACAATAATGAAATCAGTGGATAGATCATGGCTTTTTCATATTTGGCCAAGTTCTTGAGTTCTTACCAAGACTTCCCCCCCTTTTGAGAAGGATGTCCAAATCCCTGTTTTCTCATCAGACAAATGGATTCCTTATGAACTGTGGATTGTGGATATAACTGAAGAAGCCTTTATCGTTCTCACTTTGTGTGCTTGATTGTGTTCTGGAAGTTCAGTATATTCAAAAAGTGTTTATTTTAGAATTATATGTTGTTGGTCTTTCGGCTGCTCCCGGCAAGGGGTCGCCACTGTGGAGCATCTGATCCACACACAAGCTTATCTCAAGTTTTACACCGGATGCCCTTTTATCCAGGCTTGGGGCCGGCATATAAACTAGAAAATAGACTAGAGGTTACCCGCGGCTCTTCTCGTGTAGAAATCCTGACACTTGCGTACTACCAATATCTGTGAACGGAGTGTGTTCGCTCAACTCGCTGCCGCTCGTCACTCTGTTTAAGTGTTTCATCAGCCCTCAATTCTGCCTGTCGTGTGCGCTGCCTACTGTTACATCCAGTGATGGACGCCTGTAACATGCCCACAGTGTTGTTTTTTTAGGTTTCCATTTTTTTCTTTAAAAAAACTGATGCCGCTGTCTATCGTTGCAGTTGGATTTCTGTTTTTCTGTATATATGGGTTTTTGGTTGGACCAGAGATCATGTCTCTGGACCGCACCCCGTTCATGAAAACAATTTCTGAGCATCATGATACAAAAGGCCTCAGGGTCCGGAAAAACGTGCAAGTGTGAACACACCCACAATTTTCACTTCAATTCAGTTTAATGAGTTTCTTTTGGCACCACTCACAAGTGTTATTAATTCATAGTTGAACTTTGGAGCACAGCCCGAGTGCACACTTTGTACCGAATATAATTCTATTGGTATATTTTGTTTTATTCCAATTAATGCCTTTGCATGTGAGTGTGTCCTTATAATGAAATGATTATATACAGTATGCTTTTAATAATCGCATTTAAGAGAAAGATTATATTTCATATTTTAGACACATTAAAGATTTTACAGTAAATGTAGCCACCACACATACACACACACACACATGTGGAGACTGAAGGGTGGTTTGTGGTTCTCATGTTGTGTGAAATGTGGAAATTATTTAGCGGTCGTATCAACCAGCTGATGTCAGTGGAATCATGATGTCATACCTTAAACTGTAAACTCAGGAGCAAGAGAGAGAGAGAGTCAAAAATGACAGAGAAAGAAGTCAAAAAAGAAAGATAGACAGTGTCTGATAAGAGTGGGTACGTAAAATTGTAATAAGTGTGTAGTTCTAAGTGTGAGCTAATTGTTCGGTCAGCTGCTGTAAAACACATTATGATGTCATAATCAGGTAGTACAAACTGACCAGTCACTAGCCGACCGTCATAACACAGGCATTCAGGCATTCTCTCTGCGTTATGAGTTAAGTACCAATGAACACCTTAAATATATCAGGTAATCATCCCTTGGCTTTAAAAGAACACTGAAACCTTCATTCATTGCAAAAATATTTCCCTTCTGTGCCTCTCGTCTAGTTTCCCTGTGACTTTTTTTGAGTGATTACTTTGTGTATGAACCTGCCTGTTTGTTGGATTTCATCTCTCGCCTTAACTTCTTGGATAATCATTTGTACCTGGATTTATCTCCGTCCATGACCTTGCCTAATTTATGGACTTTGAACTTGAATTGTGCTTTCAGATTTGAACTCTCTCGCTGGTGGATAACCTGGTATAACTCAGCACTGTTTAATGGACTGAATTCTCTTCACCTCTGAGTCCATTATTGGGTTCACCTCAGTCACTTGTTCTGTCCTGCCCATGACGGTATACTCTGACTATGGCGAACCCAGCAGACCTAGACCAACTTAGACAAGCCATCGCCCAGCAAGGAGCTCTACTGGCCACTCATCAGCAAAGTATTCAACAGGTGAATCAGACACTCTCTTCTCTATCAGCCCAATTGCAAAAACTCCTAGCTACTTCCCCGTCATCCTACGAATCTCATCTTCCCAACCCTCAACCTTACGATGGCGACCCAGAAACCTGCCGCTCTTTTCTGTCACAATGCTCCCTGCTGCTCGAACTCCAAGCGACAACCTTCCCTACAGAGTGTTTGAAAGTGGCATACATTATTACCCTCCTTACTGGGAGGGCTCGAGAATGGGGAACTGCTGTTTGGGATGCCAAAGACCCTTGTTGCAACAGTTTTAGAACTTTCACAGAGGAGATGAAGATGGTTTTCGACCGCTCCCCTTCAGGGAGGGAGGCGGCAAGACATCTGTTGGAACTTCATCAAGGTCTCCGTTCAGCTTATGACTACGCCATTGAGTTCCGAACCTTGGCAGCAGCTACCCACTGGAACACTCAAGCCCTTTATGATGCCTTTCTAAATGGGCTTTCTGACTATGTCATGGACCAGCTTATCTGTCATGAGCTCCCCGATGATCTCAGCAGTCTTATGGCCCTAGCAGTTCGAGTGGACTCGCGAATCAGAGAAAGATGCCAAGCACATGACCAGGTCACACCCAGACTTCCTTTAACGTCACAGCCATGTAGCTCCTCTGTTGAGCCCATGCAGACCAGCCAAGCCCGAATCTCTTCCAAGGAGCGCAAACACCGACTACGGTCAGGGGCATGTCTCTGCTGTGGCCAGACAGGACATCTGCGCCTTCGATGCCCATTAAAGCACGGCCCCTTCAGTGACTCTAGGGCCACTCCTTCTTGCCTTCATTGCTGCTTCTGAGTTCCCGTTGCCCTGCCCATGCCTGACCATGAATTTCCTGACCTCTTTGCTGTTCCTCCTGACCACGCTGACCTCAAGATCATTTTAGTAGGTACCATGCTGCCTCTCTACCCCCACACACCTCATTCTAGGCATAGCTGTGCCTCGGGGAAGTTTACAATTTCTTTCCCAATATGAAGGGGAGACCTAAACTGCTAGAATTTCTCTTCCCCCGACAGAGTAGGGTCCTTTTTTGTGGCCAAAAAGACAGGATTTTGTGCCCTTGTCTTGATTATAGCCAGATGTACTCACTTAGCAATTTACCCTAGTCACAGATCAGACGTCTGAGACAACCATATTGCTACAACAATGCCTCATGGACATGGCCCTTTTGGACGTACCCAGTCATGTGCATGTTGGATCGGGAACCTACGTAGCTTTTCTAACACCACCTGGAAACTCTTTTTTCCCACTCGAGGAGTACTCGCATGTCTGGAATGGGGACACAGCTCAAGACTGGCCTGCCATGCAAAGGGTGCATGCACGATCACCCTTGTCCAGCACCGCTTCCAGTGGCCCACCATGAGGAAAGATTCTCTCCATTTTGTAGATGTCTGCAACGTTTGTTCCAGAAACAAATCCAGCAACAAACTTCCAGCTGGCCTTCTTAGAACCCCCCAGTTCTTCTTAGACTCGGTCACACACATTGTCCTCGACTCCCCAACTCAAAAGGCAACCTGTTGTACGTTCTGACCATTGTGGACCACTTTTCTAAGGCCATACACTTTGTACCTCTGTCTGGGCTCTACTTCTGTCCCACCTGTGACATGATCTTTATATATTTGAATATTTATATTACAAAACAAATGCATTGTTTAAACATAGATTGAATGTGGCTAACATGTTGTATTGCAATCAGTATGTTGTTATTAATGCAGTATGTTGTTGTTAAAAATACATTTGTTCTGTTCTTATTTGATGTGTATGCATCTTATTCTTAAGTGAAGTGCATATCTGGTCATTAAAATGAAGTTTAAAAAAAAGAATGTCTAAATTGTTTGGTTAAGTTACTGGATCTGGTCAGAAGGTGTGGATTTACTTGAACATGAAACATGTGGATTATTTCTATAGTATAAAATCATTCACTTGGCCTTGTATGGTGGACGAACCATGTAACTGAAACCTAATCATTGTTAAAACAGGTTTTTGTTTAAAAAACCAATGCTTATACTTCTATCTATTTCTTGACAGTTTTTGTTTAGGGAACATTTATGGAAGGAGTCTCCAGTGTCGGTGCTTTGTAACAGTAACATTGTGTTTTTTTTCAGCAACATGACAAGCTTACTGTGCATCGCAGCTTGCTGTATACAGGGCTCAGTATAGGGTGCCCATGCTGACCTGTGTCCTCTATCGTAAGCACCTACAGTGGGCATGTGAGCATTAGAACTGGAGCACGGCACAATGGAAGAAGGTGGCCGAGTCTGATTGATCTTGATTTCTTTTAGATCATGTGGATTGCTGGGTGTGTATGTGTCACTTATTTGGGGAAGAGATGGAACTATGGGAAGAAGGTGAGCCAGGTGCGGTAGTGTGATTCTCTGGGCAATGTTCTGCTGGGAAACTTTGGGTTCTATCATTCATGTGGATGTAACTTGACATGTACCACCTACCTAAACGTTACCCTTTATGGAAACTGTGTTCCCTGATGGCAGTGGCATCTTTTAGCAGGATAATGCAGTGTGACACAATGTGACTCGACCTCCAAATTCTCCAGATCTCAAGGACATCGAGCATCTGTGGGAAGTGCATGAAAAACAAGTCAGATCCATGAAGGCCCTACCTCGCAACTTACAGGAATTTAAGGACCTGCTACTGACAGCTTGGTGCCAGATGAGACAGCATGCCATCAGAGGTCTTGTGCAGGTCATGCCTTGATTGCTCTGAGCCGATTTGGTGGCAAAAGGTGGAAAATATACAACATTACACAGGTGGTTTTTAATGTTATGCTATACTTAATTTAGAGCATTGAAAGTTCACCAGCTTAGCGGATCTGTGCTGATTTATTGCTAACACTTATCCAACATGAACCTCAAACCATGAAACTGAGGTCATATTTTTTAATAATTGAAGGACTCCAGACTCAAAATCTGTCAACTCACACAAAACCACAAAATGTGTTTACATCCAAGCAAGTCCACCAAAGTAAGCTAGCAAAGGAGAACTCTGGAAAGGAGTTCAAATCAATTTATTCTCATATTTTAAAATTTAAATTTAAATCTTAATATAGAAAAAAACACGTTTTCTATACATGGCCAGATAGACACACATGCAAACATACACATGCATACACACAAATGCACACAGATTGGAACACATACTTACATGCAGATGTAAAAACTATTACAGTTCCTCAAGCATTATTACCATGACAACTACAAACAAACTTCGGCCTAAACACATACTGTACACACACACCATAATGGGAGTGCTGAAAATGTCACAAGACATAGTACACCCCAAGAAATGCCACAAATATAACCCCAAATCATCTCTCTCTCTCTCTCTCTCTCTCTCTCTCTCTCTCTCTCTCTGTCTCACACACACACACACACACACACACACACACACAGCTTTCATGTCTGATAAAGTTTGCAATGGTAATGTGATAATTGTGATGAGTGTGTGATGAGAGTGATACAGTAAGTACGTGATGAGTGTGTGATGAAAGTGATAAGCATGTAACGAGTGTTTCATAAGCATTAGAAGAGTATGATGAGTATGTGATATACATGCGATGAGTGTTATCAGTATGAAAAACATGTGATGAGTGTAATAAGAATGTAATGAGATTGTGATAAACATGTGATGAGTGTTCAGAATGTGATGAGCGTGTGAGAAACATGATGAGTGTGTGATAAGCATGTAGTGAGTGTGTGATAAGCATGTAATGAGTGCGTGATAAGCATGTGATGAATGTGATAAGCATGTGATGATTATGATAAGCATTTGATAAATGTGTAATAAGCATGTGATGAGTGTGTGATAAGCATGTGATGATTGTGATAAGCATGTGAGGAGTGTGATACGCTTGTGATAACTGTGTAATAAGCATGTGATAAGTGTGTGATAAGCATGATGAACAGGTGATGAATGTGATAGACATGTGATAAGTGCGATGTACATGTTATGAGTGTGTGATAAGCATGTGATGAGAGTGATAAGGATGTGATGAGTGTACGTGGAGTGATAAGCATGTGCTGACTATGATAAGCATGTGATTAGTGTGTGATAAGCATGTAATGGCTGTGATAATCATGTGATGAGGGTAATAGCATATACTGAGCGTGTGATAAGCAGGTGATGTGTGTGTGTGATGAATGATAAGCATGTGATGAGTGTAATAAGCAGATACCGAGTGTGTGATAAGAATGTGATGTGTGTGTGATGAGTGATAAACATGTGATGAGTGTTATAAGCATGTGATGAGTGTTATAAGCATGTGATTAGTGTATGTGGAGTGATAAGCATGTGCTGACTATGATAAGCATGTGATTAGTGTATGATAAGCATGTAATGACTGTGATAAGCATGTGATGAGTGTAATAAGCATATTTTGAGTGTGTAATAAGCATGTGATGAGTGTAATAAGCATGTTTTGAGTGTGTGATAAGCATGTGATGAGTGTAATAAGCATGTTTTGA